>CM062810.1:256031778-256631778 GCA_031772625.1 Pinus tabuliformis | reverse complement strand
AGCTCGTTGAATAGAACACAATGTTAAATTTCAGCAGTAGACACCATATTAACAGGGGAAGTGAACATAAAATCATATTTCTAGCTACATTCATCAACAACAACCCTCGAAATCCACGCAAAATGTTCAAATTAGTTAAAATTTACTATTTTTCAGTTCTATTTTTGTAATATCCCAACTATTTTGTATGATATTATACTTTGTAATAAATTTCTGATTCAAGTTTAGATATGTTTGAAGTTGAACTCTATAAATATTTTGTAATTCAAAGAAGAAAGGGTGGAACTCTTGTGATGAACTAGTGGACATGATTGTAACTTTCTAAGCTATTTCCCAAGTTAATAGAAGGATTATGGATTCATTTTGAGCAGCTTGTGTATCTCTGTGAGTTCTTCTAGTTGTTCAATTATGTTTTCATTTTTTATTTTGTGCACATGTTCAAGGTAACATAGAAGTTTGGGCAAGATTAGATTGAATGTCAATTCTGAAAGCTCCTGCAAAGTTATCATTATTTAAAGAGATTAATTAACTGAAATTGTTTGTCTTAGTTAATTCCTCTAAATCTTTTAATTGTTGTGTTTTTTCATCTCTTGCACATGTATTGTTTGGCTATAGAAAAATTCTATACGCATCTGTTGTATATAAAAAATTAGATATTCAATATGAATGTTTAACGAATTATATATCTTCTTAAATTCTTCTTTCCAGATCATTTTTAAACCTTAATTTTGTTAAGAATGAAGAATCATCCCTTCTGTTCTCTCAGAAAAATTGAGAATTTGCATTCGTTTAAACTTTTAAAGCATTGGTCATCCATTCAAAACTAAAAAACTCATTTTAGAAACTTTGACACAGTTCCTTAGCCTAGCACTATCTACAAAAGACAATAGCACACGGGATGAACCACCACCATAGTCCAGGAGCTAGAGAAGATGCAAGTAGGGATGGGAGCGCATTACACAGAGAGACATTAGAAAATCGGAGAGTTTTACGATGGATGAAATATAACTAGAGGAGGAGTGGCTCCATCACATTGAAGCGATTGCACACACATGAATTTAAAAAAATTCACAATTAGATTCATTGTATCCTTCCTCTATCATATTCATTATATCCTTCCTTTATGGTGGTGTGAAGTCTTTTTTGTACCTACTTATCTCAAACCTATAGATAAGTTTCAAGGTAAATGAAATCATACAAGTCATTAGTGACTTTAGTTAATGAAAACAAAGTTTAATGAGTTTTATTTTTTATTTATTAAAGAAGACAAAGTTGATTTGTAAACAAGTACATTTCTCGAAGTGTTATTATTTTGATTAAATCAATAGAAATGCTAAAGAAGGAATGAAGTGGGAATGGATAGTGAGCACTAACAAACTAGTTAAATAATCATATATTTTGATTTATGGACTAGGGTCACGACACACTTATAATAAGATGAAATTGCATAATATAATGAAGCATTGGAATCATACGCTTTATGTGATTTAGTTTGAAACGAGTCATTTTTTTCAAGAAAAAATCACAACTTTCTATTAATAAAAATAAAAATTTATATCAGTGTGTGCACAAGTCCCTTCGTTTACCATCCAAAAACACCATTTTTATATGGTTGAAGCACTCATCACAACCTAAATACCAAAAATAACATTTACCCAAATAAACTTGGTTTCTCTTTTTCTCCTTTTTTTCTTTAAACTTGTGCCAAACCTTAGAATTTGGAATGGTCATTACAATTGTCAATTCTTCTCCTTTTGATTTTTTTGGAACTTCCATATCCGAATCCGAACTCTTATAAGCATGTATTCACTCTATTCCAACTAGTCCTTGGCTATTTCCATTTTCTTCATACTTACTTCCAGGAGTCTAGATCATTGCTAAATCGGTGGCTTTCTCAGCATTTTTTGTAGGATACTTCTACTTCTTTTCTCCCTCCTACACTTGGGATCCTTGTTGATTTTCTTCTTCTAGTTGCTAATTAATGTCATCCATTTCTTAATATTTGTCATTCGAAGAAGGAAGATTCAGAAATTTCTGCCCCTTTGGCTTTTGAGATCTTTTCTTTGTCCTCTTTTTTTATTGAGGTCATGGGTTCTACAAGTTCCCTATTTGATGGCAGATTCGATACCTGAAAGTGATGTTTTCGAAATCTAACCATTATGTCCACTTGAAGTGTTAATGAGTTAGATGGATGCGATCTAGTAGGCATTTTCTTAGGTCTATTTCTATGCAAATGCAGCAAAGGTAAATATAGTTTTTTCAATTATTCTCGATCTATATTTAGAAATCTCCTTAATGAATCTCCAATGCCTTCTAAAACTTGGTTGTGTCGAAAGGAAGAGGGAGATTATGTAACCTTACCCATATCGACATCTTTGTAACTACCAATGTTGTGGCATCAAAAGTTGGAAACCATGGAGTTACGAAGAGATCGACCCTTCCCCAAAACCATGGTCCTTCATTTAAGAAATATTTAAGATATTTTTTATTGTTAAATTGAACCATAAAAAATCCCTTCACACACGGAAAAATACCAGAATTGTTAGTCTAGTTGAGGTATATCCATTGATGTAGATATTCAGAGTTAGGTCACAAGCCATTAAATCAACATATAAGAGCTTTGACTTGGAGAACTATTAAAACCCTACTCACAATTTTATTGACAAAGATGGTGCTTTCTACACCTCCTCAACCGGGTAAGGATCTGGGATTATCATATTTTTGGGTTTTTCCATCTAGTGTGGCAACTTTCCCTCTCACTATGTTCTTAAAAGAACTTGGACCCTTAAAAGTGGAAGTTGATCCAGGTGGAATGCTCATTCTTGGGGCTCCACCCCGCAACCTCAAATTTATAATGGTTGTCGAATTATGTTCAATATCATACTCTTTCAATTTCATGACATCTTTCAATAAGTTACCCTCAAAGTTTAAGTTTTGTATATTGGTTAGTATACCCAATTTTTTCTGCACCTCCTTTTTCAGATTTGATACTAGATCCACTAAGTGAGCCCCTATAAGGATTGATTTCCCATTTAGGTTTTTCAAAAAGGTTTGAAAATATTCATCATAATCTGGATCTAAAACCCCATGATCATGTAGGTTTTAACCCTATACACAAATTACCTGCAAACAGATTCTTCAAATAGATAAATAAATAATGGTGAGAACATAAAACAAATATACACAAAGATTCTCCCCTAGAGCCCAAAATCAGGATGACCAGATTGGTTTTTCAATATATTCCTTTCAATGAAACAATACATATATATACATGCCGAAGCATTCATATACCCCAATCCACAACCTTGGATTAGAACAAAGTCATACTTCCCTTGACTAGATCTACAAAATATCATGGGAAAAAAACTGTGATGCTCAAAACCATGTGTAAAACCCATGCACAAAACCATGGGTAGGTATTCCCACCATATTTGGGTTCACCCCCATCCTTGGGTCCACATACTATTATTGGGTCGACATTTTTTTTCTCGGACCAGTGCAAGGGGGCTACCTCCTCCCTGTAAACCCCACGACAAGGGGGGTTGCTGCTCCCCGTGTGACCCCCCCACTAGGCCTGGCACAATGTACAACATGTGGATCTATTCATGGAAAGAATATAACACACACCCAACATTCTCCCACTTATTGTTTTCTTTCCACACAAGGGGTCACAGGAGAGCTTCGTCATTAGTCCATCCCTACAGTGCCTACTGTTTCTTTACACCAAGAAAACTTCTCGGTCCTTATAAACTTCATCAATGCATCTATAATATTCTTTAAAGTTTCCACCTTTACCAGCAACACCCTTTTGTCCTCACACATATCCATCAAAAAGTGATACTGAACATCAATGTGCTTTGTCTTTGAATGATAAGCAAGGTTGTTTGCCAATAAAATTACACTTTGGCTATCACAGTCTATCCTTATAGCTCATTGTATCAACCCCATACTTCAACACAATCTATGACACCAAAATTCTTCCTTTCTTGCACGAATGGATGCCATGTACTCTACCTCTGTAGTTGAAAATGTCACTATAGACTATGTCTTGCTCATCCAACCAACTTCTCCTCCAAATAGGTTAAACACATACCCAGTTATAGATCTTCTCCGATCCATATATCGAGCACAGTATGCATCAATAAAGCCATAAATGTCCAAAAAAATTTCCAATCATGGCCTGCCATGGTAGCACAAACCATAATCACAAGTGCCACGCAAAACCTGAAAACCTGCTTCACTATTGTTCAATGCTCCTTCCTTGGATTTGAAAAAAACTTTGTCAATATTCCCATTGCATGTGCAATGTCTATTTTGGTGCAAACCATTGCATACATCAGGCTACCAAATACACTCGCATATGGAACATAAGACATGTCCTCTTCCTCTTCTTGTGACTTGGGACAATACTCGGCAGATAACTTTACACCTACAGGAATAGGAACCTTCACCACTTTACAGTCCTGCATATTAAACATCTGTAATATTGTCTCAACATACTTATTCTAGTTTAACTAGGATCTTCGTGTTTTCCTGATATTTTTTAATTTCCATGCCCAAAATATAGTTTTCAGCACTAAGATCCTTCATATTGAATTTGGAGGATGATTGGGTCTTCAAATCCTGGATAGTTTCTTTGTTATTTCCAATCAAGAACATATCATCCACATACAAGACCAAATAAATAGCACGGTCACCAATTAATTTAAAATACACATTGTGAAAGCAAGTCGTCGTAAATATGTATCAAATCTCTGATACCACATACTTGGTGACTGTTTTAACCCATATAACGAATTTTTTAATCAGCATACAAGTTATTTCTTACCCTTCGCCGTAAAGCCTTGAGAGTGTTTCATATAAATATCTTCTTCCATATCCTAGTGAAGAGATTATTTATTCGCATGCATCTATTCTACCTCAAAATCAAATGCAACAGCAACAGATAAAAGTAACCTAATAGAAGCTAACTTGGAAACAGGAGAAAAGATATCACAAAATTTAATTCACGGCACGTGGGAATAACCTTTTGTTAAAAACTGATATGTGTATTTCTCCACCTTACCTTCTCCATTCATCTTCTTCTTAAACATCCATTTGATGCAAATGGGTTTCCTTCTAGTTAACAACTCCACAAGATCCCAAGCCTCATTTTTTTCCATAGATGCCATTTCATCAACCATGGCATCTTTCCATAGTTTTATATCCTATTAATCCACTACCTCCATGACAGTTTTTGGATCATTATCAGTAATAGATAAAGAAAAAATTTAATAGAAAGCATATGGAATATACCTCTCTAGTTTCGTTCTCTCTCAAACTGATTTTATCAAAACTGGAGTCTGTGGCTCTTCCTCTTTTGATTTTTGTTCTAATGTAGAGTCTGATACTTCCTCCTTTAGTTCAAACTCTACCTTAACAGGTTCCTTTGGTAGGAATTCATGTTTAATGACATATTTTACCTCTCTAAACACCACATCTTAGTTGTATATAACCTTCCTTGTTTCTGGGTTCCAAAGCTTATAACCTGTTAAACCATCCTTATAACCAATAAAGATGCACCTTTCAGATTTACTATCCAACTTAGTTATTTTCTCCTTTGGAACATGTACATATGCATCACAGCCAAATACCCTCAAATGTGAAAGAGATGGTTTCTTACCAGTCCATACCTCATGTGGAGTCTTATCCTCCAACACCAATGAAGGTGACTTGTTAAATAGGTAAGATGCAGTATCCACTACCTCCGCCCAAAATTCCTACCCTAATCCAGCACCATTGAGCATGCTTATTACCTTTTCCATCAACATCATGTTCATTCTTTCTATAACACCATTTTGCTGAGGTGTGTATGGAGTAGTCTTCTATCATGCTATACCACACTTCTTACATAACTCTCCAAATTCCTTCTTGCAAAACTCTCCACCATTATCTATCCTCAACACCTGAATCTTCTTCTCTATCTGTTTTTCCACCAAAGCCTTAAATTAGTTAAACCTATCAAAGACTTTAGGTTTATTCATGAGGAAATATAACCATGTATTCTTCGAGAATTCATCCATAAATGGGACATGGTACACATACTTACCCAGTGATGGAACCGACAAAGGTCTATACACATCACTGTGCATAAGCTATAATATCCTTTTTGCCCTCTTATCAGCTTAGGGAAAACTCACCCGATTCTGCTTCCCATATACACAATGTTCACTGAAATCAAAATCTAGAGAGTAATTAGACATACCTTCTATAAAACCATTACCATGCAGTATTCGAAGGCCCTTCTCTCTAATATGTCCAAGCCTTTGATGCCATAACATGTTCTTTTCTCTAGAGACCACTATATTTTCTGATCCACTCAGGAACCACAAAATTGTTGCACCCATCAATAACAATATTATCCAAAAGATTGTACAAAGTTCCAATATAAACTCCCCAGATCAAAACTAGTTCTCCCTGAACCATATTGTAGGCATATTTCTCGAACACTTTTTTTACACATGCATCATCCATCTTTCTTACAAAAATCATATTTCTAGCAAATGTAGGAATATGTAGAACACCACGAAGTGTTTTAATCTTTCCACCTTACAACTTCAGCTTGACTTTTCCATGTCCGGTGATTTTTTCCTTCTTTTCATCCCCTAAGAGTACATCACCACCATCATATTTCTTGTACCCACAGAACTACTCCCAATGGGGAGTGAAGTGAAAGGAAGCACCTGAGTCAATCAACCATGCCTCATGATGTATATGTGTACTTAAAGAAGAAGCCAAATACACATCCGCACCTTCATCTGAGGTGGTTTTCACCTCTACAAAAGGAGAACCATCATATCCCTTTCCTTTCTCAGGAGTTTTAGATCTATAGTCCTTTTTGTAGTGCCCTTCCTTTTTGCATTTCCAGCACACCTTTACAGGTTTTCCTAGATATTTATATATCCCTCTAGATTTAGATCTTCCACTCGAGGACTTATTTTTGTTTTTGTTATGGGACCATCCTCGTACAGAAAAGGCATATCCATTATGGCTCTCCATTGTTTCCGTATCATCTCCTCCGACAACAAGGATGAGAATGTTTTATCAAACTTAAAGGTAGTTGTATTGTTACCTATTACAACAACTAGACTATGCCATGAATTTGGTAGGGAACACAACAAGCTAATGCACTTATATTTGTCTGAAATTTTTATGTCAACAGATAACAACTCACTTACAACAATATTAAAGGTGTTCAAATGCTCTATTACTAAGTCCTCATCCTTTATCCTCAAGTTATACAGCTTTTCCCGCAAGTACAATTTGTTCACCAGACACTTAGATTGGTACAAACTCCCTAAATTTTCCCACAAAGCCTTCCCTGTAACTTCCCCTAATACATTCAACAATATTGAATCTAAGAAACACAACAATATTGTGTCAATCCAAATTTGTCTATCTTTTTGTTGATATTGCCGTTCATTTAGTACCCTTATCTACCCTGATGCAATGATCTTTATCCACCAATAGATCCTCCATCTTGAGCTTCCACAACACAAAACTTTGTCCATTGAATTTATCGATCTTTATATTTCCATTGTTCGCCATCTTTTTTCACCACAAGAATCGATCTCGTATCTCTCCCACTATAACAAGGTCTATCAAAGGCGCTATAAAAGCCATTCAGCAACAAACACACAACCTTGAGGCCGAAATAGATCTGATACCAAATATAGGTTTTAGCCCTGTATAAAAATTATCTGCAAACAAATTCTTCAAACAGAAAAATAAACAATGGCGAGAACAAAAAACAAATATACATAGATATTTTCCCTTAGATCCCAAAACCAGGACTACTAGATTGATTTTTCATTATATTCCTTTCAATGTTACAATACATATATATACATGTCGAAGAATTAATAAACCCCAATCCATAACCTTGGCTTAGAACATAACCGTAGTTCCCTTGACCAGATCTACAAAATATCATGGGAAGAAAATCATGTGCAAAAGCCATGCACAAAACCATGTGTAGGTCCACCCACCATTTTTTTGTTCGCCCCCAATCCTTGGGTCTACGTAAAAAAAAGATAAAAATCATGGGCTGCTGCCCCACACCCCATACAGGGGGGATGTCACCCCCCTGTGAGTCCCCCATTATGTCTGATGCAATGTACAGCGTGTGTAGTTAGTCATGGAAATAATATAACACACAGACAACAGATCATGGATCTGATCTATACATATAAGGGCCCACAATGTAGATCTAGGGCATATTTGTTTCAAACTTTTTCTGTCTGATCCATTAGCTATCCACAAACAAGAGCGAGTCAGTACCTAAGCTTCAATAAGAAGAGTAAGTGCATGATGTTAGGCATAAAACCTTGGACCCAATTCACATGCATTTACATGTGGTTGGGTGTCGAATTGACATGATGCCACCAATTCTGTGAAATCTTGTTGTAGATAGAGATCATGGCTTACCCTGCCATAAAAAACCACAGGTAAGGTCCATAAGTCAATGGCGATTTTAGAGAAAATTTAGCGTGCAAAGATCCCACCATTGTAATCACCAAACTTTGTTAAAACTCTCCAAAAACTCTGTCATCATAATCCACATAAATGAACCAGAACTTGACGATTTATGCAATGATCTAAAAGCCTACACAAATCCTAGCCATTGCAATCCACCCAACTTCCTTCTTATCTATTTTTCAACTTAAATTAAATTTCAACCACCTAAAATAGAATTTCACACTAAAACAACTAATCAAAATTAATGATTTTAACATATTAATTTTTTTCCCAAACAAAAATATTAATGGCTTTGACCAATTTTTAACCATATTTAATCACCAAATCAGATAATCTTGAGACTACTTATTCTCCATCCAATTCCATCCTACCAACACTAAGGAATAAAATTTAAAACTAAAAATTAACCCAATATAATATTTTTGACCGATTCATCATTAATTTCTACAAATTAAAAATATATTAACCATAATGAATTCTTTTTAACCATATCTAATTAGCAAATGACCTCGTAACAATCCATTTAACAATTCAATATTTTTCATACATCTACTTAATGACCACAATGAATAAAGTTGTTTAAACCAACTAGCAACAAACTACTTACATGAAAACCAAATTTACCACAATTATCATTTTATAGAACTTCATATTTATGAAATCATAAAAGCAAGTTTTACCGAGGGCTAAATTTTGATGGATGTTATCATAAATTTATTTATTTTTTAAATAAAATCGTTTTTTATTTAATTTTGATATTTGTGTTACTGTATTTTTTTCTCAGTTTTATTTTTATTTTTTATTTTCTTTTGAATGTTTCTGCTCGTATTTACTTTTATTGTCATTCTTATATTAAAAATTTATCATCATGTTTTATGAGTTACCATGTCGATGTTATTTAGATAAAAAATAATAATAATAATAATAAATTTGATATATTTTGTGAAATATTTAAAGTATTTTTAAGGAAGATTTATAAATTTGATGTATATATATATATATATATATATATATATATATATCTTGTAAAATTATTGAATGGTTGATATAATGAGATGTTATTTTTTCTATTTAATTTCAAATCTCATAAGGGTTTAGCCCCTTGTAATAAGGTTTAAATAATAGGCTCTCTCAATTTTAATAGAGTCTTAGCACATTTTAGGTCTTTTCTAAACTACTCCAATAAATAATTAATTCAACATAATAAAATAAACATAAAAATAAATATAAAATCAAATTAATTCTTTAAAATATTCAAAAAATAAAAATAAAAAAATTAATGTTAGTGAATTTTGTAAAACTAAAATTAAAATTAACAATATGAATTTCTCTCCTAATTTTGCAGTGTCCTTATTACTCTTGCAATAAGAAAGAACAAAAAAAAATCAACATAGTCCACATAAGGCAGTTGAAACTTGAATTTGGGTGACAAAGCTGTCATTCAACTCTCGTGACTTTTAACTTGGTCAGAGTCAAAAAATAGGAACCATTAGCGTAGACTGTCGGATGGTGTGAAAACACATCCAGAGGTGGGAGTGCAAGAATTTCGGAGACATTTTTGAAGCAGTCGATCCAACGATCGCCCAAAAGTCTCGGCACAATCTTCCTTGCCCAAGCTCTCCAGAGTCATAAGTCTCTATCTCCCAAGGGACTGATCCATTGTATCTAGATTCACTCGACGCACTATGGTTAAGAAATCATTGTGCTCTTTTGCTTTCATGGTCAGTCAACATAATTCCAACGATGGGAAGATGCATTTTTACATAATTTGAGGTCGATTTTCTATCCACTGTTTAGCACAGCAACATGCGGATTAGGCGGAATTGCTTATCCATATCTCCTTTTATTGAATAAGTACCACACAGCCAAGAACTTATCCCTAATTTCTTCATGTGTCCACCCCAATTTCCCATCCTATGTAATGTGGAAATTATTTCACATGATCTTATCAAGAATTTTACACAGCCTTGACCTTCTATATTGGAAAATTTCCCAATGCCTTCTTCATCTCTTGAGTGCACTCCATACGGCAAGCATTGAATCCTGAATCCCCTTTTCACACTATTTTTCATTCATGTATTCTATAATTGAATTTGTACCACACAGCCAAGAACTTATCCATAATTTTTTCATGTATCCACCCCAATTTCCCTTCCTATGTACTGAGGCAATTATTTCACATGATTTTCTCAAGAATTTTACACAGCCTTGACTTTCTATATCGGAAAATTTCCTAATGCTCAATTACAAAACCTGATTTGAAAAGTGTCAAAAGAATTGAACCTGCGACTTCTCAATAGTAAAGTTACCTTAACTATGGGGACTCGACCAATTGAACTATCTCTTGAGGCATCTCAACACATTGTTAATATCAGTGCACCAATTTCTTTGTCTTTGGATCTTCAAATCTCGACACATTCTTAATATAATTGCATTGATTTCTCTTTCTTTGGATCTTCAATTGTTTAGCATTGACTTCTTCATTGCTAGGCACAAACACACAAATAATGAGGGTTACCTCTCATCCCTCTTCTCAAGATATTTTTCCCATCAATACTTGATGTGGGGGGTGACTTTGAGGAGTGCAAAAGTAATCTTTTCTCGTTTGGAAAAATCATGAACCAAAAAATATTCTTCTAGCAGATTTAACAATTTATCTATGACATCTGCATATATCTGGTCTTCAAATATGGGAATTTGAAAGTTGACTTGTAACTTAAATAAAGTGGTGCCTCCATAGTGGCCTCTGGATGAATATGCGTCGTTGGTGGGTAGTCGACGAAGGATCTGGGCAAAGTTGTCCACCATCATGTTCTTTTGTTGCTTGAGGGATTCTTCAAGCAATATTTTGAAGGGATATCCTGCTCCCTCATCTTTCTTTTCTTCCACCATGGGACGTCGTCGGGGTTTGCAAGGTTGGCTTTGCAAAAGTTCAACCAGTTCGAGCCCTAACTCCTTATATCCTGGTCTCATTGGGGACATGCAAAGAAAAACAGAGGAAGAACAAACCGCTCTAATACCACTAATCTGGACTTATACTAAAATGCAACAGAATACAAATTTAACCATAAACATAGAATTGCAATAGAAATAAAACTTCATTTCATTAATATCAAAAAACTAAAATATGCTTAAATACAAAATGAAAATAAACTAGCTCAGGCGATGATAACTTTATCTTTAAGAAGAGATGTGACAACTACATGTCTCTGAACTATGTTATAATGAGGCTCAAGGGCCTTTTTATTATTGAACAACAAAGGGAAACCCTAAAAAATCAAAACCGTAACCCCATGATATGGAACACAAAGAGTTTGTGGTCCCCGTTGGGTTAGTTGGGCAGCCCAATTTTTGGGGTCGTAACTTGGTCATATTATCTTCATTTGGCGTGTACGATACCTTATTGGAAAAATATCTCTAGGTACTACAAGATTAATCACAAAACCCTGCCTAAGGCTACAGGCCTATTTCAGACCTAAAAAAATTGCCGTTTAGGGGGTCTAAAGAGGTCCAGAATTTCAGGACTCGTAAAACTGCTAAAAAGAGTAAATGTTGTTATAACCAAGGAGACTGATGAAATCAACTATAGGTCTAGGTGGAATAGGCGAGTGGCCACTAGTATCCACCTAGATCAAGGTGTGCGGAGGGGCACAATGGGGAGAAACAAGGTACAAAGAGATCTGCACATAGTTTCTACGTACATTGGCAAATCGACTAAGGGTTGTATATAAAGGAAAGACCGTGGACGAACATAAGTAGAACTTTTTCAATGGATTTTTCTTTTCCACATAGGATTAGAAAACTTTTTGGATCGACAAGAGAAAACAAAGGGGGCTTGTGCATAACATCCGACTGGCCGAATTAGGAACATTTTTTTTTTAGAAGCTGATGGCGGGGGAGCTCTGGGAACCCTAACATGGTGAAACCCTAGGTTCCAGGCATCGAACTACGGATTGCATCCAGCGGCAAGAGTTTCTGGGTTTGGCAGAATGGTCTACCATGCGGGTCTGACAGCGGGTTAGGCGTTTTTTTACAGTTTATTGACCTTTAACGGGAAGGTCGGTGGATGGGCTATTGTGTTTCTATGGTTTATTGCCCACTGTTTCTACAATCCCGTCTCCTCAACAGCCTGCCTTCCCCTTGAAATTCGGCAGTTAGGTAATTTTGTCGGTTACCATGGTTGAAGAAGACCTCGTGGATTGCGAGGAGGACCCCATGCCAGAACAAGAGATCTGTTCGCATCAGACTGGCCTGGACATGGACCCCTGGCAAAATAAACCGCATCAGAAGATAGCTGCTACTGTGACGCTGCAACACCTGCCCTCCTCCGGAAAACGGCAACCCACTGGGGTCAATGTCGAAGACTTACCTGGTTTGGATTGGCCCCCCTCTCTCCGGCCACTCTGAATCTCCTTGGCACCAGTTTGTAGGCTTCACCCTCATTTGACTCTCCCTTGCCATACCCCCTGCAGAGGGCCTTGCCTATGAACCCTCCCTCCATCTCCTTGGCACCAGTTGGCCCTTCCAAGCTCCCGCAACCTGCACAATCCCACTTTCAACCGAGCTCGTGCAACTTCAATCCCCATTCCTCGATTCGATCTGGATGCTTCAGCTCTCCCATACTGAATTCTCGACCTGCTTCGTCAGCCCAGCATAGCTCCTTGGAACCATGCAGAAGCCTGCTCTGCGAACACCCCATGGGTCGGTGCACAGAAAAACCCAAAAAGGGCTGATGCCTCAGAGCGGTGGATTCGGACATAAACCTAACATTTGGGGAAGACGTTCACATGGCAGACGCTTTGGACATGGCAAGGAAAGTTCTAGTTGGTCATGTACAAGGTAGGAACTATTCAGTGGAGCGACTACGTCAATGGACCATGGAAATCTGAGGTTCTCTATTGAAAGACCCTCCTGTGATTAGGGTTTTGGCCAGAGGATGGTTTGCCCTCTGCTTTCATAGGGAGGAGTACACGGACTGGATATTATCGTGCTACTGGCACATCGAGCTTGCTCCTGTACTGTTGAAGAGATGGGATCCACTTTTCGATCCGGAGCGTGAACAGCTGGGAGCAAGGCCTATTTGGGTCAGACTTCCTGGGTTGCCCATGCAGTTTTGGACTCCTCCAGTTTTCAAACGTATTGGAGATGCTCTGGGGACATACCTTGAGCATGACCAGTCCTACGAAAAGACTGGCATTATGACAATGGCGAGGATTTTGGTGCATCTTGACACCAGGGAAGGGCTTGAGGAAAAAATCACTCTTCACAGGAGACACTTCTCACGCAAACAACTTTTGGACTATGAAGGAGTTCCATTTCGATGTAGGAGGTGCCACAAAGTGGGTCACCTATACAAGTATTGCCCACTGCTTTCTTCGGTGACAACAGAGAACTCTAGGGGGACCAACCAATAGAACTCTGAAGAGCTGAATAAGGGGGATCAAAATCAAGAACAGGCACCACCTGAGGATGTGGTGGGCGCTACACAAAAGGCAAAGAATCGGCGAAAATCTCTGACCTCACCTCCTTTGACTCACTCCAAATGGTTCTTTTCCCATAACCTCTATGCTTTTTTCAGATGTTACGTTTACTTCTATGCAAACATCTTTGCATCACCCCTCCTCTACACATTGCTCTATCCCTTCTATCCCTTACTCCACCATTCCTCTGCCCCCACTTTCTCAACAACACCTACCTCCCTCAGGGATTTTACCACACCCCCATCACATACTTCCTCCCCTTCTAGGACGAGCTCCCATCCCTTCAACCTCTGACCCAAGACTCTACCTAAGACTCCCATTTAGGTTTGGCCTCTCCCCTGGTCAGTCCAAGAAATATAAACCCACCAGGGGGCGACCATCTAAGATCAAATCGGCCACCAAGATGCCAGTGGCTAATGTAGCGAGGGGCCGTCAATACACCATTGAAAGGGCACTTAGAGCCATTGAGCCCTCATCCCCTGTCTCCCCATGATTTGGCTCTCCTACAACTGCAGGGGATTAGCCAACCCCAAAAAGAGATTGGCTCTCAAGCATCTTTTACATGGCTCCAAATGTGACATACTCTTCTTACAGGAAACCCTTGGTAACTCTGACCTCATTACCAGAACCCTCCTCTCTATCCTACCGGGATGGGTTTTCTAGGGCATGGATGCAATTGGCAGATCCGGTGGACTTGCTATAGGCTATAACCCTAAAATAATCAAGCACGTCTCCTCCTGGGGAGGTTTGGGATTCATTGGAATGGATATTTTTGTGAGTGAGCTTGGGTACCAGTTAAAAGTGATTAACATATATGCCCTAAATCAGAACAGAATGGAATTTTGGCACAACTTGTTGGCACATAATCTTGTCTCAAGCTCCACCATTATTGGGGGGGACCTAAATTTTTCTTTGGGATTGGAGGAATCCTGGGGACATCATTCATAGGTCGACCCTATATCAGATCACATGACCACTCTATTGGATACCTTCAAACTTGTAGATTTTCCTATGAACAAGAAAATGCCCACATGGCATAACATGAGGACGAGTGAAGCTGCCATGAGTTGGAGATTAGATCGTTTTTTGATCCATGAAGATCTCCTCCGTAACCTACCCCTATATAGACAATGGGTTGGTACTGGAGGATCATTTGATCACCTCCCAATATTTCTTCAAATCTCTGGTCCATCTAAAAAGCCTTATGCCCCCTTCAAATTTTTTACTGGATACCTAAAAGACCCAAACTTCATCAATCTGGTGACTGAGTTCTGGAGAATTCAGCCCCCACTCAGAGAGCAGATAATGGCTACTGACTTCTATATTTGACTTAAAAATCTCAGGAATTTGACAGAGAATTGGTCAAGGCTGAAGAAATTGAGAGAAGAACAGAATCTAAAAGACATAGAATCACAGATTGCTCATATAATGGATGAACAGGGGCTTGGATTCTTATCTGATGATACTAAAATACATCAGATTAATCTGGAAAAACAAAAGGCAAAGATTCTACTTGAAAAGGAAGAACAATGGATGTTGAAAAGTAGAGCCATTTGGCTACAAGCGGGAGATGGAAATACAAAGTTCTTCCACAATATTGCAAATGGTAGAAAAGCCACCAACACTATTTGGCGATTGCCCTGTGAGCTTGATGGATGGGTCTCTACTCACCCACATTTATCCAGGTTGGGGAATACCCACTTCAAAAGTCAACTAACAGCACCAACAGCCATGACGCTCCCGGACATCATTAACTTGGCCGACCATTTCCCTATGTTTGTGGAACCAAATGAAGTGGAGGATTTGATACAACTGGTCACCATGGAGGAGCTGGAAGGTACACTTAAATGGTTCAAGAAGGACAAAAGTCCTCGCCCGGATGGCTGGCCGGTTGAGTTCTACTCGAATTTTCTGGAGCTGCTGGGACAGGATCTACTTGCGGTCATTGAAGAAAGCAGAATCACTAGACACATCCATCTGACCATCAACTTCACCTACTTGGCCTTGATTCCTAAGATTGACTCACCAGTTTCATTTAATGATTTTTGCCACATTTCCCTTTGCAATTGCTTATACAAAATCATTTCTAAAATCATAGCCAACTGCATGAAGCCCATTTTATCTAACCACATCTCATAGGAACAATTTGCTTTCCTTCATCATAGACATATTCAGGATGCTATTGGCTCAGCCGAGGAAGCCCTTCATTCCATCAAGCACAAAAACCTCAAGGGACTCACCCTCAAAATTGATCTGTTGAAGGCATTCGATAAAGTAAATTGGCTATACATCAAGATGATTATCACTCACCTGGGTCTTCCCCTTGCTCTCATCAACTGGATCATGGGGTGCATCTCCTTTGTTTCTTTTGCCATTCTCATTAATGGATCTGCAACTCCATCCTTTAATATAGATAGAGGGATAAGGCAAGGATGCCCTTTATCACCACTATTATTCTTAATAGTTATGGAAGGATTGAGCAGGTTAATTGATTCAGAAAAAAGAAGAGGCGGTCTCAGAGGACTAAAAATCATGGACCAATTCTATCTGACACATCTATTATTTGTAGATGACATCTTAATTTTTCTGAATGGGAGTGTCTAAGACACCACTGCATTAAAGGAGATACTAAATCTATTCTATAGAGCTACGGGAATGGAGATTAACAGAGATAAATCCACCATTTCTCTATCTGAATGTACTCAACAGGAATCTCGATTAGCCTTACAAAAATTTCCATTCCAATCTACTGATATAATGGAGGGACTTAAATATTTGGGTTTCAAACTAAAACTTGATGGATACAAAATTGCTAATTGGACCTAGCTCATCACAAAAGTGGAGAAGAGAATAAACTACTAGTGTCACAGATTCCTCTCAAGGGCCAACAGACTTATTCTTATCAAAACAATCCTCGAAGCCACCCCGGTTTATTGGATGTCACTGGCCTGGATTCCAAGAGGGATTCTTCACAGAATTCAACAAATCTGTAGCAAATTTCTCTGGAACGGAAGAAAGGAGGGAAAACCTTTTTCTTGGGTTAAATGGACCAAAATTTCCACTCCAAAAAAGTGGGGAGGTTGGGGTCTTAAACTACTTCCGGCCTTTGCCCAAGCCTTGGCCGCAAAACAGGGCTAGTTACTACTAAAGCAAAAAAGTCTTTGGGCTGAGGTTGTACTACACAAATATATCTGGCCGTCTACTATCACAGACTGGATTAGAAGTCCTACTTGGAACAGAAAAGGCATTTCGGTGATCTCGAGGGCTAGACTCAGTTCAATCTCCATTATTAAGGAAGGCTTACTATGGAAAATAGGCAATGGAGCTTCAGTCCGCATTGGAATTGACCCATGGTCGAGCAGTGGAAATTCCCATCTGCTACCAATTGGACTGATAAATCTCCTAAACAGCAGGGGAATAAAGTTTATTGGGCAAATTGGTGATCAACAGAACACAACATTTCATTCACAAGTTTGGTTGACCGAATAGAACTGGAACATACCAAATGAATGGAGTAGAACATGGCATAACTATATACAGGCACTCACAGAATCGCATGTTAGATTAAAGAATGAAGAGGATCAACTTATTTGGGCACATTCAAAATCAGGACAATACTCTTCTAAACAGGGCTATGACATCATCATTGCAAACAAAAAACTGGAGGTTTTAAGAAGTTGGTAGGCTTCCTTATGGAAATTAAAAGCTCCACTACATACTAGATTGTTGATGTGGAACATTTTAGAAAATAGGATCCCCACTGGATCCTATCTTAAAAGGAGGGCTTTTTTGGGCCCTACTCGGTGTGTCCTATGTCTCCAAGAAGAAGAATCGACCTATCACCTATTTCTTACATGTCCGACCACCAGGAGAATTTGGTCACAAGTCCTACAAACTCTAAATATGAATATGAATTGGCAGGGTGCTGATATTACAACAGCATGGGACACCTGGTGCGGTACTTCGGCTGAGGGGAAAACAAGAAACCTTCCTCTTCTTGTTTCATGGTACATTTGGCTCAAGAGAAACACAAAAATTTTTGAACACAAACCTGTGAACTAGAACCTGCTCCCTCCACAAATCTGTGCTGCTTTTGAAGAACTTCCTAGTGATGAGAGATAAAAGATGCCTAGGATCATCCAGCAGGAACAGATAAACACATCATTACCCTGGGCCTATTTTGATGGTGCCACCCAACAACATGGCTGTGGGGGGGCATATGTTTCTACCTATCTGAATCATACTATTTCCATATTTGTATGGGACTGGGACCGGGCACTAATAATCATGCTGAACTGATATCACTTCGCCATCTGTTATATTTTGCCATCCTGAAACAATGCCAAAACATTCAAATATTTGGGGACACAAAGATTGTGATTGATTGGTTTAACAATACAGCTGTTTGTTCTGCTTACTCTTTGAGAACTATTATGGAAGAAATTATTTTTTTCAAAACATTCTTTGATCAGATTTTTGTTTCTCACATCTATAGGGAAAGAAATGAAACAATTGACAGGCTATCGAAAGAAGTGATGCATCGCCCTCTAGGAGAGTGGTTGATTGCCAAACATACACTTGCTGGAATCTATCACTATTTTCATAGGCCATATATAGATGGGAGATTACAGAGAGACAACAGTCCCTAAATTATCAACAACCTGATTTTGAACATTATTGCAATTTTGATATCGTATTTAGATATTGTAAATATGGATAGAACTACACCCATGTGTGGGTGATTTTTGAACTTTTTATTGTGGTTTTTGAACCAGCACTGCATACCCTATGGGTTATCATTGTAAATACTAGTTTTGACAATGGATAGACAGCCACACTTACAGCATATGCCTTTGGGCATCTACAACATGTAATTTCTCCATATGAAATTATGAATTTTCTTTTCTGAAAAAAAAAAAAAAAAAAAAAAAAAAAAAAAAAACTGACTCGCCACAAACCTTACTTTTTGTAGTTGAATTCATTTTTCCATTCAAAGAAATACAACAAAGTGACCTCAACTTCTAGCTGAGTTTTTGCCCAAAATGGTTTCCCAGGTTATATCTTGTGTCAATTGAGGTTGTGAGTTTTATTTCATTGTTCTCTATATTTTGCATATTATAATTTGCATGCATGTGAAATTAAACAATAATTAACAAATCTAGAAATCTAAGAAGAAATAAACCGTCGAAGTGTAGATTTCAGATTTTCTATTATATTTTAGTATTGTCGAGTGGATTATCCACAATAATTTAAAATCAAGTAACTAGGATAGAGTTTTGAGATTTATCATAAAATTAGCTAAATGTTACTTCTTTTCAATCTAATTAAAAAAATGTCATATCAAATTCAATTTCCATTAGAGTTTTATTTATGATATTGAATCTCTTATTGCTTATTGTTATTTTGCTATGTTATTCATGTTTTATTCTCTTTTAATGTATATATGTTTAATTGATATAATCTTTAGTTTTATAATTAATAATGATATTAGTTTAAAATAATATTATAATTTAATTTATTTTTATAATTTTTAAAATTTTTTATAACATGTATTATAAAATAAAATAAGTATTTAAATGTATTTTTACACATCATTTAATTTATATAACTAAATTATATATATATATATATATATATATATATATATATATATATATATATATTACATTTTATTTTTATTCCGTATATAAGACATAAGCTAATCATTAACTTAACCTATTTCATAATATGCCCACAGTGCTTGATATTTAGCGGGCAAAAAATGTAAAGATGTAGTTGATGGATATTCTTTGAAAGGATGTTTTATGTTTAAGTGATATCCACTTGTAAAAATATATTTGATTGATATTCTTTGAAAAGATGCTTTATGTTTAATTGCATAGTATTTGATATTTAAAAGACAAAAAAAAATGTAAAAATATATTTGAATGATATTCTTGGAAAGGATGCTTTATGTTTAATTGATATCCACTTGTAAAATAAATTATTGTCTTCCACACAAGAATGCATTTGGATGGGATGTAAAAGTAATGGTGATAAACTGGAACAGGTGAAGAAGAAAATATCGGGTACGGATTCCATGTCGTCCTTGTCGTTAGTGGTTTTCAAATTTCATGCATCGTGGTCACAAACGGAAAGATCCATCGTGACGATCATCATTGGAAACGGCAGGAAATAATTGATTGCGGATTTCACGTTCTACTTGTGGTTAGTTATTTGTATAAATGACGGAGTTAATCTTTTTATTATTATTGGATCCCCTAATTTATAATTTTAGTGATTTTCAATTCTGATCATTTTAAAATTATTAGTTACATTTAATAATTTAAATTTATAAAATAAAATGACGTTTAAAAAATTATTTTAGTTTAATAATTTAATTTAAAGTCGTCGCTACATCTTTATTGTTAGTGTATTTTATAATTTCTAATGAAGTTAACTGTTCTTAATTTGTTAAATAGGTGTTTTTATCACCTTCATTATGAGAGATATTAATATGGGAGTTGTCTAACGAGGGGGAGGAATTGTCGGGACGGGGAGAGGGAGGAATTGTGGTTAGTTGTTTGTATAAATGATAGAGTTAATCTTTTTATTATTATTGGATCCCATAATTTAGAATTTTAGTGATTTTCAATTCTGATCATTTTAAAAATATTACTTAGATTTAATTAATTTTAATTTATAAAATAAAATAATATATAAAAAATTAATTTAATTTAAAATCGTCGCTATATCTATATTGTTAGTGTATTTTTATACGAATGAAGATAACTACTGTTAATTAGACTAAGGAGGTATTTTTATCACTTTCATTATTATTGTATTAATATGGATTATTTTCAATATAATAAGTGATAGTAGTAGTCTAATGATTATGGTTTTTTGTTCTGAAAATTATGGAAATTCCAGTTATATTCTGAAACAATTTAGTAGAGATTTTTGTAAATCTAAGTAAACACTGTCAAATCTCATAATTTTAAGTGCTTTAGAAGTTTTTGATGGCGCTGAATCTATTTCCACCATCAAAAACATGATTCAAATATTTCCTCCACAAGATTTTTTGAAATTTTTTTACCTGATTCCAGCCACTTTTAGCCGTCCAAACAATTCCTCGACCTCCATAGACACAACTCCCAAATGATTTACCCATCATTGTTTTGTTATGACATTGACTTATTTGTTCTTCATATTAAAGAACACCTTATCCACATCTTTACTAAATTTTTGGTAGTACTTTATTTTCATGGCTTTTGATATGGAAAAAGTACTGGGAATAATTTTGAATCATTTTATCTACATTTTTTGTTTTTACATATATGAATAAATAAATAAAATAGTTCATGAGAATCATTTTGAATAGTTTAAATTTTTTTGGTTTGGTTATATATATATATATATATATATATATATTTTGAGTTTCGTCTTTTTCAAAAAGTTTTTATTTGAATATTTAAATGTCTTTAGTTGTTAATATTTATTTTTGTTTTTTAGATTTAGTTACAAAATAATTATTATTAAAAAAAAATATTATGTTGATAGATATATTTATTTTGAATTAGGGTTTTAAAATTTTAATTTTGTTATGAATTTTTTTTGGTAGGTAAGCAGGCACAGGGTGATCTATCGCAAAGAGTGCCTTAATAGTGCACCAATTTACGGTCAATCCAAAGCCCCGTGGGCTAATTTAGTTATGAATATTATTAAGTGGTTTTTAGGGATTTTTTCTCAGTTGAATATTTTAAAATATTCTAAAAAATAATTTTTAATAATCAATTACTTGGAGGTAGGTCTTTTCTCCCACAAACATGGGTTCCATACACCAATTTGATGTCTAGCTTAATCATTTTCTTAAAATTAAATTATTATTATTATTATTAAATAACTAATTTCATTTGCTTTTTATTAATTCTTCTTTTTAAACATTAAAATATCTTATCATGGTTAACATTAAATAAATATTATTTTATTTTCACTTTATCTATATATTACATTATAAAAAAATGACATTAAAATAGATTAATTAACATAAATATTCAAATAATTTATTTAAATATTGTATTAAAATATTTTTTAAAATATATCAATTATACATTTTCTCGCACTCAAATTTATTTTTTTTAATATAATATTTTTTAAGTATTTAATTTTGAATATGATATAAAATTATTGTTGCACCGAACACCATGTAAACATTTCACTTGGTCAAAATAAAATAAAAATAAAAATTGTTGAGATTTTTTGTTTTATTAAATTTGGGAAAAATCTCATGTATGTGACAACAATAGGATTTGTTGCTAAATTAGCTCTATTTTGTTGGGAAAGAGTTAATGCATCCTATATTCGTTGTGAGAGGATTTATGAGTCAGTTGGATTCTCTTAGCTATAAAATATATGCCCGTACAGATATTGGGGTGTGGTAGTAGAGAGTGTAAGGAAATAATTATTTGTAATCTCCTGATTAATAATAAGATTGCCGATGCCTCTGATTGGTGGACGTAGCCCAGATTGGATGGGTGAACCACGTTAAATCACTGTGTCATTTGTGTATGGTTTTTATACTGTATTTGTCTTTTATTTTCTGTTGTGCACTGTTATGCTCTAACAATTGGTATCAGAGCGTGTTGAGGAGTGAGTGCGTGCGTGCGACAGAGCGGCAGGTGGAGTTTTTTCCGAGATTTGGCGATTGGCGCGGTTTCGGGCGAAACAGTCACGCCAATATTAGGCAGTGAACGGATTGGCGCGGGTAATTAAGGAATAGGAGCGCCAATTGGCGCGGATCCAAGCTTGATAATCGCGCCAGAGCCCAATATCCTGATTGGCGCAGATCCGACGGGTTTAGTCACGCCAATTTCCATACTCTAACCGATTTTGCTTCTGGCGCAGATCGTCTGCTGTTGAGGACGCGCCAAAACCCCTTAAGCGTGCCAACCGAGGACTGTGTTGGTAAAACTGCAATTTTTTATTTGATTTTTGATTTATAATTTGCAGTCTGTACAGGCAGGGCGATTTTTGATAAAGTAAAGGCAGTATAGTAGAAGGCGAAGGCAATTTTTGTTAGATATTAATTTGATTGATTAACAAGTTGGAATTGGAGATTGTTTTTTGGTTGATACAATATGGCAAAAACTTAGAGTGCTCGTTTTGAAATTGAGAAGTTTAATGGAAAAAACAACTTCGAGATCTGGAAGGTGAAGATGTACGATCTGCTTGTGCAACAAGGCATGGCGAAGGCGTTGATGGGAAAGTCCAAACAACCTTACAACATGACAGATGATGAGTGGACCGAGATGGATGAAAGAGCAGTGCGTGTTATTCGGTTGTGTTTGGCAGATGATGTTTTATTTAATATCGTGTCGGAGAAAACAGCTGTTGGTTTGTGGACGAAGCTTGAGAAGTTGTACATGACAAAATCCTTAACCAATAAGATTCTCCTAAAGCGACAGTTGTACAATTTGCGAATGAAGGAAGGTACATCGATTACTGATCATTTGAATGTTTTTAATACTCTCCTGGTGCAATTAGAAAGTATAGAAGTAAAATTTGAATCAGAGGATAAAGCTATTACTTTATTGTGCTCGTTGCCCGAGTCATGGGATCATTTTGTTACTTCTATAAGTCTTAGTTCATCAGAAACCCTTGAGTTTGATGATGTAGTTACATCTTTATTATCTGAAGAAACAAGGAGAAGGTCGAATTTAGATACCTCTACATCAGAAGCAATGATGGTCAGAGGTTGTTCTAAAGAACGATGCTTCAGCAGGCAAAGCGACTCACGGTCAAAGTCGAAAGGGAAGAAGAGTAAGGTAAAGTGTTGGTTTTGTGGCAAATCGGGGCATTTGAAGAAGGACTGCTGGAAGCGACAGCAAACTTCTAAAGAAGATTCTTCAACAGAGAAGAAGGAAGCAAACACGACAAATACAGGTTCGGCATCTGGTTCAGGTATGAGTGATGAAGTGTTATCAGTTAATTTGTCAAATCATGATCAACATTGGTTGTTAGATTCCGGTGCATCAAACCACATGTGTATTCATAGAGAATGGTTTAAGACGTATAGATCAATTAATGATGGAGTCGTGTACATGGGTAATGATGTCACATGTAATATTGTGGTAATAGGGAGTATACAACCGCAAATGTTTGATGGGACAACCAAAATGTTAACTGATGTAAGACATGTACCAGATTTAAGGAAAAATCTAATTTCACTAGGAGCACTTGACACAAATGGATATAAAACTATAATTCAAGGTGGAGTAATGAAAATTTACAAAGGTATTTTACTAGTAATGAAAGCTAAGAAGGTAGGAAATCTATTTCAGTTAGAAGGAAGAACAGGGCAGATCATGTGTCTACGGTGTCTGAACATGATAGTAGTTCCGTTCGCTTATGGCATCAAAGGTTGGGCCATATGATCGAAAGAGGGTTAAAAATTTTGGCTGATCGCAAGTTACTTCCTAATCTAAAGTCTGGAAGGTTAGATTTCTGTAAACATTGTCTGTTTGGAAAACAAAGTAAGAAAAAGTTTAAAACAGGCAAACATACTAGTAAAGAAATACTTGGTTATATCCATTCAGATGTTTGGGGTCCAGCCCCTAAAACCTCATATGGTGGCTCGTCATATTTTGTATCGTTTGTTGATGATTTTTCTAGGAAAGTGTGGGTCTACATGTTGAAAAGGAAGTCTGATGTTTTTACAATTTTCAAGAAGTTTAGAGCATTGGTAGAAAACATCACTGGTAGAACTATAAAATGTTTAAGAACTGACAATGGTGGTGAGTTTACTTCCAAGGAGTTTGAAAACTATTGCAAGGATGCAAGGATCGAGAGACATAAGACCACTGTTTATACTCCTCAGCAAAATGGAGTTTTTGAACGCATGAATAGGACTCTTTTAGAGAGATCAAGGTGTATGTTGAGTAACGTCGGTTTGCAGAAGGAATTGTGGACAGAAGCGGTGGCTACAGCTTGTTATGTGATAAATTGATCACCATCCACGACGATAGGTTGCAAGATTCCTCAAGAGGTATGGAAAGGTCACCCTTGTGATTATTCTAAACTCAGAGTGTTTGGTTGTGATGCATATGCTCTAGTGCCTAAACATCAGCGAACTAAATTAGATCCAAAGTCAAAAAGGTATATCTTTGTTGGATATGGTGATGGAACAAAGGGATATAGATTGTGGGATCCCACTACCCGCAAGATCATCATCAACAGAGATGTAAAGTTTAATGAATCATCTCTTGTACAGTTAGATATAGATAATAGATTGAAACAGGATGATGTATCTGATTTTCAGCACATTCAGTTTGAAAGCACTTCTAATGATATTCATGATGACCATAGTTCAGATACTAGTCATGAAGAGGTTTCAGAATCAGATCATGAACAGGGTTCAGATGTAGATCATGAATAGGTCTCAGATGCTGATCATGAAGAAGTTCTTACAGATGGTAGTCAGCCAATTGTGGAAGCACCAGAAACATCCTTAAGGAGGTCTACAAGAATCAAACGCCCTCCTAAAAGGTATGATGATTATGTTACTTCAGTTGCATTTACCACTAATGACAATGAACCTCTGTGTTATCAGGAAGTTGTAGAAGGTTCGAAAAGTGACAAGTGGAAAGCAGCCATGAAGGACGAAATGATGGCCTTAGGTAAGAATGGCACATGGGATCTGGTTGAACTTCCAAAAGACAGGAAAACTGTGGGATGCAAATGGGTTTTCAAGTTGAAACGGGGTTTGAATGATACTGAGGACAGGTACAAAGCGAGGCTGGTTGCAAAAGGTTTTTCTCAGAAAGCAGGCATTGACTTTCATGAGATTTTTTCACCAGTTGTTAAAATAGTTTCAATTAGAATTGTGTTAGCATTAGTCGCTTTGCTTGATTTAGAATTGCAGCAACTAGATGTTAAGACTGCATTTTTACATAGAGACTTAGATGAGGAAATTTATATGGAACAACTCGAAGGGTTTGTTCAGCATCACAATAAGAAATTTGTCTGCAGGCTCAAGAAATCATTGTATGGCCTGAAGCAGTCGCCTCGGCAATGGTACAAGAAGTTTGATTCTTTCATGTTGAGTCAGAAATATATAAGAAGTGAATATGATCATTGTGTTTATTTTAAGCAATTAAATGATGGCATGTTCATTATCTTAGTGTTATATGTTGACAATATGCTTTTAGCAAGCAAAAGCATAATGGAGATCAACAGGTTAAAGGCTCAGATGGCAAGGACGTTTGATATGAAAGATCTGGGAGCAGCAAGACAGATTTTGGGCATGGAGATTTTCAGAGACAGGAGCAATGGTAAGCTGTGGCTATCACAACAGAAGTATATTGAGAAAATACTCTTGAGGTTTGGTATGAACAATGTGAAGCCTGTGTCAGTCCCTTTAGATTCCCATTTTAAGCTTTCTTCCAGTTTATGTCCTAATAGAGATGAAGAAAAGGAATATATGTCTCGAATTCCGTATGCAAATGTAGTAGGATGTTTGATGTATGCGATGGTTTGTACTCGACCAGATATTTCACATGCAGTTGGGGTTGTCAGCAGGTATATGGCAAATCCAGGTAAAGAACACTAGTCAGCAGTGAAATGGGTGCTTCGGTATTTGAGAGGCACAAGTGATTATTGTATCACTTATAATAAAAGTAGTGAATTTGTTTGTGGATATGTTGATTCCGATTTTGCAGGTGATTTGGATAAGGGAAGGTCAACATCAGGGTATGTCTTTACTCTTGCAGGTGGAGCTATTAGCTGGATGTCAAAGCTACAGAACATTGTTGCTTTATCCACTACTAAAGCAGAATACATTGCTGCTTCACATGCTTGCAAAGAAGCGATTTGGTTGAAAGGTTTGTTTGGTGAGTTTGGTAGGTTACAAGACAACAACAAGTTATTTTGTGATAGTCAAAGTGCAATACATTTGGCTAAGAATCCAGCCTATCATAGTAAATCAAAGCATATACCAATCAAGTACCATTTTGTAAGACAGGTTATCACTGAAATGGGTGTTTCTCTCGAAAATGTGCATACGAAGGAAAATTGTGCGGACATGTTCACGAAATCAGTTTTGTCAGAGAAGCTACGTTGGTGTTTGGCTTCTCTTGGCTTGCAGAAAAGATAAAAATAATAAATGCACAGGGCATCAGGCTAATTGTTGTCAAGGTGGAGATTGTTGAGATTTTCTGTTTTATTAAATTTGGGAAAAATCTCATGTATGTGACAACAATAGGATTTGTTGCTGAATTAGCTCTATTTTGTTGGGAAAGAGTTAATGCATCCTATATTTGTTGTGAGAGGATTTATGAGTCACTTGGATTCTCTTAGCTATAAAATATATGCCCGTATAGATATTGGGGTGTGGTATAGAGAGTGTAAGAAAATAATTATTTGTAATCTCCTGATTAATAATAAGATTGTCGATGCCTCTGTTTGGTGGACATAGCCTAGATTGGTTGGGTGAACCACGTTAAATCACTGTGTCATTTGTGTATGGTTTTTATACTATATTTGTCTTTTATTTTCCACTGTGCACTGTTATGCTCTAACACAAATAACCGTATGTTAAAATAAAAATAACTTCAAACTAAAATAATAAAAATAAAACTTCTAAGTTATTATTATTTTTATTTTTGTTGGTAGTTAATGTAAATTTGACTTGGTCAAGTTATGGATGGTTTTTCAACTCCATGTTTAAGAGAACCCATGGTATTGACCCATGATATTCATGTGGAGTATAACCTATTTAAAAGAGAAATTGAACCAACCTTATGTTAACTTTGGATCTATGAATCTTTCACATGGATAAAATCTCTTTTCACTTTAAAAAAATTTATATATTAAGAGATTTGGTCCTTCTAAATACGTGATAGATTTAAAATTGATCAATATTCATATTATTTTATATACAAATTAAAATATATAACTTACCGTTGAGAATGAAAATGAAATATTTTTCCCCATCTCTAAATTATTAATATTTTAAAAAAACTAATTTTGTATTTTTTTAAAGAAATATTGTCGACCAATACATTTAAGATAATCTATTTCATGTAACATAAAAAGAAAAATATGATTTTTTTTTGTCAGGCGTTTGCACATTCTCATTCGATCGTTTTCCACATGAAAAATAAAACGTGCACGGTATGCGTTAAGACCGTTGAACTGACAAGCGCTATTTTATTAGAAATCTATGCCTCACATAAAATGATAGCTTGGCGAAACGCACGAGTATAGGGGATCTGATGGTAAGAATCGACTGAAGAAGCTATCGACAAGCCCATGTGAAATTTTATTTAAGATTCAAGAAAATCATGTGTACCCTAATATAAAATTGCTCCATGGACCAATTCATTCCACGTATCTAATCAAGATAAAAGTAAAGATCCATAGTGCACGAAATTAAAATGATTGATTTATCCGTTGAGCATCTTCCACGATCCAGTTTCATTCCACAGATCTATTCAACACAATAGTAGAAATATAAAGTGCACAATTATTAGTAACGAAAGGCCATTGTCAATTCGTTAAAGCAACTTTATTAAAGAAGCAAATTGCTTTCATTATCACATACATGATTCCTTTATATAATCAACATCTACATCATGGAATTGATATACTACATTTCCACTCATCTTCCTTCTTGACTGATGTTGCAGCTGTTGTCATGCCACACCATATCATTGCGTTTACTACACTCTGCATGTAAAGGAACGGGGCCGGCCTGCAAATCTCCATGTTCGATACCAATTTCCTCTGAAATTGGGAGAGCATTATTCTTATTCTCATGTGCGATAATCTCTTTTATCTCTGCAACAACTTCACTTGCGGTAGGCCTAAAAGATGGCTTAGCATCAACACATCGAAGGGCTAGTTTGGCAAAATCAGCCATTGCTTCAATGTCGTAGTTTCCACCCATTCTCTTGTCTACTATTTCTTCAATTTCCCCACTTATTGATTTGCCGGGATTTTCATCCAACTCCACATACACATACGGTGTCACCTATAAATCCGTCCAGATATATTAAATAAATTGCATTGGATTATCATAAATTAAAACTGTACGAAAATGTATCTGAATATCATAAACTATTGGAACGTGCAGCGCAATGCCATCAATTATCTTGCCAATAGGTTGCTGTTTCCAGTTTATAATGATAAATTATAATAACATTTCTTACCCAGTGAACAAGGTTAAGTCGCTCTTCAGATTGACATGCAATTATGGGTGGTCTGCTGCATATGATTTCTAACAACACCACTCCAAAACTATATATATCACTCTTCTCAGTCAACATTTGGGTGCGAAAATAGCTGCAGAAACATCTCAAACAAACATTAAAAAGTACAAGTTATGTTGCATTAAAATGATTAATATTGCAAACAAAGTACAAGTTATGTGTGGGATATTATACTCTGGATCGAGGTATCCTGGCGTTCCTTTCACCATAGTGGTCACATGTGAAGCCTCACCATCGTCAATTGTCATCTTTGAGAGACCAAAGTCGGCTACTTTTGCGTTCAGATCGATGTCTAAAAGGATGTTGGAGGTCTTAATATCTCTGTGAATTATCTTTGGGGTGCAACCTACGTGCAGGTACTCCAATCCTTCATAAAAGATAGCAGGTGTATAACATGAAAAAAATGCCGATCACGAGTACATGGTTCATGACAATGAACGAATTTTTAGATCAAAATATATTTGGCTTGGAGTTTTTAGATCAAAAAAATATATAGCTTATGAAAGTACTTTAGAGAAGAGTTACCATGTGCTGCATCCAAAGCTATTTTGAGCCTTGTTTTCCAATTTAGTGTTGAAAGTGCAGCGCTAGGACATGCAAATTAAATTTTAAATTCAAATATGCATTTTGCTATATATAGTGTTGCAACTTACATGAGGAAACTGAATGAAACAAAATTAATAAGCGAAATATTTACCATAAAGGCGGTCCCTTAGGGACCCTCCAGACATGTGATCGTAGATCAGCATCAGCTCTCTTGATTCGTTACAGTATCCGAGTAAAGACACCAAGTTCTTATGATGGATTCTGGAGAGAAGATCAATCTGCCAATCAAGTAAAATGGCTTATACCTGAATTTTACTGTTGTCGTTATACATGAGTGCAGCCAAAAAACAAGACAGATGCAGATATTGAAGAAGTCCAGAATCACCTCATTCTGGTACTCATCAATTCCTTGTCTGGAGAACAGTGAGAGCACTTTCACCGCTATCTCTTTTCCTTGGGGTAATTTACCAAAGAAAACCGATCCAAAACCCCCTTGCCCAATCTTCCGACTAAAGTTCTGTGTCGCTACCATAATCTCTTCCGGAGTAAAGGCCTTGCACTTTGTTGTATTGCTCACCGTAATCACCGGGTGGTCTGCAATCAGAAAATATTTCATAAAAGCGCAGTGTTATTTTATTTAACGGAGAGGATGCCCACCCATATTAAAGTGTTTTAATTAAAATTCAATTTATCTCTAGACCTTCGTTGCGACGTTGTTTTGTCCTGAACTTCTTCCAATACACGGCCATACCCACCATCAACGCTAAAGACATCACTAAAGCTCCGCTTATCGTTATTCCAAGGACAACACTCAGATTGTCCTTTCCTGAATTATATAGAACACATTTCCCCTTATGCATACGAATACAGAGGTATTGGTTTCCAGAATATCTGCAGTAAACAAAAAAAGAGGATTTGAATGAAATTAAAAGTTAACGTCTCAACATGAACATATGAGAATGGGAATTCGTGGTTAATAATATAAATAAATTTTGATATTTCATTACCTGACATTCAATGAAGCCTTGTTGAGGAGTTGCCAAGGAATTACACCGCTGAAATTATTATTTTCTATAAACCTGTTCGCCATAGTGATAAAGATAGAGCGGAATGTTATAATATACTATTATTTGAACTCGGGATTTCCAAAAGTAGTCGGGGAGAGAGACTCACAATTCTTTAAGGTTCTTGAGTTCAGATAGCCACTCTGGAACACTACCACTCAGGTTGTTGTTTGTAAGATGTCTGTACACCAAGCCAACAAAATTTTTGTGAAATAGCGATTTCTTTGTTATTATTTATTTTCTAACCCACCCAACTAACTTATGGGAAAAGATCGAACAAAGTGAGGCTTTGCGTTAAGGAGAAATGCTTACAATTTCTCCAATGCGGTTAAATTGGACAAGTTTGGCCAAGATCCTACGAGATTGTTATTATCCAGTGATCTGGTAATTTAAGCACGAAAGGATAAATGCCCAGAACTAATATAGTATTGAAAGAGAAACTGCAGCTTTTCCATAATTCACAGGCCATTTTGATATAATATTTTATAGAAAATTAATAATATAAATAAATAAATTTAAAATAAATTGTACAAATGTATGTATTCTGGCAATTCCATCTAGCATCTCCCTGATTTGAGTATGGGACACTGAATGGAGTTTGCAATATTTTAAGAAGTTAATGTGGGGAATTCACCTATCTCATATTAACCGATCATAATACCTAAACAACTTAAAAGACTTCCCCAATTAATTTTTTATAAAGCAAAGTAAATAAGGTTCACTTTGAAGACAACATTACACAGCATTTTGACATGTAAAACGAAATATAAACCACCAATATTTGGTCAATATTATAAAAAAAATTACACGACATTTTAACAAGCCTCAAATGATATTGCTAATTATTTTATTATGATTTTGAACGGTAACTCGCAATAGAGGTAAGAGAGACGTACAGCTCTTTTAGCTTTTTAAGTTGAGATAGCCAGTCTGGAATATTACCACTCAAGTTGTTGTGTTGCAGATGTCTGCACGCCAAGGGAGAATCTAAATTGTTGCAATTTTCATGACGTAGAGTTGGTTTCTTTAAAAGGCATTTGACTAAGATTAAAGGACGGACAAACTAAACTTACAGTCTCTCCAACATAGCTAATTTGGAAAAGTTTGGCAAAGCTCCAATCAGGTGATTATTGGCAAGTGACCTAATAATTTCAAAACGAATGGATGAATGTGGTATCAGTATAATATTCAAAGATAAAGTATGTGCAATTACGAAAGTGGACATGGAGACATTTTTCAATTGCAATGGGTATGGGTATTTTACACTCAGAGGAGTACTTCAACTTTAAGAAAACATAATACTGCTTACACGTTAACTAATGCGGTCAACTGTCCAATATCTGCAGGTACCGCTCCTGTAAAATTCCTTCCAGCCAAATTTCTGACAACAGGATGATTATCATAAACTCACTCTTCGCAAGCAAGTAAAAGTCATAAACTGGGTACAAATGAAAGGATTAAACTTACAATTCCGATATTCTTATGGTCGAAGATTTGTTATCACAGCGAATTCCTTCCCAGGGGATCAAATAGCAAGGATCTGAAATCCAATCTTTTATGCCAAACCTGTTTTTGATCGCGTCAAGATGTTCAACTGCAATTTAATATCTACTGTTAGACGTTGAAACACATCGGTTAGAGGGATTTTAGTCATTTCAGTACGTGCATGTTTAGTCAGCGCACTTACTATCTTGTGAAGACGTTGCGGGTTGGGTACCAACTAGTATGTAAGTCTCGTAGGCGTTGATTATGGGACTGCTGGTGGAGTTACTGGCTTGCTGAAGGTCAAGTAAGATTCTATCTGTTTCATTAGATAGAAATGTTAGCTGTAGGGTAGAGTACATATCCACCATAGTAATGATTCCAGACCTATTTTCCCCGTTTATCATAACGTAGAAAGATCTCCATTCAGACATATTTAGCTTTACAATCTCTGCCAAATACAGAAACAGTACTGATTTCTTCCCATTCGTCTGTCCACCCCCGATCGGCATCACTGAGCTGTTTAAAACAAAGGCAGTTTGCATTACAGCACTTGGGGGAAGGTTTTCGGTATTTTTTGTTGAAATGGGCTCTTCCGAACTTACATTCCGTGCACCACCTATATCATGACTATTGAACATGAAATCTGACGTCCAGATGCGATCAAAGTTGTCTTCAGGATACCTGCTTAGTTCACCATACAAAGATATTCAGTTCAATCATTAAAAAAAGTATAACTGCAAAACATGACAACTGCATCAAAATTGGCCTCCACACATCAAAGTTGCTCTGAGCTCTTTTATGATCGGTGCGAAATGTTTCCCTAACTTTATACTTTCAATTTATTTTTTTGAAAGATGAACTCTTAACGCACCATGGAACACAGTATTTCACCATTTTCAACAACTACGTCAAAAAATACATAAATTTATAGCTGGTAATACCACGAAGTGAAATGGAAGGATGAAAAGGCTTAAAATATTTACCTAACCGTTGATATTCCAGCAAAATCTATTCTTCTCTCTAAGAGCAACAATGTTCCTGGCTTTGCCTGTCTATACATGCCTTCTCTGAGGGCCCTCAACTCAATAGAAGTGATAAAGGGATCGTCACTCTCTGAGGTTCTGATCAAGCAAACATACACCACATTGCCGGAACTAACAAAGATTACTTCTTCAGACACTGGATCGTCATAAGCTGTTATGTTATCGGAAAACAACATACCCAAAGTCTCAATCGAGAGTTGGAAGCTTGGCGATTGTTTGAATCCAGTGTAATTACCGATGGCAAACCATGTTCTTAACAAGTAAGGCACAGTGGGGGTCACAGGCAAGTGATAGCATGACTTTTTCAGAGGTTTTGGGAAAAACCTGAGAGTACGCAAGTAGGAACCCTCCGCTTCTTCAGAGGCATTCCCTATGTCTGCTATCTCACCGACGTGTATGTAATCAGCGTCACTGGACCATGTGATGTTGTTTTGGGCAGTGTGATTCCCTTTACCTCCGCAATCAATGCTAAGAAATCCTGGTATCCAAAATTTAAATAAATAACTAAATAATTTTTGTTGAGCAAAAGAATAAAAATAGCACTGCATAAGCGATTTGAGCTCCAGTGACAGGAATCAAAGTAAACAAAAGGGAAAGAAGAGAATATTGGGCATTAGATGTTCTAAAATGTTCAGCAATACCTGGCTGAGCAATAACGTTGACAAACAATAACAGGAGGCTCATAGGCAGCCAAAAGACCCATATGCAGTAGCCCATTTTTTCCCTCGTTATGATTAGAAGGATTCAGACATACACTAGATCCATGCTTCTCTGGGAGTTGAAATACAATTAGAAACATGCAACTATTCAGTCAATAGATGGGATCTATTATGTTTTCTTGCAGACATGATTACTGTGTTTCACGAGGAAATACTGATGGTGGGATCATCTTTCACTAATTTTCAATAGACACTTTCAATGTTTCAAAAGTTATTTTAATTTAATGTTAAAATTCTAATATTCTTGTGGTTCCCTGTGAACACATGGTCCCCAGAGTTTGTTCTACTTTAGAAGGTTACGCGTACCGTTAATTTATAGGATATTAAATATTTTAAATCATTAATTAAATAAAAATTAATTAAATATTGTAAAAGATTAATATATAGATGAAAATGTTTGTTTTTGTTTTTTTTTTAATCTTAAAGATTTATTTTTATTTTAATATGGTATAATTATTTTTAAGATACATTTAATGATGGTTATTTAAATATTTTAAATATTTTATAAAAATAATTATTAATAATTAAATTAAAATTCTAAAAAAATTATTTCAATGTAAATATCAACTTAACTAATTTTAATTTTAATTTGATTTTGATAATTTCTTACTATTTAAATATTTATTTTAATTTCTATTCAAAAGATTAAAGTAATTAATAATGAATAATGGTGCAATACAATTTTTACGAAGTAATAATAGCTTATAGTAATCCTAATGACACCTCTGTCCTATTCTTTCAATGTTGGGGACCTACTCCGTTTCTTCCCAAGAATTTGTGTGAATCCTCTCCTACTCCGCCCTCTTGCTTGACCCTCTTCCTCCATGAGTGAAAAAGCATCTCCAAAGTGTTTGCCAGGTAATTCATCCTGGATTTTTTATATTATTGATTTATTTGTTTTTATATTCAATTATATTATGGAACTTGTAACATATGGTTGATTTTAGCAAGGAAATTACCACCCTATTCGCTATAACATTCCCATTACCATTTCATTGGTTCTTTTAAGTCATTATATTCCAAACCTAGTTGGTTTTGTAAATATATAAATACACTTCGGAGTGAAAGGTTTTTACCTTTCATCTTTGTGATTTAAAAATCATGGTGCAAAATTTCTAAAGGGTGTTAGTGTAAGATATTACAAAGAATGTTATGGAATCATTTGTGATAGTCTCCCAAAATTCAACGTGTTGAGTCTTTTCGAAAGCAATAATAAACTTTTAATTTTCATATGAGTTTATTTTTATCCCTTCTTTAGATTTTGTTTTCTTTGTATGTACAACCCATAATAAAATAAAAATGATTAAATAAAGATGAGGAATAAGTTACAAAATATGAATTTTCCATTGCAAAATCTTTATAGTGTGTCAAGGAATTAAGGAAATTGTAAGGTATTTTATCTATCAAAAGAAAATTAGGTTTACAATTCACTTTAATCTCTCTAGTTGTGCTCCAAGGCTCATTCTAAAACTCAGTATGATGTGTAACCCTGTCCGTCTGTCATAGAAGTTGAAATTTTGCTGATGTCGGCCAAAATAAAAATTTTAAAATATGTGAAAAAAATTAAATAACTATACAAAACATTTAAATCATTTTTGCTCATAAAAAATTGCAATTGAGGAAATTGGATCCCTCTCAGCTCATGTTAGACCTGTATTTTAGACCTGTATTTAAGATGGATCTATGTTGGTTATATAGATCTCTTACATTTGTTATACAAACTCCCACCAATTTAATAAACCAACATCATTAAACAAACCACCAAATATATACTTACAAAAAAATTGACTTCTTATAGTCTCTTTTAATTGTTGTTGTCACAAATTCTAGCAATCTCCACCTTGACAACAATTTATATTATGTATTTTCTGAGGCCCTTCCATCACCTCTTCTGTAAGCCAAGAGAAACCAAACACCATAGTAGCTTTTCTAACAACACTAATTAAGTATTGGGGGTTAACGCAATTGAATCCTAAAAAATGATATCTAACACTCGAATTGTAAACATGGTTATACATTTGTTTAAGTGTGGACCTCTTGAAGATCTACTTCACCTCTATTAATAAGATATCTTACAAAATGGTGCTTAATATAAATATGCTTAGTCTTACTATGACAATTTGGATTTGTAGTCAAATGGATAATACTTTAACTATCACAGGATATGGTGACATTGTTCTCTATTATTTTAAACTCATCTAGAAGACTCTTCAACCAACTTGGCTCTTTGCAAACATGTTAGACAAAAATATATTTTACCTTAGTAGTGGATAAGATAATTTTTTCTTGAAGATTTGAAATCCAACTAATATATTCTCCTGCAAGAGTAAAGATATAATGTCAATTAGACCTCCTCTTGTCCCAATCACCAAGATAATGAATATACCATTCAAACTTTTTAAATTAACATAATCCTCATACTCACTTCTAGTATGATTCTAGCTCATCATGAAGGAATCAAACTTCTTATACAATTTCCTAGGAGACTGCTTTAAGCCATACAATGTCTTCTTGAGCTTGCAAATTGTCTTTTTTTTTAATGTTTAACAACTCCTTCTATTTGTTCCATGTATATCTCCTCATCTAAATCTCCATGTAAAAATGTTAGTTTAATATCTAGTTTCTCTAGCTATAAATCAAGTAAAGAAACTAGCATCAATACAATACAAACATAAACGCGTTTAACAACTAGTGAAGAGATCTCATGCAAATCAACATATTCTATCTAAAATTACCCCATTGTGAAAAATATGGCTTTGTACCTTTCAACATTACCATAAACATCTTTCTTCAACTTGTACCCACTTATACCCAATAATTTTTCCTTCTTGAGGAAGTTCTGCCAAGTACCATGTCTTACTTTTCTCTAAGGAATCTATCTCTTATTTCATTTCCATCTTCCATTTATCATTATTGATATTATTTTTTACTTCATAATAACAAGAAGGTTTCCTATTTTTAGTAACCGAAACAATAAATGAAACCAAATAGAAATACATTTTAGGAGGATTTCTCTCCCATGTAGATCTTCTTGGTGTTGGTTGGGGAATTTCCACATATTCCTAAAGATCTTCAACATCATAAATTATTTATCCTCAGAAGCTTATTCTTATTTTGTGTAGATGGTTGAATCTCAGGTTGAATGTGTTGATTTAGTGGTACATGTTCCTAATAGTTTCAAATCAAGTTCTATATTAACTTCTTTAATGAGAGGGGATTCATCAAATATTATATTTCTTCTAGCAATGATTTTTGTGGATAGTAGAATCCCACAATATATATCCCTTAGTTTCATATATATTGTAGTTCCCTTGACCAGATCTACAAAATATCATGGGAAGAAAATCAGCATGCCTAAAATCATGTGCAAAACCCATGCACAAAACCATGGGGAGGTCCACCCACAATCTTTGGGTTCGCCCCCCATCCTTAGGTCTGCATAAAAAAAAAAATCCTGGGGTGCTGCCTCGCACCCCATACAGGGGGGCCTTTGCCCCCCTGTGAGTCCCCTGTTATATCCGGTGCAACGTACAACATGTGCAGCTAGTCATGGAAAGAATATAACACACCACAATAGATCATGGCTCTGATCTAAACATATAAGGGCCCACAACCTAGATCTAGGGCATATTTGTTTCAAACTTTTTCTATTTGATCCATCAGCTATCCATAAGCAAAAGCGAATCAGTGCCTGAGCTTCAATAAGAAGAGTAAGTGCATGACGTTAGGCATAAAACCTTGGACCCAATTCGAATGCATTTACCTGTGGTTGGGTGTATATGTGACATGATGCCTCCAATTCTGTGAAATCCTGTTGTAGATAGAGATCATGGCTTACCCTGTCGTAAAAAACCACAGGTAAGATCCATAACTCGATGGCGATTTTAGAGAAAATTTAGACTGCAAAGATCCCGCGATTGTAATCACCAAGCTTTGTCAAAACTCTCCAAAGACTCTGCCATCATATTCCACAGAAATGAACCAGAGCTCGATGATGTATGCAACGATCTAAAAGCCTACACAAATCCTAGCCATTGCACTTTGCCCAACTTTCATCCTATCTATTTCTCAACTTAAATTGAGTTTCAATCACCTAGAATAGAATTTCACACTAAAACAACTAATCAAAATTAATGAATTTAACATATTAGTTTTTTTCAAACAAAAATATTAATAACTTTAACCAATTTTTAATCATTTTCAATAAACAAATCAAATCATCTCGAGACTACTTATTCTCCATCCAATTCCATCCCTATAGACACTTTGGAATGAATTTTGAAACTCAAAATTAACCCCATATAATATTTTTGACCAATTCATCATTAATTTTTACAAATTAGAAAATATATTAACCCTCATGAATTATTTTTAACTATATCTAATTAGAAAATGACCTCGTGACAAACCATTTAACAATCCCATATTTTTCATACATCTACTTAATGACAACAATGAATAAAGTTGTTTAAACCAACTAGCAACAAACTACTTAAATGAAAACCAAATTTACCACAATTATCATTTTATAGAATTTCATATTTATGAAATCATAAAGGTAAGTTTAATGGACTTCATTGGTAATGTACCCAAGCTAAATTTTGAACTTCATTGCTAACGTACCAAGGGTTAAATTTTTATGGATGTTGTTATAAATTTATTTATTTTTAAATAAATTCATTTTTTATTTAATTTTGATATTTGTGTTAGCGTATTTTTTCTAAGTTTTATTTCTTTTTATTTTCTTTGAATGTTTCTACTTGTACTACTTTTATTATCTTAAAAATTTATGATCATGTTTTATGAATTATTATGTTGATATTATTTAGATCGGAAAGAGACGTTTATAAATTTGATATATTTTTTGAAATATTTAAAGTATTTTTTTTTATAAATTTTTTATTGAAATTTTTTTATTTTTATTAATTGAAATTATTTAAGTAAAAAGAAGATTTATAAATTTGATGTATTTTTCAAAATATTTATATTATTAAAAAAAAAAATCTTGTAAAACTATTGAATGATTAATATAAGATGTTATTTTTTCTATTTAGTTTTAAATCTCATAGAAATTTAATTCTTTATGATAAAGCTTAAGTAGTAGGCTCTCTCAACCTTAATGGAATCTCCACATATTTTAAGTCTTCCCTAAATTACTCCAATAAATAACTAATTTGCCATAATAAAATAAAAATTAAAAAAATACAAAATCAAATTTATTTTTTTAAATATTCAAAAAAAATTAAAAAAATATATATATTAATGAATTTTGTAAAACTAAAATTAATATTAACATTAATAACATCAATTTCTCTCCACGTATTACTCTTCTTGCCGTCAGCAAGAATAAAAAAAAAAATCAACATAGTGGAGATAAGGCAGTTGAAACTTGAATCTGGGTCACAAAGTTGTCATTCAACTCTCCTAACTTTTAACTTGGTCAGGGTCAAAAAAAGTGGCTAACGACAACCAAACCATTCGCGTAGAGTGTCGGATGGTGAAAACACATCCACGGGTGGGAGTGCGAGAATTTTGGGGACATTTTTGAAGCGGTCGATCCAACGGCCGCCCAGAAGTCTCGGCGCGGGCTTCCTTGACCGAGCTCTCCGTAGTCATAAGTCTCTATCTCCCAAGAGACCGATCCACTGTATCTAGATTCACTGGACGCACCGTGGTTAAGAAATCATTGTGATGTTTAGCACAGCAACCTGCGGATTAGGCGGATGAAGATACTTAATCTTAGACGAGACATGATATTTTTAGGTAGAGGAACTGACAGGATTAGAATTTAGTTAAAAATTTTCAAAAAAATTTATCCTTAATTTCTTCATGTGTCCACCCCGATTTCCCTTCCTATGTACTGTGGCAATTTTTTCACATGATCTTCTCAAGAATTTTAGACAGATTTGACCTTCTATATAGGAAAATTTCCCAATGCTTTCTTCATTTCTTGGCCGCACTTCATACGGCAACTTTTGAATCCTGAATTCCCTTTTTCACACTGTTTTTCATTCGTGTATTATATAAATGCAAGAATCCCTGTATAACGATTTATGAGCCCTTTTTCACATCCATATGGCAATTTTTATAACTACTAAATTTCTTTTTTTGGTCGACAACCACCGACCAGCACATTCCTTTTTCTTTCCATTTCTCCCTCTAATAAATCTCACATTCCTTTTTCTTTCCATTTACCTCTTTAATAAATCTCTGGGGTTTTTCATTTCTTTTATTTTTATTATTATTTTCCTGTGTTTTATGGATTTTCCAGTCACCACTATATCCATAGAATATTTGTACCATGTACATCCATTAAAAGTTCATTTTTTTTATTATTATTGCTTTCTTGTTTTATGGATTTTCCAGGAACCACTACATCCATAGAATATTTGTACCATGTACATCCATCAAAAGTCTATTTTTTTTATTTTTATTATTATTTTCCCGTGTTTTATGGATTTTCCAGTTGTTGGGTATACGAACAAAGTCCCACATTGATTAGAAGTGGTAGAAGTGGGAAGGATCATGGGTATATAAGGATGAACAAATATCTCCATTGGTATGAGGCCTTTTGGGGTAAAGCCCAAAAACAAATCCATGAGAGCCTAGGCCCAAAGTGGACAATATCATACCATTGTGGAGATATGTGGTGTCCAGAGTCCCAACACCAGTCACCACTACATCCATAGAATATTTGTACCATGTACATCTATCAAAAGTTCATTTGTTTTATTTTTATTATTATTTTCATGTGTTCTATGGATTTTCCACTGACCACTACATCCATAGAATACTTGTACCATGTACATCCAACAAAAGGAAATCACCGGCTCAATATCCATAGAATATTTGTACCATGTACATCCAACAAAAGGAAATCACTGGCTCAATTACGAAAAAGTGTCAAAAGAATTGAAGTGACCACTACATCCATAGAATATTTGTACCATGTACATCCAAGAAAAGGAAATCACCCGCTCAATATCCATAGAATATTTGTACCATGTACATCAAACAAAAGGAAATCACAAGGAAATCACCGACTCAATTACGAAAAAGTGTCAAAAGAATTGAACGAGTGACCTCTTAGTAGTAAAGGATACTTTAACTATGGGGACTTGACCAATTGAACTATCCCTTAAGGCATCTCAACACATTCTTAATATCATTACACAAATTTCTCTATCTTTGGATCTTCAAATCTCGACACATTCTTAATATGACTGCAGTGATTTATCTTTCTTTGGATCCTCAATTGTTTGGCATTGACTTCTTCATTGTTAGGCACAGACACAAAAATAGTGAGGGTTGCCTCTCATCCCTCTTCTCACAATAGTTTTCCCATCACTCCTTGACGTGGGGGGTGACTTTAAGGAGTGCAAAAGTAATCTTTTCCCAATTGAAAAATCATGAACCAAAAAATATTCTTCTAATGGATTTAACCATTTATCTATGACATCTACATTTGTCTAGCCTTCAAATATGAGAATTTGAAAATTTACTTGTACCTTACATAAAATGGTGCCTCAAGAGTGGCCTCTGGATGAAGATTCGTCGTCGATGTGTAGTCGACGAAGGATCTAGGAAAAGTTGTCCATCATCGCATTCTTTTGTCGCTCGAGGGATTCTTCAAGCAATATTTTGAAGGGATATCTTGTTCCCTCATCTTTCTTTTCTTCCACCATGAGAGGGCATCGGGGTTTGCAAGGTTGGTCGTACAAAAGCTCAACCAATTCGACCCCTAACTCCTTATACCCTGGTCTCATTCGAGACATGCAAAGAAAAACAGAGGAAGGACAAACTGCTCTGATACCACTAATCTGGACTTATACTGAAATGCAACAAAATACAAATTTAACCATAAACATAGAGATGCAGTAGCAATAAAACTTCATTTCATTAATATCAAAAAACTAAACTATGCTTACATACAGAATGAAAATAAAATAGCTCGAGCGATAATAGTTTTATCTTTAAGAAGAGATGTGATGACTACATGTCTCTAAACTGTGTTATAATGAGGCTCAAGGGCCTTTTTATTATTGAACAACAAAGGGAAACACTAAACAACCAAAATCGTAACCCCATGAGATGGAACGCAAAGAGTTTGTGGGCCCGTTGGGGTTAGTTGGGCAGCCCAATTTTTGGGGTCGTAACTTGGTCATATGATCTTCATTTGGCACATACGATACCTTGTTGGAAAAATATCTCTAGGTGCTACAGGGTTAATGACAAACCCCTGCCTAACGCTACGGGCCTACTGCAGACCTAAAAAAAGCCGTTTAGGAGGTCAAAAGAGGTCCAGAAGTTCAGGATTCGTAAAACTGCTAAAAATTGTAAATGTTGCTATAACCAAGGAAAACACCGTTTAGGGGGTCAAAAGAGATCTAGAAGTTCAGAATCCGTAAAACTACTAAAAATAGTAAATGTTGTTATAACGAAGGAAACTGATGAAATCAACTGGAGGTCTAGGTGGAATAGGCGAATGGCCACTAGTATCCACCTGGATCAAGGTGTATGGAGGAGCACAATGGAGAGAAACAAGGCACAAAGAGATGTGCACGTTATTTCTACGTACATTGGCAAATCAACTAAGTGTTGTATATAAAGGAAAGAGTGTTGACGAACTTAAGTAGAACCTTTTCAATGGATTTTTCTTTTCCACATAGGATTAGAAAACTTTTGGGTCGACAAAAGAAAACAAAGAGGGTTTATGCATAACATCCCATTGTCCACAAACCTTACTTCTTTGTAGTTTAATTCATTTTTCCATTCAGAGAAATACAACAAAGTGGCCTCAACTTCTAGCTGAGTTTTTCCCAAAAGGGTTTCCCAGGTTATATATTGTATCAATTGTGGTTGTGAGTTTTATTTCATTTTTCTCTATTTTTTGCACATTATAGTTTGCATGCATATGAAATTGAACAATAATTAACAAATTTAGAAATCTAAGAAGAAATAAACCCTCGAAGTGTAGATTTCAGATTTTCTAATATATTTTAGTATATCTATGGTGACAAATTGAGTGGAATATCCACAATAATTTAAAATCAAGTAATTAGGATAAAGGTTTGAGATTTATCATAAAATTAACTAACTGTTACTTCTTTTCAATCTAATTAAAGAAAATGTCATATCAAATTCAATTTCCATTAGAGTTTTATTTATGATATTGAATCTCTTATTGCTTATTGTTATTTTGCTATGTTATTCATGTTTTATATTTTTTTAATGTATATATGTTTAATTGATATAATCTTTAGTTTTATAATTAATAATGATATTAGTTTAAAATAAAATTATAATTTAATTTATTTTTATGATTTTTAAAATTTTTGGCAACATATATTATAAAATAAAATAAGTATTTAAATGTATATTTACAAATCATTTAATTTATATAATTAAATTACCATACAATTATATATATATATCTATATAATATAGACTAATTCATTTTAAATCATATCTATTAAATTACATTTTATTCATATTCCGTATATAAGACAGAAAAAGATAATAAGCTAATCATTAACTTAACCTATTTCATAATATGCCCATAGTGCTTGATATTTAGCAGTCAAAAAACGTAAAGATGTATTTGATGGATATTCTCTGAAAGGATGTTTTATGTTTAATTGATATCCACTTGTAAAATAAATTATTGTCTTCCACACAAGGATGCATTTGGTTTGGGTGTAAAAGTAATGGTGATACAGTGGGAACAGTTGAAAGAAGAAAATATCGGGTACGATTCCATGTCTTCCTTGTCGTTAGTGGTTTTCAAATTTCATGCATCGTCCCAAAAGGAAAGATCCGTCGTGACCATCATCATTGGAAAAGGCAGGCAATAATTGATTGCGGATTTCACGTTCTACTTGTGGTTGGTTGTTTGTATAAATGATAGAGTTAATCTTTTTCTTATTATTGGATCCCATGATTTAGAATTTTAGTGATTTTCAATTCTGATCCTTTTAAAAATATTAGTTAGATTTAATTAATTTTAATTTATAAAATAAAATAATATATAAAAAATTAATTTAATTTAAAATCGTCACTGCATCTATATTGTTAGTGTATTTTTATACTAATGAAGATAACTACTGTTAATTAGATTAAGTAGGTATTTTTATCACTTTCATTATGACTGTATTAATATGGATTATTTTTAATATAATAAGTGATAGCAATAGTTTAACGATTATGTTTTTTTGTCCTGAAAGTTATGGAAATTCCAGTTATATTTTGAAAAAATTTAGTAGAGATTTTTGTAAATCTAAGCAAACACTATCAAACCTCGTAATTTTAAGTGCTTTAGAAGTTTTTGATGGCGCTGAATCTATTTCCACCATCAAAAACATGATTTAAATATTGCTTCCACAAGATTTTTTGAATTTTTTTTACCTATTCCAGCGACTTTTGGCTGTCCAAACAATTCCTCCACCTCCATAGACACAACTCCTAAATGATATACCCATCATTGTTTTGTTATGACATTGACTTATTTGTTCCTCATATTAAAGAACACCTTATCCACATCTTTACTAAATTTTTGGTAGTACTTCATTTTCATGGCTTATGATATGGAAAAAGCAGTGGGAATCATTTTGAATCATTTTATCTACATTTTTTTGTTTTTTATATATGAATAAATAAATAAAATAGTTCATGAGAATCATTTTGAATAGTTTTGATTTTTATTTTGTTTTGTTGGGTAGGTAAGCACCCACGGGGATTTGAACCAGTGACCTATCGCAAGGAGTGCCTTAACAGTGCACCCATTCACTGTCAATCCAAAGCCCCGTGGGCTAATTTAGTTATGAATATTTTAAAATATTCTAAGAAATAATTTTTAATAATCAATTACTTGGAGGTAGGTCTTTTCTCCCACAAACATGGGTTCCATACACCAATTTGATGTCTAACTTAATCATTTTCTTAAAATTAAATTATTATTATTATTAAATAACTAATTGCTTTTGTTTTTTATTAATTCTTCTTTTTAAACATTAAAATATTTTATCATGATTAACATTAAATAAATATTATTTTATTTTCACTTTACCTTTATATTACATTATAAAAAAATGACATTAAAATAGATTAATTAACGTAAATATTCAAATAATTTATTTAAATATTGTATTAAAATATTTTTTAAAATATATCAATTATACATTTTCTCACACTCAAATTTATCTTTTTAAATATAATATTTTTTAAGTATTTAATTTTGAATATGATATAAAATTATTGTTGCACCAAACATCATGTAAACATTTCACTTGGTCAAAATAAAATAAAAATAAAAATAATCGTATGTTAAAATAAAAATAACTTCAAACTAAAATAATAAAAATAAAACTTCTAAGTTATTATTATTTTTATTTTTGTTGGTAGTTAATGTAAATTTGACTTGGTCAAGTTAGGGATGGTTTTTCAACTCCATGTTTATGAGAACCCATGGTATTGACCCATGATATTCATGTGGAGTATAACCTATTTAAAAGAGAAATTGAACCAACCTTATGTTAACTTTGTATCTATGAATCTTTCACATTGATAAAATCTCTTTTCGCTTTAAAAAAATTTACATATTAAGAGATTTGTTCCTTCTAAGAGATTTGGTCCTTCTAAATACTTGATAGATTTAAGATGGATCAATGTTCATATTATTTTATATACACATTAAAATATATAACTTACTGTTGAGAATGCAAATGAAATATTTTTCCACATCTCTAAATTATTAATATTTTAAAAAACTAATTTTGTATTTTTTTAAGAAATATTGTCGACCAATACATTTAAAATAATCTATTTCATGTAACATAAAAAGAAAAATATGATTTTTTTTGTCAGGCGTTTGCACATTCTCATTCGATCGTTTGTATAAATTCATTCCACATGAAAAATAAAACGTGCACGGTATGCGTTAAGACCGTTGAACTGACAAGCGCTATTTTATTAGAAATCTATGCCTCACATAAAATGATAGCTTGGCCAAACGCACGAGTATAGGGGATCTGATGGTAAGACTGAAGAAGCTATCGACAAGCCCACGTGAAATTTTATTTAAGATTCAAGAAAATCATGTGTACCTTAATATAAAATTGCTCCATGGATCAATTCATCCCACGTATCTATTCAAGATAAAAGTAAAGATCGATAGTGCACGAAATTAAAATGATTGATTTATCCGTTGAGCATCTTCCACGATCCATTTCATTCCACAGATCTATTCACACAATAGTAGAAATATAAAGTGCACAATTATTAGTAATTGAAGGCCATTGTCAATTCGTTAAAGCAACTTTATTAAAGAAGCAAATTGCTTTCATTATCACATACATGATTCCTTTATATAATCAACATCTACATCATGGAATTGATATACTACATTTCCACTCATCTTCCTTCTTGACTGATGTTGCAGCTGTTGTCATGCCACACCATATCATTGCGTTTACTACACTCTGCATGTAAAGGAACGGGGCCGGCCTGCAAATCTCCATGTTCGATACCAATTTCCTCCGAAATTGGGAGAGCATTATTCTTATTCTCATGTGCGATAATCTCTTTTATCTCTGCAACAACTTCACTGGCGGTAGGCCTAAAAGATGGCTTAGCATCAACACATCGAAGGGCTAGTTTGGCAAAATCAGCAATTGCTTCAATGTCGTAGTTTCCACCCATTCTCTTGTCTACGATTTCTTCAATTTCCCCACTTATTGATTTGCCGGGATTTTCATCCAACTCCACATACACATACGGTGTCACCTATAAATCCGTGCAGACATATTAAATAAATTGCATTGGATTATCATAAATTAAAACTGTACGGAAATGTATCTGAATATCATAAAATGCCATCAATTATCTTGCCAATAGGTTGCTGTTTCCAGTTTATAATGATAAATTATAATACCATTTCTTACCCAGTGAACGAGGTTAAGTCGCTCTTCAGATTGACTTGCAATTATAGGTGGTCTGCTGCATATGATTTCTAACAACACCACTCCAAAACTATATATATCACTCTTCTCAGTCAACATTTGGGTGCGAAAATAGCTGCAGAAACATCCCAAACAAACATTAAAAAGTACAAGTTATGTTGCATTAAAATGATTAATATTGCAAACAAAGTACAAGTTATGTGTGGGATATTATACTCTGGATCGAGGTATCCTGGCGTTCCTTTCACCATAGTGGTCACATGTGAAGCCTCGCCATCGTCAATTGTCATCTTTGAGAGACCAAAGTCAGCTACTTTTGCGTTCAGATGGATGTCTAAAAGGATGTTGGAGGTCTTAATATCCCTGTGAATTATCTTTGGGGTGCAACCTACGTGCAGGTACTCCAATCCTTCATAAAAGATAGCATGTGTATAACATGAAAAAAATGCCGATCAAGAGTACATGGTTCATGATAATGAACGAATTTTTAGATCAAAATATATTTGGCTTGGAGTTTTTAGATCACAAAAATATATAGCTTATGAAAGTACTTTAGAGAAGAGTTACCATGTGCTGCATCCAAAGCTATTTTGAGCCTTGTTTTCCAATTTAGTGTTGAAAGTGCAGCGCTAGCACCTGCAAATTAAATTTTAAATTCAAATATGCATTTTGCTATATATAGTGTTGCAACTTACATGAGGAAACTGAATGAAACAAAATTAATAAGCGAAATATTTACCATAAAGGCGGTCCCTTAGGGACCCTCCAGACATGTGATCGTAGATCAGCATCAGCTCTCTTGATTCGTTACAGTATCCGAGTAAAGACACCAAGTTCTTATGATGGATTCTGGAGAGAAGATCAATCTGCCAATCAAGTAAAATGGCTTATACCTGAATTTTACTGTTGTCGTTGTACATGAGTGAAGCCAAAAAACAAGACAGCTGCAGATATTGAAGAAGTCTAGAATCACCTCATTCTGGTACTCATCAATTCCTTGTCTGGAGAACAGTGAGAGCACTTTCACCGCTATCTCTTTTCCTTGGGGTAATTTACCAAAGAAAACCGATCCAAAACCCCCTTGCCCAATCTTCCGACTAAAGTTCTGTGTCGCTACCATAATCTCTTCCGGTGTAAAGGCCTTGCACTTTGTTGTATTGCTCACCGTAATCACCGGGTGGTCTGCAATCAGAAAATATTTCATAAAAGCGCAGTGTTATTTTATTTAACGGAGAGGATGCCCACCCATATTAAAATGTTTTAATTAAAATTCAATTTATCTCTAGACCTTCGTTGGGACGTTGTTTTGTCCTGAACTTCTTCCAATACACGGCCATACCCACCATCAACGCTAAAGACATCACTAAAGCTCCGCTTATCGTTATTCCAAGGACAACACTCAGATTGTCCTTTCCTGAATTATACAGAACGCATTTCCCCTTATGCATACGAATACAGAGGTATTGGTTTCCAGAATATCTGCAGTAAACAAAAAAAAGAGGATTTGAATGAAATTAAAAGTTAACGTCTCAACATGAACATATGAGAATGGGAATTCGTGGTTAATAATATAAATAAATTTTGATATTTCATTACCTGACATTCAATGAAACCTTGTTGAGGAGTTGCCAAGGAATTACACCGCTGAAATTATTATTTTCTATAAACCTGTTCGCCATAGTGATAAAGATAGAGCGGAATGTTATAATATACTATTATTTAACTGGGGATTTGCAAAAGTAGTAAGAGAGAGAGACTTACAATTCTTTAAGGTTCTTGAGTTCAGATAGCCACTCTGGAACAGTACCACTCAGGCTGTTATTTGTAAGATGTCTGTACACCAAGCCAACAAAATTTCTTCTTTGTGAAATAGCGATTTCTTTGTCATTATTTATTTCCTAAGCCACCCAACTAACTTATGGGAAAAGATCTAACAAAGTGAGGCTTTGCGTTAAGTAGAAATACTTACAATTTCTCCAATGCGGTTAAATTGGACAAGTTTGGCCAAGATCCTACGAGATTGTTTTTTTAGACAGAAACGGATATGTTATTTAATAAGCGCCAGCAATAATGCAGTTGGAGATTACATCGCTATCCTGGAGAATCCAGCGATTACAAAACTCAGGTAGAAACGGATTCAAAAGCGTTGCCCTTTCGGATTTTGTAGTCGATTTCTGGTGGCTGGATGGCCCGGTGGCAGTAGCTCTCCCCATAGGCAGACAGATTCGACAATGTCAGAACTCCTCAGATCGTTCTTCTTATTGATTCTTTGGATGCCCTTACAGCATAGAGAAAACGAAAGGCGACGAAACATCAGCAAATCCAGCGAGCTCAATTTAGGGGATGTTGCAGAAACAGTCGATCTGGTTGACTGACATCGAACCTTTGCTTAGCAAAACGCCTTGGTTGGCTTCCATATCTGCTTGGGAGTTTAGATTCCTGAGGATGTGATAGAAGGTGATCTTGTGAAATTTGGGCAAAATAGATCTGATTCTCCTGAGGATGATTGATAATTGGAGCTGCGAAGGATTCTTTTTGGTATGCAGAGCTTGAATAATAATTCTGGAGTCCCCGAAGACTGATATGGAACTGACATTGCCTTTGATCGCTTGTGAGAGCCCCTGCCACAGAGCCAGAGCCTCCGCTCTGTTGTTGGATTCCTTGCCTAATCCCCAGGCAAACCTTAACTGCTCAGAGCCATCCGGGCACAATAGAACTCCGCCTCCTCCTGCGAAACCGGGATTGCCTTTGGAGGCCCCATCAAAAAACAGGCAATGCTCATTAAGGGCCGACCTCCATTTTATGAACTCTTGCTCCTCCAGCCTGATTTCCCAATTAGAGGGAACGTTGATAGCGATGGCAGCACTATCTTTATGATTTGGGACCAAACAGTTCAGCCAGAGTTCCTCTTCTCTATTCAGGGCTTTCCCAGATTTTTTGGCAGTGTTGGCATCCAGAGTTTCTCCTAAAAGAGCTTTGATCTTGGTGATGACTTTGAGCGGATTGCAGCTTTCATTTCTGAAAAGTCTGTTATTCCTTTCCAGCCACAGCTTCCAACAAACGAACTTGGGGATCCAGAGCCAGCAGTTTTTGAGAAGGATATTTTTGGAGAGACCATACGGCGACAATTTGCTCCAGGACTGGAACAGGTTTTGGATGTTCCTCGGGAGTTCGAAGTTATCTGCATTTAGCATGAGGACTCCCCTCCAGACTTCTGATGCAAAGGGGCATGTTAAGAACAAGTGATCAGCTGTTTCTTCCTCTGACTTACACAGATTACACCAGGATGGTCCTTCCATTCCTCGCCTACGGAGATTATCTCGAGTGAGAATACTATTATGAGCTAATGTCCAGCAGAAGAAATCAATTTTGGGAAGAGAGGGGGAGTCCCAAATAAAATGCCATTGAGCCGGGTTTGGGGGAACATTCGGGATGGCCGTGATGCTTTTGTATCCTTCAGCGGCGGAATATGAGCCTGTGACTGATCCCCACCCTCGTTTGTCTTTTGTTGATGCTTTTACAGGAGCTTTCCCTTGTAGCTTATCCAATAGAACAGAGGCTTCACCCTCCAGCCACTGGGGGACCTCCCCCAAATGCCAGCTTTCCCATAGACCATCCTCCGACCAAGAGGAGATATCCCAGAGAGTGTTCAGGTTGCGATCTTGGAGCCAGTCTCTGATATTAGAAATTTCTTCTTCTTGATTCATCGGTTGGTCACCTAGAATAGGATCATCCCAAATTCTTATTTTTCGCCCATTACCTGGAATCCAATACAGTTTACGACTAAAATGATCCCAGGCTTTGAGGCAGAGATTAAAGACAGGGGAACCTTTGGCGAAGCGAGGCGGATGGTCCAGACATCTGAGGCGCTTCCCATGGAAATATTTTCTCCACAGGACCTTCTTGCTCCAGCTGATTTTCCCAGAGACAATGTCCCAGAGCAGCTTGGTTCCCAAGGCCAAATTTTGAGAAGCCAGATCGCGGATTTGTAATCCTCCTTCCATAAATGGCTTTTTTATAGTATCCCATTTAACAAGGTGCAGCCTTCTTTCGTTGTTTTTCCCCCCTTCCCACAGGAAGCGTCTGAGCAGAACTTCCATCTTGTTGATGAAGGTTTTAGGGGCCAAGAGTATAGAGTGCTGATATAACGGAAGGCTTGAGAGGACCGCTTTCATCAAAATGATCTTCCCTGCGTTATTCAGCCATGAAGCTCCCCAGGCATGAATTCTGTTTTTGATCTTGTCCAGCAAGGGCGTCCAATGGGCAACTTTGGAAATGGTCCTGAAGATAGGAATCCCCAGGTATTTGAAGGAGTCCCAATCCCAAGACCCTTCCATTTGGAGAATCCTTGCAATATCAGATAGTTCCCTGGCCGAGCAATTCCAACTATAAACTGTACTTTTAGAATAATTGATCTTGCTGCCCGAAACTTCTCTGTAGCTGTCCAGCTCCTTCTTGAAGGATTTTGCAGAGTTAATGCTTGCCCCTCCCATCAAAAGCGTATCATCAGCAAATTGGGCATGGTTTATGTCTTTGACCTGATGAACCATACGGAGTCCAGGAAGGATTTGTGATTGGAGATTATGATCCAGTTGGAAGCTGAGAACCGAGGCTTGGATCGCGTAGAGAAGCGGGGACAAAGGGCACCCTTGTCTGAGGCCCCTAGAGGCTTGGAAGAAATCTGAAGGACGCCCATTAACTAAAGGCGCAATCCAAGGAGAGGCAATGCAGGCTTTTATCCAGTTAGTGATAGCTGGAGAGAAGCCCATTTTTTCCATAACCATGAACAGGAATTCATGCTTAACCCTGTCAAACGCATTTGCCAGGTCCAGCTTAATCACCATACCTTTTTCCTTTCGATGATAGCTTGAATGGACAGCTTCTTGCACCAGCACTATATTATCAAGAATTTTCCTCCCTTTGATGAAACCACCTTGATTTTCCGGAATAATGGCAGGAAGGATTTTTTTGAGGCGGTTGGCTATAATTTTGGTTATAAGCTTGTAGCTGGAGTTGCACAACGAGATTGGCCTGAATCTGCTGAAATTAGCTGCTCCTTTCTCCTTTGGTATCAAGGCCAGAAACGCTGAATTGATGCCGCCGCCAATCTTGGCACAAGATTGGGATTTCTTAACCATTCTCAGAAGATCAGAACTGATTATATCCCAACAGGAAAGGTAGAATCTAACAGGGAACCCATCCGGACCCGGAGCTTTGTCCGGTTCCATACTGTCCAAGGCGCTTCTGAGTTCATTCATACTGATAGGGGCCATCAGCATTGCGTTGGTAGGATCTTGGACACAATGAGGAATCATATTCATCGGATAGATCTGGGGATCCAAAGGTGGTTCTTGCGGGGCTGAGTAAAGATCTTTAAAGTAAATGTGAGCTGCCCGCTTTATTTCTTCGAAGTCTTTGACCACTACATCTTGATGGTGAATTTCTTTAACTGATTTGAATTGCTTTCGGGCTTCAGCGTGCTTGTGGAAAAAGCTGGTATTTTTGTCCCCAGCTTGTAACCAGAGAGCTCTGGATTTCTGCCGCCAGAATTCTTCTTCTTCCCTGCTTGCTTTGTGAAAATCTTTTTGCAGGTCGATTTCTCTCTGAAGAAGGTCTTGGGTGACTTCAGTATTTTCCAACGACATTTGATGGATTGCTAGCTTGTCCATGGCTGCTTTTCTGTTGGAGGAGGGGGATTTCAGCGTTCTTGCCCAGTCCTTGAGTCTTCTTTTGAGCCTCCTCAGCTTTTCTTCCCATACATAGAAGGGGGAACCTTGAACCGGTCTATTCCAGGCTTCAGAAACCATCTCTTGGAACCCCTCATGCTGAAGCCATAATGAGCTGAATCTGAAGGGAATGGGCCCAAGATTTTCCTCCGTGGAGAGCTCAAGAATAATGGGTTTGTGATCCGAAGTGCTGTTTGGCAAAATCTTGGACGAAGCCATGAGACCACAGGTCAGGAAAGAGGATTGAACCAGAAAGCGGTCTAACCGAGCTGCGATATGATTTGGACCCACTCTTCTGTTGGACCATGTGAACTTCCCGGATGAGGGCTTGATATCCTCTAGATCCCAACCCAATATGAGATCTTCAACCCATTCTCTTGCTGGGTCCCTGACCAGGGTCCCTCCCCTTTTCTCATTTGCAGCAAGAGTAACATTCATATCCCCAGCTATGATAATGTTTTCAGGGTTGTTCAGAGAGAGATAGGACGAAATTGAATCCCAGCATAGTTTTTTATCAGAATGGAGAACAGGAGAATACATATTGAACAAACTTACTTGATGACCGGAGTCTTTGTGGAGGAGTTTCGTGAATATCCAGTGGGTGGATTTCTCTTTTTGAAGCAGGTCATATATAGTGCTGTCCCAGAAGGTAGCGATTCCACCGGAGGCGCCTCTTGCACTGACAGCACAACCAATACCTTTTCGCCAGAAGGATTTGCTGGTATTAAGGAGGAAGTTTTCCTCCATCTTTGTCTCCTGGATTAGTAGGATTTCAGGCGAGTACATTCTGACTATGTCTTTGAGGGCATCTTCTTTTAGCTTGCTGCCTAATCCTCTGCAGTTCCAGGAGACGTACTTCATTATTTATTGGCTTGGGGGACTGTGGCTCCTTTTGGAGCCGAGCCATGCTTGCGCCCAGACCTTGTATTCATCATTCCCTTGAGAGTTTTTTGGGATCCTTGGAGAACATCCCTATAGGTTTTCTCCTCTCTTAGTTTCTTCTTGGATTTTCGCCCCCTGGATGACTTGATAGGGGTGACTTGAGAGCTGTCTGATTCATCGGTTCTTCCTTCTGAGTCTTCATCCGATTCGGAGGCCAGGCTTATGTGATCTTCATTATCTTTGTTTCCTTCAATGCCTCCTGAGGCTGGGGGGGTGATTGTTTCAGTACCCGTTTCTTTTGCTTCCTTCATTGGGTTTTCAGTTGCTTCGTGAGTCTCGTTGGTTTCTTCATTCCCACCAGCGGAGGATCCCACTTTTGGGTCTTCATTGTTCTTCAGATTGGACTTCGGCTTCTCCCCTGAACCCGAATTTTTCTTTTCTGTTGGTCTTGGGATGGCCTTTCCCCTTTTGATTTCTTTCCATCCCTCCTCGTCTTCCTTAGTCCCGACTTGGGATTTGGGGCAGTTCCGTTGGAAGTGTCCGTGTTCATGGCATGTTCTGCACTTGAACGGAAGTTGTTCGTAGTCCAGCTTTTGATAATGCTGCCATTCTCCCACTGTGATTTTAATCGCTTCGGGGAGCCCAGCCTCCAAGTCAACCTCCACACAAATTCTTGCACAAGTGTATTGGCCTTTAGGGTCTGCTTTGTCAATGAATCTGCCCAGACCGTTCCCGATCTTTTGCAATGACTGATAGCTCCAACAATGGATCGGAAGGTTGGGGAGCCTAACCCAGACTGGAACTTCCTTCGGAACATCTACTGAGGGATCAAAATCCGGGGTCCATTTATTGAGGTACAGACCCTGGTTTCCCATGAAATACGGTCCATTCCTGAATACCAGATCCCGATCTTCTTTGGTGGTGAACTCGAAAATGAAGAAACCTCTCCCTACCGGATAACAGATCACACTGTTCTTCAGCTGAGGCCTCCAGTTGCGTTGAATCCAATCGTCCGTGATTTTAGTAGAAGGCCAACGCCCCATGAATTGCCCGACCAATCCTCTATCAGCAAGGGCAAGAGCAATTTTGATCGGCTGATCTTCTTGCAGGGCTATCTCTGGCACTTCCTCGAGTTTCTTAATGAATTTAGGGATGTCTGGGGCTGGGCGTTTCTTTCCTTTCTGCTTTAATAAACGCAGAAATGCTTCTTCAGAGGATAGCGGAGGGGTGGGAGAGGAATCCCCACCCCCAGGATCACCCATGGCTGCCTCACAGGAGCGCTACCTGGAATGCCCCTGCGCCCTTTCAACGCCAAGAAACAATCTTCAGTGCTCAGGAAAGCACCCAGCTAACTCACCGCTACAGAGAGAATCGGATCCAGGGAGGAAGTCGGAACAGCCGCAGAGGGCCGAGGCCGCCGTCACGAACCCTAGCAGAGCTCCGCCTGTGAGCTAGAAGGCATAACGGCTCACTGGTTACCAATGTTAGTATGGAATAAAAGATCAAAAATTCCTACGAGGTTGTTATTATCCAGTGATCTGGTAATTTAAGCACGAAAGGATAAATGCCCAGAACTATTATAGTATTGAAAGAGAAACTGCAGCTTTTCGATAATTCACAGGCCATTTTGATATAATATTTTATAGAAAGTTAATAATATAAATAAATAAATTTAATATAAATAAATAAATTTAATATAAATTGTACAAATGTATGTATTCTGGCCATTCCATCTAGCATCTCCCTGATTTGATTTGAGTATGGGACACTGAATGGAGTTTGCAATATTTTAAGAAGTTAATTTGGGGAATTTACCTATCTCATATTAATCGATCATAATACTTAAACCACTTAAAAGACTTCCCCATTTAATTTTTTATAAAGCAAAGTAAATAAGGTTCACTTTAAAGACAACATTACACAGCATTTTGACATGTAAAACGAAACATAAACCACCAATATTTAGTCAATATTACAAAAAAATTACACGACATTTTAACAAGCCTCGAATGATATTGCTAATTATTTTATTATGATTTTGAACGGGAACTGGCAATAGAGGTAAGAGAGACGTACATCTCTTTTAGCTTTTTAAGTTGAGATAGCCAGTCTGGAACATTACCACTCAAGTTGTTGTGTTGCAAGTGTCTGCACGCCAAGGGAGGATCTAAATTGTTGCAATTTTCTTTCTGAGATAACGTCGATTTGGTTTCTTTAAAAGGCATTTGACTAAGATTAAAGGACGAACAAACTAAACTTACAGTCTCTCCAACATCGCTAATTTGGAAAAGTTTGGCAAAGCTCCGATCAGGTGATTATTGGCAAGTGACCTAATAATTTCAAAACGAATGAATGAATGCGGTATCAGTATAATATTCAAAGATAAAGTATGTTCCTTTCATTAGCCGCACCATCATCAAATTATAATTTACATTATCATTGAATGCTCGTTAACATTTCAATCATATTGCATACTCTGCAATTACTAAAGTCGACAAAGTGGACATGGAGACATTTTTCAATTGCAATGGGTATGGGTATTTTACAGTCACGAGTACTTCAACTTTAACAAAACATAATACTGCTTACACGTGAACTAATGCGGTCAACTGTCCAATATCTGCAGGTACAGCTCCTGTAAAATTCATTCCAGCCAAAACTCTGACAACAGGATGATTATCATAAACTCACTCTTACTAATTCGCAGGCAACTAAAAGTCATAAACTGGGTACAAATGAAAGGATTAAACTTACAATTCTGATATTCTTATGCTCGACGATCTGTTATCACAGCGAATTCCTTCCCAGGGGATCGAATAGCAAGGATCTGAAATCCAATCTTTTATGCCAAACCTGCTTTTGATCGCGTCAAGATGTTCAACTGCAATTTAATATTACTGTTAAACGTTGAAACATATATCGGTTAGAGGGATTTTAGTCATTCAGTACAGGAATGTTTAGTCAGCGCACTTACTATCTTGTGAATACGTTGCGGGTTGGGTACCAACTAGTATGTAAGACTCGTAGGCGTTGATTATAGGACTACTGGTGGAGTTACTGGCTTGCTGGAGATGAAAATCGATCTCATCTGTTTCATTAGATAGAAATGTTAGCTGTAGGGTAGAGTACATATCCACCAGAGTAATGATTCCAGACCTATTTTCCCCGTTTATCATGACGTAGAAAGATCTCCATTCAGACATATTTAGCTTTACAATCTCTGCCAAATACAGAAACAGTACTGATTTCTTCCCATTCGGCGATCCACTGAAGATCGGCAACACTGAGCTGTTTAAAACAAAGGCAGTTTGCATTACAGCACTTGGGGGAAGGTTTTCGGTATTTTTTGTTGAAATGGGCTCTTCCGAACTTACATTCCGTGCACCACCTATATCAAGACTATTGAAACTAAACTCTGATGACCAGATGCGATCAAAGTTGTCTTCAGGATACCTGCTTAGTTCACCATACAAAGATATTCAGTTCAATCATTAAAAAAAGTATAACTGCAAAACATGACGACTGCATCAAAATTGGCCTCGACACATCAAAGTTGCTGTGGGCTCTTTTATGATCGGTGCGAATGTTTCCCTAACTTTATCATAAGAAAACGTAGAAAGAAAAACACAAAAACCAACCAGAAGCGACCGCTGACCTGGGATATACTTTCAATTTATTTTTTTGAAAAATGAACTCTTAACGCACCTTGGAACAGGGTATTTCACCATTTTCAACAACTACGTCAAAAAATACATAAATTTATAACTGGTAATACCACGAAGTGAAATGGAAGGGTGAAAAAGCTTAAAATATTTACCTAACCGTCGATCTTCCAGCAAAATCTTTTCTTCTATCTTTGACCAACAATGTTCCTGGCTTTGCCTGTCTATACATGCCTTCTCTGAGGGTCCTCAACTCAATAGCAGTGATAAAGGGATCTTCATTCTCTAAGGTTCTGATCAAGCAAACATACACCACATCGCCTGAACTAACAAAGATTACTTCATACACTGTATCGGCTGTTATGTTATCGGAAAACAACATACCCAAAGTCTCAATAGAGATTGCGAAGCTTGGCGATTGTTTGAATCCAGTGTAATTACCGATGACAAACCATGTTCTTAACAAGTAAGGCACAGTGGGGGTCACAGGCAAGTGATAGCAAGACTTTTTCAGAGGTTTTGGGAAAAACCTGAGAGTATGCAAGTAGGAACCGTATGCTTCTTCAGAGGCGTTCCCTATGTCTGCTATCTCACCGACGTCTATGTAATCAGCGTCACTGGACCATGTGATGTTGTTTTCGGCAGTGTGATTCCCTTTACCTCCACAATCAATGCTAAGAAATCCTGGTATCCAAAATTCAAATAAATAACTAAATAATTTTTGTTGAGCAAAAGAATAAAAATAGCACTGCATAAGCGATTTGAGCACCAGTGACAGGAATCAAAGTAAACAAAAGGCAAAGAAGAGAATATTGGGCATTAGATGTTCTAAAATGTTCAGCAATACCTGGCTGAGCAATAACATCGACAAACAATAACAGGAGGCTCATAGGTAGCCAAAAAACCCAGATGCAGTAGCCCATTTTTTCCCTCGTTATGATTGGAAGGATTCAAACATACACTAGATCGATGCTTCTCTGGGAGTTGAAATATAAATAGAAACATGCAACTATTCAGTCAGTAGATGGGATCTATTCTGTTTTCTTGGGGACATGATTACTGTGTTTCAAGAGGAAATACTGATGATGGGATCATCTTTCAATAATTTTCAATAGACACTCTCAATGTTTAAAAGTTATTTTAATTTAATTTTAAAATTCTAATATTCTTGTTGTTAGCTGTGAACAGATGATCCTCGGAGTTTGTTCTACTTTAGAAGCTTACGCGTACCGTTAATTTATAGGATATTAAATATTTTAAATAATTGTAAATATAAATAAATATTATAAAAAATAATTAAATAAAAATTTATTTTAAATTATTATTATTAATTATAAAAGAATTAATATATTGATGATTTTTTTTAGATTTATCTTTATTTTAATATGGTATAATTAATTTTAAGATACATTTAATAATTGTTATTAAAATATTCTAAAATATTTTATAAAAATAATTACTAATAATTAAATTAAAATTCTAAAAAAATTATTTCAATATAAATACCAATTTAATTAAAATTTTAACTAATTTTAATTAGATTTAGATACTTTCTTATGTTTTTAAATATTTATTTTCATTTCTATTTAAAAGATTAAAGTAATTAATAATGAATTATGGTCCATTACAGTTTTTATGAAATAATAATAGCTTATAATAATCCTAATGACACCTCTGTCCTATTCTTTCCATGTTGGGGACCTACTCCGTTTCTTCCCAAGAATTTCTGTGAATCCTCTCCTACTCCGCCCTCTTGCTTGACCCTCTTCCTCCATGAGTGAAAAAGCAACTCCAATGTGTTTCCCGGGTAATTCATCCTCGATTTTTTATATTATTGATTTATGTGTTTTTATATTCAATTATATCATGGAACTTGTAACATATGGTTGATTTTAGCAAGGAAATTACTACCCTATTGGCTATAACATTTCCATTACCATTTCATTGGTTTTTTAGCTCATTATATTCCAAACCTAGTTGGTTTTGTAAATATATAAATACACGTGCAGTGAAAGGATTTTACCTTTCATCTTTGTGATTTAAAATTCATGGTGCAAAATTTCTAAAGGGTATTAGTTTAAAATATTAAACAGGACGTTATGGAATCATTTGTGATAGTCTCCCAAAATTCAATGTGCTAGAGTCTTTTCGAAAGCAATAATAAACTTTTTATTTTCATATGAGTTTATTTTTATCATTTCTATAGATTTTGTTTTCTTGGTATGTACAACCCATAATAAAATAAAAATGATTACATAAACATGATGAATAAGTTGCAAAATATGAATTTTATATTGCAAAATATTTATAGTGTACCAGGAATTAAGGAAATATTCATGAAGTAAGGTAAGAATTTTATTTATCAGAAAGAAAATTAGGTTTACAACTCACTTTAATCTCTGCATTGAGAAGTTCATTCTACAACTTAATATGATGTGTAACCTTGTTCATCCATCATCGAAGTTGAAATTTTTCTCATGTCGGCCAAAATAAAAATTTTAAATATCTGAAAAAAATTAAATAACTATACAAAAAATTTAAATAATGTTTGCTAATAAGAATTTTTAATTGAAGAAATTGGATCCCTCTCAGCTCATGTTAGATCTGTATTTAAGATGGATCTATGTTGGTTATATAGATCTCTTACATTCGTTATACAAAATTCCACCAATTTCATAAACCACCCTCACTAAGAAAACCACCAAATATATACTTACAAAAAAATTGATTTCTTATAGTTGCTTTTAATTGTTGTTGTCACAAATTCTAGGAATCTCCACCTTGACAACAATTTATATTATGTATTTTCCGAGGCCCTTTCATCACCTCTTCTATAAGCCAAGAGAAACCAAACACCATAGTAGCTTTTCTAACAACACTCGAATTAAGTATTGGGGGTTAAAGTAGTTGAATCCCAAAAAATGATATCGAACACTGGAATTGTAAACATGGTTATACATTTTTTTAAAGTGTGGACCTCTTGAAGATCTACTTCACCTATATTAATAAGTTATCTTGCAAAATGGTGGTTAATATAAATATGCTTAGTCTTACTATGACAATTTGGATTTGTAGACAAATGGATAATACTTTAACTATCACAGGATATGGTGATATTGTTCTCTATTATTTTAAACTCATCTAGAAGACTCTTCAACCAAGTTAGCTCTTTGCAAACATGTTAGACAAAAATATATTTTACCTTAGTAGTGGATAAGGTAATTTTTTCTTCAAGATTTGAAATCCAACTAATATATTCTCCTGCAAGAGTAAATATATAATGTGAATTAGACCTCCTCTTGTGCCAATCTCTAAGATAATGAATATACCATTCAGACTTTTCAAATTAACATAATCCTCATACTCACTTCTAGTGTGATTCTAGCTCATCATCAAGGAATCAAACTTCTTATACAACTGCCTAAGAAACTGCTTTAAGCCATACTATGTTTTCCTGAGCTTGCAGATTGTCTTTTTTTTGTGATGTTTAACAAATCCTTCTGTTTGTTCCATGCATATCTCCTCATCTAAATCTCCATGTAAAAATGTTATTTTAATATCTAGTTGCTCTCGCTATAAATCAAGTAAAGAAACTAGCATCAATACAATACAAACATAAACACGTTTAACAACTAGTGAAGAGATCTCATGCAAATCAACATATTCTATTTAAAAGTACCCCATTGTGACAAATATGGCTTTGTACCTTTCAACATTACCATCAACATCTTTCTTCAACTTGTACCCACTTATACCCAGCAATTTTTCCATCTTCGGGAAGTTCTTCCAAGTACCATGTTTTACTTTTATTTAAGGAATCTATCTCTTCTTTCATTTCCATCTTCCATTTATCATTATTGATATTATTTTTTACTTCGTAATAACAAGAAGGCTCCCTATTTTTAGTAAGCGAAACAATAAATGAAAACAAATAGAAACACATTTTAGGAGGATTTCTCTCCCATGTAGATCTTCTCGGTGTTGGTTGGGGAATTTCTACATTTTCCTAAAGATCTTCAACATCACAAATTATTTATCCTCATAAGCTTCTTCCTTATTCTTATTTTGTGTAGATGATTGAATCTCAAGTTGAATGTGTTGATTTAGTGGTACATGTTCCTAATAGTTTCAAATCAAGTTCTACATTAACTGCTTTAACGAGAGGGGATTCATCAAATATTATATTTCTTCTAATGATGAGTTTTGTGGATAGTAGAATCCCACCGTATATATCCCTTAGTTGGATCATCATAACCAACAAAGACATCTTTATTCAATCTAGAGTCTAACTTACAAGACTAGTTTCTAGGAGAAAGAGCATAAGTTTCACAACAATTATTTTTTAATTTTAATAATCATAAGGATTACTTATTGCAATCTATTAAGATTGATGGTGTTTGATTCACAAGATAACTAGTATTGACTACTCCTTGCTATTTCTATAAGAGTCTTATTCATGTGTTTTACAACACCAGTTTGTTAAGGAGTATATACAATGGTTTTGTGCTTTTTATCCTAGCATATTTGTAATATTTTTCAAATTCTAAATACATGGACTAACTTCCATTATTGTTTCTAAGCACTTGATTGTACTTATAGTTTTATTTTCTACCATAACACTAAATTGTTTAAATGTATTAAACACATAAACGTTTCTTTTCATGACAGACCTACACTTTTCTAGAGAAAACATCTATAGTTGTTACAAATTATTTTAATATCTAGTTTCTCTAGCTATAAATCAAGTAAAGGAACTAGCATCAATACAATACAAACATAAACATGTTTAACAACTAATGAAGAGATCTCATGCAAATCAACATATTATATCTAAAAGTACCCCATTGTGACAAGTATGGCTTTGTACCTTCAACATTACCATCAACATCTTTCTTCAACTTGTACCCACTTATACCCAACAATTTTTCCATCTTCAGGAAGTTCTGCCAAGTACCATGTTTTACTTTTCTCTAAGGAATCTATCTCTTCTTTCATTTCCATCTTCCATTTATCATTATTGATATTATTTTTTACTTTATAATAACAAGAAGGTTCCCTATTTTTGGTAACCGAAACAATAAATGAAACCAAATAGAAATACATTTTAGGAGGATTTCTCCCCCATGTAGATATTCTTGGTGTTGGTTGGGGAATTTCCACATTTTCCTAAAGATCTTCAACATCATAAATTATTTAACCTCAGAAGCTTCTTCCTTATTCTTATTTTGTGTAGATGGTTGAATCTCAAGTTGAATGTGTCGATTTAGTGCTACATGTTCCTAATAGTATCAAATCAAGTTCTGCATTAACTGCTTTAATGAGAGGGGATTCATCAAATATTATATTTCTTCTAATGATCATTTTTGTGGATAGTAGAATCCCACAATATATATCCCTTAGTTTCATGATCATAACCAACAAAGACATCTTTCTTTAATCTAGAGTCTAACTTACAACACTAATTTTTAGGAGAAAGTGCATAAGTTTGACAACAATTATTTTTTAATTTTAATAATCAGAAGGGTTAATTATTGCAATCTATTAAGATTGCTGGTGATTGAATCCACAAGATAACAGTTAGTATTGACTACTCCTTGTTATTCCTATAAGAGTCTTATTCATGTGTTTTACAATACCAGTTTGTTAAGGAGTATATACAATAGTTTTGTGTTTCTTATCCTAGCTCCTTTGTAATATTTTTCAAATTATAAATACATGGACTAACCTCCATTATTGTTTCTAAGCACTTGATTGTACTTATAGTTTTATTTTCTACCATAACACTAAATTGTTTAAATGTATTAAACACACAAACGTTTCTTTTCATGACATAGACCTACGCTTTTCTAGAGAGATCATCTATAGATGTTACAGATTATGATGATCCTCCCAAAAGAAACTATAAGGGGCAACCCCAAAACTTATGAATGGATATAATCAAGAATATATTTACTAATATTACCACCTACTTTAAACTTATGTCTAGACTACTTTCCAAATATACAACGATTGTAGAAATTCAAATTCAAGTATTTTAAATATCGAAATTGTAATTTGTTAATACTTATAACCATTTCTCACTCATATGACCAACTTGTTTGTGACACAAATGAGTAGATTCATTCACCTCGTTGTATACCGTCAATGGTTCATTTATTTGTGTACTTCCTACCAACTTGTAAAGGTATTGAATCATTGTTTCCTTCATAACCATGAAAGTGCCCCTGGGAAACTTTAGTGTTGCACCTTGACCTGTAAACATGTAACCTCTATAATCTAAAGCCCTCAAAGAAATTAAATTCTACTTTAGTTTAGGCACATGTCTAAATACTCTTAATGTCCTTATGATACTATCAAACATTTTAATTTTGATGCTTCCAGTCCCAATAGTCATACAAGAAACATTATTTCCCATAAGAAAAAATCCATCATCAACAACTTGATATGAAGAAAATCAACTCTATGTGGAGACATGTGATGAGAAGAATTATAAGATGATAATGATTCTTCATGGTATTTAGGGACATGAAAAATAAATAAAACTTCATCAATCAGACATGGAAATGATTCAACTGGATTTTCCTATTTTTAAAAATCTTCCTTGGGTATCCACCTCTTCTAAAAATAGTATTGAGATGCCTTAAATTTCTACTGTACCAACATTTGAATTTACTATTCTTTCCTTTTGAATTTTATTTGGATGAACATTTTCACTTTTCTCCTTTTTCTTTAATCTCTAGTGATTGTTGCTTATAGTGTGGAAGTTTCAATATAGATTTCATCTACATCTCTTGAGACAACAACACCCAAATGAAATAATCATATTCAAGATTATTAGTTGAACTAAATCTAGTGGAAGTGATAAAATGATCCCATGATTTAGGAAATGAAAACAAAAATATAAGTACCTTGTTTTTGTAATCAATTTTAACATCCATATTATTCAACTAACACATAATATTATTAGATAAATTCAAATGATCTTCCATTTTTGCACATTCTTCATTTTTATACTGTATAATAGTCTCTTCAAATACACTCAATTTTTCAAGGACTTCATCATATAAAGGCTTTCCATCATGGTCCATATTCCTTTTATTGTTACTTCTGCAATGATATTAAATATGACATCATTTGCCAGACATAACCAAATGGTGCTAAGTGCTTTGGCATCAAATCCTTCCCAAGAGTTAGAGGAACAACCCAAGAGTTAGGCACGAATTCCTAACTTGGAATATTTAATTTATTTATTTATTTTTGGATTTATTATTGTTTTATGAGAGAGTCTAACAATTCTTTATAAGTAATATTTGCAAGTTTCTTCCTCTTCCCATATAATTCCTTATGTAATCCTTAATGTAATAAAAAAATTCAAATTTATTTTTACCATTAAACATATCTAGCTCAAATTGAGCATTCATCATATTCGCCATTAATATCTACACACAAGCTCCCTCCAAAATAATTATCTATGTCAATTTAGAAACTGTATACATACATATGTATCTTCACACAAAAAATTGTAGATTGTGATCTCCACTAGATTGATTTTGAAATATAAAATTGTACAACTCCACCAAATTAAAAAAGGGGGTTGTACATGTTTCCACAAACTAACGAATATTAGTGTATTAGTTACCATGAAAAAGGTGGCTCCATGGTTGCAATTTGAACTCCCCCATGACTTGAGCTCCATGAATTAATCATAACTTGAATTTTGTGACTACGGTTACAATTGGCCCCTTTACAAGATTACATGAATTGACTACATGAAAAGCCATTCAAAAGCATCCTTTAGTGCCCTTGTAGCTAGTGGTTTAGGTTTTTCTTCATGGGTTAATATATTTCTTCATTGTCTCCAGTGAATAGCCAGATGCATCACAAGAAATGGCTTCATAGTGTGGGTCAATTGCTCAAGAAAAACCTCACACTATTGAGTTGTGATTCCTCTATTTCTGATGCAGGAGCATTCTCGCTCCCAAAACAATCAAATCTTTTTGGAGACAAAGCTCCAAAGGGGGTTTGGACATGGAAAAGGAATTATAATTCCTTATTGTAAATGATTTTATTTTCATTGATTATCATAGAAATAATAATAGATTTATGGTGTGTTTCTAGGGATAGATTGAGTGATTTTAGGATTTAGAAAAATATTATTTATGGATTGGTTTATGGTTGATTTATGGACTCGTTTTAGGATCTAGAAAAATCTATGATGTTTCTAAATTATATCTATTGTAAGCCTATGGGAAATAAAAAAGGGAGTGTGAGGAAAATAGATGATGGCCAATGAATGTAGAGTCGGTCCATAGAGGTGAATGAAGAGAAACGAGAGTTTCCTGAGTGTATTTATATGTACATATTTGATTTAATCAAATATATATATATATATATATATATATATATATATAGAGAGAGAGAGAGAGAGAGAGAGAGAGAGAGAGAGATATATATATATATATAGAGAGAGAGAGAGAGAGAGAGATATATATATATATATAGAGAGAGAGAGATATATATATATATATATATATATATCTCTATATATATATATATATATATCTCTCTCTCTCTCTCTCTATATATATATATATATATATATATATATAATGTGTTCACAAATTGTCTCTCTATGAATGGAAGAATTCTAGTATATGAAAAATCTAGAATTAGAAGAGTTTCAACATTTGTGTAAAATCTAAAACTAATTATGGATTAGTGTACTGATCTATCATGTAAAGGCATAGATATTGTGTGAGGATTAGAGGAAATTCATGATTTAGTGATGAAAAGGTGTATGGACACCTTGATGTAAGTAGTGCATTGACATCCCAAAAGTAGAGAAGTTGAATATGTAGGGAAAGTGGATTTTTCCTCGATTAAGTGCTATTAAAGTAGGCATGCTCTTTGGCAAAGGAAATAGAGTAGAGATACACCCTTTGGAGGATATTAAGAGCTTATAGCATCTTAGGTTTGTAGAATATGATGAAGTAAATTTGTTTTACTTCGCAATTTATATTGTGATAGAGGAACAATGACTACATGGATTAAGCTATGAAAAGAAGGTTAATAAATAAAACATAAGTTCTTTGAGGAAATGGAAGGATTTTACTACTTTGTGAGTAGAATCTTGTTTTCTTATATAGTTAAATGACAATGAAATATGTAATAGTAGATTTTCAATCAGAGAAAACAATTCCAATACGAGAAGTTGGGTAGAACTTTGGTGAGGTGAACCAATGCAGATCAAATGCATTCTGATAATGAAGATATCTATTATTGATTGAAATCATTAAATGCTAATTTGTAGATAGAAATAATTGAGAGAAAAATTATGGTGGAAGAAGTCAAGAGAGAGAGCTTTCAAAACTTGCATGATTTCAGGTTTGGTAAAATTTGATTGGTGAAATGTTTTTATATGATTAATTTGATTTGAATAAGAAATTAATATTTGTAGGTTAAGCTCTTGGAGAAAGAACATTGGATTTCTTTGAAAATAAATCTACTTTGTGAGGAAAGCATGTTCTTTGGATGCGAAAGAACAGTGGAAGAATGCAATAACATAATCAAAAAAAGGATTGGAGAAATTGTATCTATAGTATGCAAGTTTGAAAGAGCTCAAACAAGAGGTAATTTGATATTTTTATTTTTAGTCAACTTGTGAAAGAGATTTGTTAATTAGAGGCAGTAGTGGTGGAAATGATTACAACAAGGGGACTGCAACAAAGAACAAGTGTTGTTCTTTGAGACTACGGCAAAGGACCTATTTTAGCTAAAAGTTGTAAAAAAAAGAAAAGGAAAGGTTCTCAAATAGGTGATCTAGATAAGTGGGGAAAATAAAAGAGAAATGAGCGCTTGGAAGAAGGAGGTTCTGACACATAGAACCTAAGAATACTGAAAGGTTGAGCTAAGGAGAAAGCTTAGTGAGGTATTGAGTAACAAGTAATGGAGAAGGCTTAGTACAAAGGATTAACTACATACCACAGTGACAAGAGAAATCTCATAGAAAAAGGAAAAGTATGACTACGGATGGTCATAATATAGGATTAAAGGGAACCCATAGGAAATCAAATCATGATAAATTTGATAGAGAAATAGTTATATGAAAGTACAACTAGATGTGAGGATGGAAATACTATAAGCATGTGGGGACAACCAAAAGTATAGATGGACTTTGTAGAAGAGATTTAAGTGGAATTTTTGCATGTGAAACTGAGGCAAAGGATGAAGGCCTAATGAGAAGTTGAGGGGACTTGAGTTTAAGTAAAGGTTCATGATATAAGGAGGAGTTCACTTTTGTGAACCAATGCAAGGATCATTCATAGGAGATGGTTCTAATAGGAGACTCATTCAGAGTTTTGTAACTATATGGAAATTGCAAAGAAGCATGAGGAAGGTTTGATGAAAAAGGAATCAAATGATCCTAGAAATCCCATTGTTTTAAAAAGTAATATTTTTTATATGATTACAGGTTTTGAAAAAGAATGACAATCAATTGAAGTTTTCATGGAGATTAAGGATATGAGATTGCATTCTCTCATGAGGGTAAAAAAATGATGAAGAAGACTTATATATAAGTGCATATAATGCAATTACTAGAGGATAATTGCAAGAACCTATTTCTGAAGATAACGGGACAAAGTTGGCTCATGGAGATTACTTATTTTATTAGGTCAATATGTAATTATTGGCTTTTTTTAATATTTAAATATATTTAAAATTATGACACAAAATATGGAAAGGTATTGTCAAAAAAGTATTTTATGAACAATATTATGGAAACGCTTCTACATATTAGTTTAACAAATCCAGCTCGTTAAGTATTTTCAAAAGCAATGAGAAACCTTTAGCTCCCACAACAATAGAAACTTATGTATTATCTTCTCATGACACTAGAAACTTATCCATCATTCATGTATTATCTTCTCAGGATGCTAGAAACTTATCCATCCTCTATTATGTGGGGCGGTCAATGTATGTAAGGAGTCATTTTTACCTTTTCTATCAAAATGGAATGGGATGTTTCTACGTGAGATTGTAGCATTTTTTCTCTTTAGAGGAGCCAATTTATAAGGTTTTTTGTTCTATAATTGTCAAGCTCTGAGCTCTGGATATATACGAATAAATTAATATTTATATTAATGTTTGTGTTTTTTTATTAGGGCTTTTAAAATTTTAATTTAATTATCAATAATTATTAGGTGGATGGTAGGAATTTAACTTCTATAGAATATTCTTAATAATATTCATAAATGAAAGGTTGAGGTTTATCTTCAAAGTAGTTATCAAAATGGAATGTGATGTTTCTATGTGAGATTGTAACATTTGTTGTCTTTAGACGAGAAAATAAAGTTTTTTTTATAAGTTTTTTTTTTCTATATTGTTTATCTTTGGACATATATGAATAAGTTAATATTTACATTAATGTATGTGATTCTTTTGGATTAGGGCTTCCAAAATTTTAATTTAATTATCAATAATTATTAGGTATACGATAGGAGTTTAACCTCCACAGAATACTCTTATTAATATTCATAAATCAAAGGTTGAGATTTATCTTCAAAGTAGTTATGCCCTTTTTCCCTTTTAATTAAGTTGATTAATTGAAAAAAAAACAGTCATATGAAGAAGTGTCATATGAAATAGGTTCTTTGGGGTATGTGGTAGTGATAACCATGGTATTATCCATGATATTGTAACAAAGTCTATAAGAATCTTCATCGTTAAGAATATTTCTAGATATTTTTTAAAATGTATTTATATTTAATTTATATACTAGTTATTTTTATAATTAAAAATAATAATAATGTAAAATAAAATTACAATTTATTTAAATTTTATGATTTTTTATTTTTATTTTACCAACTTGAGGTGTATCGTGATTTTGTATGTTTTGATGTTTATTATGGATTCATTCATTTTGTTGTTTACCCGCCATTTAATTTATATGACTACATTGGTTGGTAGTGTTCTTGTCAATGCCAACATTATATGGTTACTATTATCACTTCGTTACACTTTTGTTTACCTCACTTTCATCCTTTCCATGTTAGTGTTACCATTTAATTTATATGACAATGCTACTTGGTAGCATTTTTATCACTGACACAATTATATGGTTATTACTATTACTTCCTTACACTTCTTTGCCTCACATTGGTTCTTTCCATGTTAATGGTTCCATTTAATTTATATGGTTGTGCTAGTCGGTTTTGTTCTTGTCACTTCCACTATCATATGGTTACTAATGTTGGGATTATGTAGACCTTAGTGCATTAATGTCAACCTCGATGAATGTTGGCATTGATATCAAATTTAGTGAGGAAAATTATACGATGAACTGATTTTCAGTTGTGGCATTCTAGAGAGAGCTTGTTGTTGAGTGTGTTGCTTGCTCAGTTGGTGGTGGAGCTTTTGTAAGAGTCTTGATAAGTGGTGTAGCCTAAGCTAAGGTCAAGGATGGAGGTTATATATTTAAAGGAATTTTGTTTGTAATATATTAGCTCAAATACTCTTATAAACTACATGGTTGGGCAGTCCTTAGAAACACCTTTCCAACTGTATATGGCATCTTGAAAATTTCCCAAGGAATCAAAATTTATTCAAGGTTGAAGTTTGGTAGGGGTCGTGGAGCTCATGGTTCCACCAGAGGCCTTATCATCACACATCAAGACTAAGGAAGGCTTAGATGAGATCTTGGGTGTGCTTGGTGTTTTACATGCCTAATGCCTTTCTCTCATTAACTACTGTAGAAATTGATGTCACACCACGCCAAAGTTCATCATTCCTCATTAATTCTTGGACACAGTGGCACTATTCGATGGAGGGCGCGAGATGAAATTTTGGTTATCTGTCATGTAATTTGATAGGAAGTTGCAGAGTTTTAATCAGAGGTGCACGTAATCCCACAATCCCATGATTGATAGAACTTGTAAGACGAACTTCATTCTTATTATCTACCCTAGAATTTGACAACACCGCAGAGTATTTCTATTATAGGCTCTGTGGTTGATAATCTCCATGAGACAAAGAAATTTATGTTTGTTGCAAAGTGCTATGAAATCATCACTTCGGTAGAAAAATTATTAACAAATGAAATTGTCATTTTACAATAGGACCCTAGGCCCTCCTCCAAACCTGATGATCTAGTGATAAAAACATGCAGAATCATGTGATGAGATGGCAGATGAGTTGGTGCACAGGTCATAGTGACATCAACAGCATGACACATGGGATGTGACACGTGGCATTCAGTTTCAATGTTTTCAAGTTGCTAAGTGGGCCAAATCCAATTGACACCTAGCACAAGTGATGAAGTAGCACATCACAAAGTAATGATGTGTGACAATAGGTGGAAGACACATCATCCCATCACACCAAGGTTCAAGTTGAAGTGTTTATGAAGTGGGGCGTGTGTTAAAATAAGCTAATTACTCTCGCATGAGGTTTTGGCTAAAATTAGAGAGTCAATTAACTGAGCATTGAGTAGAGTCAAGTTAAGTCATAGTCGAATTTAGTGTGTGTTTGCATGTCAAGTTATTTTAGATGAGTCACTAGTTGGAAACATACAAATATCGCTCACTTGGTTCATTGTAATAATCAAGTTTTTGTGTGATCAATAAAAGAGTTGTGGCTCATGTGTTTTGTGTGTTAATTTGTGTTTTCCCTCCTTTGCATTTCCAACAAATTGATATCAAAGTGAGGCTACAAAGAGCCAAGGAAATTGGATCAGCAGTAATCCCTGAGAAAGAAGAGAAAAATAATTTATGTTCCTCTGGTTATTCTATAATGCACCTTATAATGGTATTCAGTGCATTATAACGCTCGTGGGAATAGCAAAGTGTTGCGTTATAGGTCGCAGCCTTACGCTATTTTGTAAACATACAGATTTACTTTTACATTAATAGAGTTAGAGGATTAACGTGGGACTTCATTGACGTGAACGACGTTAGCACGCAACCCTCAAGCAGTGAAGGTAATGTTAACCAAGTCAAGAATATTTTTTCAAAAAGGGCACGAAATTTTTTTTAAGGGAGTCATGTGGTGAGAGTTGACTCATGAAATTTTGTTAAAGATTTATTTAAAAGATTTAAACGGTTTTTTAAAGGGAACTCCGTAAATATTTTCATATGGTGTTTAGGGACTTTATATAGTGTGAGTTATTTATAAAGAGTATACAAGTTTTTTTATATGAGTTATTTATAAAGAGTATACAAGTGTTTTTATATAAAAAAGTAATAAAAGACATTTATAAAGGCTTTGCAAAGTATTGGAAAGGAGAAATTTTAAAGGTTTTTTTAAAAAGGGTTTTTTGAAGAGAAATTTTTGAAGAAAGATGGCTTTCTAAAATTTCCAATCTTAGTTTCCACCGTTTACAAGGATAGATTAGGATGTGTGGGCTATTAAGATGGTGACCATATTGCAGGATCATGTTGTTTGGGATTATGTCCAGTTTGGGTTTTCAGAACCTAAGGATGAAGCAAAAAAACGAGCTCTCACTAATGAAAAGAGGCATCTATAGAAGAAAGCCAAAAATAATAATGCATAAATGTTGCACCTTATCCAACAAGGAGTGGACCGAGTGATGTTCCAAAAAATTATGATCACGTCTTCAGCAAAGGAAGCATGGAATACCTTGGCGACAAGCCATAAAGGTATGGATAAAGTCAATATTATTAAGTTGTAGAATACTAAGAGAGATTTTGAAAGTCTGCAGATGAAGGAGAGATAGGACATCGATTATTTCATGAATCAGGTCATGAATGTCATAAATCAGTTAAAAATATATGGTGAGGAAATTAAATATCAAATAGTGGTTGAGAATGTCCTTAGATCTTTGTCTACCAAATTTGATGTTGTGGTAGCAGCCATAGAAGAAGCCAAGGATTTGACATCACTAACAGTTGATGAGTTGATGAGATCACTTCTATCACATGAGGCAAGGATAGACAGAAATAAGGATTCCACTTTAGAAACCGCTTTCAGAGGCCATAGTATCATCCACCATCCATCACCTCTTATCTAAGAGACAATGCTAAGGTTCAAGTATTGGAAGATCACATCAAGAATCAACAACAAGTTCTCTAAATCTTAAAGGATAATTTGAATCCAACATAGAATTGAATGAAGCAATAAATAGATCAACATCGCAGCAAAAGAAGTTTTGATGTGGGAAATTGGGTAGTTTTATGACTACAACCATTCAAATAAATGTCACTCAAGCAAGCTAAGAAGGATAATAAATTATCGCCCAAGTATTATGGACCTTATAAGGTGTTGTAAAAGATTGTTACTATGGCATACAAATTGGAGTTACCTGCATCTTCACAAATAAACCCGGTTTTCCGTGTTTCATGTTTGAAGAAGGTTATAGGTGACAAGCTTCAAATTCAAATTATATTGCCAAAACTTGATGAGGAAGGAAAAATCATATTATAGCCTAAAGCAATTATGGAAACAAGAATATGGAAATTATGGAATTGATCAATTTCAAAATATCTCATTAAGTGGAAGAACTTACCCATGGAAGATTCCACATGGGAGGATGAATATTTTATACAAAAACACCCATAACTACTCAAGCGTTGAGCAAAATACTTTCTGGAATGAGAGGGGCATGTTACGTCCCTCTAATACTAGTGTAGACCCCATATTGTTGTTGTTGTGTCACATGTAGCCCCCATATTCTTATTGTTGTGCCACATAGAAGCCAGCTATTGTTATTATTTTTCCCTTACATTATTATTGTCAAGTATGCACTAATTATATTGTGGCCCTTTAGGCTCATATATATACAAAGGAGGTCTTGTCATTTGTATCATAAAGAATTGCTCATTTATGTGATGTAAAAGGAGTTTGCCCCCTCGAAGAAGCTTCTTTTCAAGTTGTTGATCTATATTTTCTTTTGTTTTGTGATTTGGTTACATAACATATTGAACTTGTTGAAATATTTTAACATATTGTTAAAATACCATCCATATGAGTTATTCTTGGCTTTTGTTAGATCTCGAATGTCAGCAATTACATGTGTAGACAACCTTCCTTCATGGAGAATTAAAGAAGATTTATATGAAGCAGCTAAAATGATTCAAGGAAAAAGACAAAAATGAACTTGATTTGCAGGTTGAAGAAGAGCCTTTATGGGCTAAAATAGGCACCCCAACAACATTACAAGAAATTTTATTAATTTATGTTCGTGCATGGTTTTAAAAGGCTAAAGGCTAATCATTTTGTCTACATCAAGAGGTATGAACAAGAAAAGTATAACATATTATTGTTATATGTGGATGGAACACTAACCATTGGACATGACTAGAACGCAATCAATAGGTTGAAGAAATATTTCAACAGTTAATCTGCAATGAAGGATTTGGGTGTAGCACAAAAAATACACAACATGAGGATCATATGTGATAGAATGAACAAAATTTTGTGGCTATCATAAGAAAAAATATATTGAGAAGGTGTTAGATAGGTTCAATATGAAGGATTCCAAGCCAATCAATACACCCCCAACATCCTACTTCAAACTCAGTGTTGATTTGGTGCCCTTATGATGGCAAAGAGGAGCCTGAAGAAATGAGTAAGATAACTTATGCCTCGACAATCAGTATCTTGATGCATGCCATGGTATATATACAATTGGACATTGAACATTTAATAAGAGTAATGAGCAAGTTCCTTGCCAATCTGGGCAAACGACATTAGGAATTGGTAAAGTGGGTCTTAAGGCATCTCAAAGGGACCAATCATCAATGTTTATGTTTTGGTAATAATGATATTGTGCTTGAAGGTGTTGAAAATGCAAATATGGTTGGAGATGTGGACATTATAAAGTCCATCATTGGTTATATATACACATTTGTAGGTGCATAGGTGTCTTAGGTATCTAGGTTGCATAAAGTAGTAGCTCTATCCATGACATAAGTAGAGTACATTAGTGGAATCTTACAAAGAGATGTTGTGGATACAACAATTCCCAAGAGGCACAAGAATAAAGTAGAAAAAGCGTGCATTGTACTGTGATAGTCATAGTGTCATTCACTTGGGCAAAAAATCCAACATATCATTCAAAGATTAGGCAAATCAACCTTAGGTACCACTGGATTTGATAGGTGTTCGAGGAAAGGAATTTACACATACTCATACAACTGAGAATCCTAATGATATCCTCACCAAAATTTTTCCTAGAGATAAGAAAGTGTAGAAGTTTGGTGGGCCTAGGGGTGACTTGATGAGTAGGCTTGGACAAGAATCAACATAAGGAAATTATTTACCATTGTAATTCATTAACCAAGAGACTATGTTTATCTTCAAATGGCATAATGTTGGTTGATGAAACAAAATTCAGGTAATGATTCTTTTGGTCTCATGTGAAAACTATTAATGGGCCTAATGGTTAAGATTCGAGAGTATGTGTTTCCTACTAATAGGTCACATGTTCAAGTCTCGAGTGGGGTAAAGTATGTACATTGGAGGTCTCATACACAAATTTGGCTATAGTTTGAGAGGGGCTAATGGTTAAGAACCTATGAGGATGAGGAAATAGGTTCAAATCCATAGGGAATAGAGTATATTCATCTCAACTTAAAAATAGATTATTATTATTATTATTTTCTTATTCATTAAACATTAAAAAATTCCCGATAAATATTCTCTGTGAAAATTGTGTATTTATCTTAAAATGTTTGAGATTCCTCCATACCTTTGCATATGATCACACTCCTGTAAATGTAATATTTTGTTTTTTGGCCATCAATGTGTAGCGGAGAAGGGAATTAGATTGAATACACAAAACCCATTTCTTTTTTCTTTTTTTGTTACTATTATGTTGTGTCCGAATACTCTAGCATTTATGTGATCCCAGATAAAAATCAAAATTTGAATTAAATGAAGGAGTTGTAGCTCACAGGTGTGTACAACACCTGGAGACTGCACTCAAACAAAGAGGAGACTCTCTCTCTCGTTCACTCTCGTTTACATCAAATGAATATTACAATATTAAATACATCACTGAAAATTAGGTAGTTGTAAACAACCTCCTAAATTCTAGGAACAAATCCTAAACTAAGGAGATGCATTACAACCATATAACCATTTCTCCATTATTTTTAAATCCCCCCTTAATGGAGAAAGGGTTATTCTGCACACCTAACATCCCTCTAAATAACTCAAACTTTACTCGCCCTAGAGGCTTAGTAAAAATATCAGCTAAATTATCACAAGTGTTACAATAATCCACACATATTTCTTTAGACTGTATCTTTTCTCGCACAAAATGAAACTGAGTGTCAATGTGTTTGGTATTTTTATGGAAACTGGATTGTATGCAAGCTTTATTGTGCTCTGGTTGTCAGTTTTGATGCTAGTTGCTTCTTTTTGTCCTTCGCCTACATCGTTGAGCAATATTCTCAACCAGATGGCTTTGCATGTAGCTGCACACAACACCTGGTACTCAGCTTCACATGATGATAATGCTACAATACTTTGTTTTTTTCTACTCCACGAAATAACCCTGGATCCAATACTAAATGCATAACCTGTGATGGATCTATGATCATCCAGGTCACCTGCCCAATCAGAATCTGAATAACCTGCTAGAGTAACATCAGAAATGTCAATCTATAAAATACCATAATTACAAGTACCACTAAGGTACCTCAACACACATTTTGCTGCAATCCAATGACTTTCAAGTGGTTTGGACATAAACTGGATCAGCACACTAAATGAATATGCCAGATCAGGTCTACTTGTCGTGAGATATATCAAACTTCCCACTAGCTATCTATACAAAGTGGCATCCACCTGTTTTGTGCCATCGTCACTGCTTGACTTGAGATTCTGCTGCAATGGTGTTGTTGTTGTTTTGCAATGTTCCATTCTGAATCTTTCCAACAGGGTTCTGGCATACTTTCCTCGAGTTAGAAAAGTTTGACCAGATTCTTTCCACACCTCCAATCCTAGGAAATAATGAAGATCTCCAAGGTCTTTCATTTCAAATACCTGTGACATTTGCTGCTTGATTTCTTTGATCAAATTATTTGCATTTCCTGTTATGATCATGTCATCCACATACAAAGAAATCAAAATGATTTACCTCTGTTTATTTATCTTGGTATACAGGTTTGGATCGTTGAGGCTCCTATGAAAACCATGTTGTATAAAAATGAATCAATTTTCTCGTACCAAGACCTGGGTGCTTGTTTCAGACCATAAAGTGCCTTATGAAATTTACACACTAAATGCTCCTGCCCCTTTTTCACAAAACCAGGAGGTTGTACTAAATATATTTCTTCCTTTAACTCTCCATTCAGAAATGCAGATTTAACATCTAACTGGTGTAACTTCCATTTATGTTTTGTTGCTAAAGAAATTAGCATTCTAATTGTATTTAGTTTAGCTACAGGGGCAAAGGTGTCATCGAAATCTATTCCTTCTTGCTGTGAATAACCCTTTGCTACCAGTCTAGCTTTGAATTTTTCTACACTCCCATCTACATTTATCTTAGGTTTATACAGCCACTTACATCCTATAGGGGTTTTTACTTCTCGAAACTCAACTAAATCCCAAGTATATGGTTTCTATACATTGATTCCATTTGCTCATGCATTACAGCCCTCCATTCATCTAATTTACTTGCTTCTTCATAGTTTGAAGGTTCTACAATGTTTAAAATTTTAGACATTAAAGCATAGTCTTTCAATCTTGCAGGTAGTCTAGTCTTCCTACCTAATCTTCTAGGTAGAGGACTTACCTCAACTCTATCTGTTTCAACACTTTTTGGGCCTGCATCATCACTTATTACACTATCTGCTGCTACTTCTTCCTGTTTCTGCTCCTGCTCCTGCTCTTCATCTTCTTCACTGTTCATTTCTATCAGCAATGGAATGTGGCTATCACTGTTAGAGTCTTCCTTTCCATCTTCAGCCTGTTCATGAAAAATGACATCTCTGCTTTCAAAAACTTTATGAGTCACAGGATTATATAACTTGTATGCCTTATACTCAGTGCCATATCCAACAAATATACATTTCAAGGCCTTGGGGTCTAACTTTTTCCTATCTTCTTTCGGTATATGAGCATAAGCTTTAGATCCAAATATTTTGAAATGACTAACTGTTGGTTTGTGTCCAAACAATGCTTCAAAGGGGGTTTTGAAGCCTAGACATTTAGTAGGACTCCTATTCTTTAAATAAACATTGTTAGTAGCTTTTTCCCAAAGACCATTTGATAGACCCTTACCTTGAAGCATACTTCTGGCGCACTCCACGAGGGTTCTCTTCTTGCATTCTGCTACTCCATTCTGCTGTGGAGTGTGTGGCACTGTGAATTGCTACATAATCCCACGTTCCTTGCAGAAGTTCATGAACTCTCCTAACCTGTATTTTCCCCCTTGGTCCGAGCGGAGAATCTTTATCTTCTTTCCTGTTTGGTTCTCTATCATAGATCTAAACTCTTTAAAGTACCGAAAGGGTTGACTCTTCTTACTTAAAAAATACACCCATGAAAACCTAGTGCAATCATCTGTAAACAACAGAAAGTAATATGCACCTCCTAAGGACCTAGTTTGCATAGGTCCACAAATATCTATATGCACTAGTTCTAGGATGTCTCTTTCCTTTATGTTGACATGAAAAGAGAACTCTTCTCTATACATTTTCCCTAATGCACATCCATCACATTCCAGCTTGACATTATGAAAAATAGGGAGTCCATCGACCATACCTTTCTTCCGAAGTAAGATGAGGTCTTGCAAATTGAAATGTCAAAATCTCTGATGCCAGAGATTTTCGACTGTTGATTCAGTTGCAACCATTGCTTGTCGTGGCATACTCTTTGCATCCAATCTGTACAAATTCCCCATGCGCACTCCTGTTGCAACTGTTTCCATCTGGTTATCCTTAATGACACAACCATTCTTAAAGAATTGCACCTGCATGTCCCGGTCTGTAATCATTGAGACAGAGATCAAGTTTTTCTTAATTCCTGGAACATATAATACATTTTTAAGATGTTTAATGTCGCCACTAGGTAGCTTCACAGGAATATCTCCATAACCTTTGATCTCATACCCAATGTCATCTCCTAGATAAAAATTTTATCCACATGCAGATTCTTCAAGAAATTCAAAACAGCCCTTCTTACCGGTCATATGCAAGGATGTGCCAGAGTCGACATACAATATGTTGTCCTCATCTCCCTTTGATGTTGAAAGAGCACAATCAACTGTGAATAGTCAAAGATCATGGATGTGGTCCTCCTCTTCTCCAGCAAAACACCCCTGATGTTTCCTCTTTTTGCTTCTTCTTTCATCCGCTTGTCTCTTATAACATTCTTTAATCTGATGACCAAGTTTTCCACAGTAAAAGCATCTCTTAACATAATTATCAGTCATACCTCTGAATGATCTATTTTGAAAAGAGTTGGCTCCTTTCTGCTACTGTTGCGGTTGCTGGTGTTGGTGTTGGTGCTGGTGCTGGTGCTGCTTTCCTCTGTACTGTCGCCTCTTCGCCATCAGAGCAAGGTCATTGCTCTGAGTTTTCAGATTCTGTCGTCGCTCATCCTCCTGGAGCAGAATCATTGTCAGCTCATCAAATGAAGGGGCTTTCTCCCTCGCTGACAGCCCTAAGATGAATGTCTGATATTCATCAGTCATTCTGTTCAATGTGAGTGTGACCAGATCTGAGTCTGATCCCCTCTCTCCAATGGCTCCCAATTTGTCACTCAGATCTTTGACTCTGGCCATGAATCCAGCAACGGACTCATTCTCGTCCATCTTTAATGCAAACAGTTTTCCCTTGAGTGCCAGAACACGATTTGTATTCTGTGTCTTGTACAAGTTATTGATCGCTCTCCATATATCCGCTGCCGACTTACAATCTCTGATATGGGGGATAATATTATCTTTAACGAACATCTTCAGTATGACTTTTACTTTCGTTTCTCTCTTATCCTAGTCCTGTTCTTGGGTCGCTTTTCCATATCTCTGCTCATTTCCCAAGACGATCGACCATGCATTCGCACTCTCCAGCAAAGTTTGCATTTTAAACTTCCAGTTGGTGAAATTCGTTCCATCGAACTTGCTAGACTCGTGGAGGTATGATTCTAAACTGTTGTTCATTTTCGCCCAACTGAACACTCCAATCGGCCACCATCGGGCAAGTCCGATATGCTACCACCGAACAGATCAGGAACTTCACTGTGCCACCACTAGGCAAGTTCGATCTGCTACCACCGAACAGATCTAGGACTTCACTGTGCCACCACCGGGCAAAACTGATCTGCTACCACAGAACAGATCAACAAACAAGCTCCAACACGCCATCACCGGGCAAAGGCAATCTGCTTCCACCGAATAGATCGAGGAGCTACACTGCGCCACCACCGGGCAAAAACCGATCTGCTTCCACCGAACAGATCACAGAGCTCTGATTCACCACCACTAGGCAGGTCCGATCTGCTACCACCGAGCGGATCACGGAACCCTAATTCGCCACCACGGGGCAGGTTCGATCTGCTACCTCTGAGCGGATCAAGGAACCTCAATTCGCCACCACCGGGCAAATCAAATCTGCTGCCACCGAGCAGAAATCTCCACGTGCCACCACCGGGCAAGACTGATCTGCAAAAGATTGCAGATTTCTCAAAGAGAAAGAGGTTGGCGCTTGTTTCTAGTCAAAGGTGCTTCTCCGCAACTAAAATTCCGCACTAGGAAAAAATCTGTGTGAGGCAAGTTTTCTGGCGCGATTATCAACTAAAAATTCGCGCCAATGTACCTTTCTGGCACGCTGGCGTGCTTATCTCCGTCAAATCCGCTCCAGCCGCTTGTTCTGTTCTTTATTGGCGCGACTGTCCGCAGAAAATCCGCGCCAACTACTACTTCTTCTGAAAAATTGTGCTCCAACCCTTTCTTCGGCTCAGAGATGATCAGTCATCTGATGCCTTTCGCTCCAGGTGTTACTGTAGTTCCACCTGATCACACAAATACATTTACATGCTCTCCTACCACTACAAATATGTAACTAATGATACATCCCTAAAACAAAATTGAGGCTATCTCTACCCTAACTCTGATACCAAGATAAAAATCAAACTTTGAATTAAATGAAGGAGTTGCAGCTCACAAGTGTGTACAACACCTGGAGACTGCACTCAAACAAAGAGGAGACTCTCTCTCTCGTTCAATCTCGTTTACATCAAATGAATATTACAATATTAAATACATCACTGAAAATTAGGCAGTTGTAAACAACCTCCTAAATTCTAGGAACAAATCCTAAACTAAGGAGATGTGTTACAACCATATAACCATTACTCCATTATTTTTAACTATGTTGTAGTAGAGACTCACTTTGTGTGATGATTATTCTAGTCATTTGTCTCTGAATACCATAGCATTCATGTGGTCCTATACTAGAAACATGCCCGGTGTGATGACATCCATATGCGACGTTAGGTATCAAATGAATGGGTGATTTGTCTGTTTGTGCCTAACCATGAAGAAGTTGATGCCAAATAATTGAAGATCCAAAGAAAGAGAAATCGGTGCAATGATATTAAGAATGTGTCGAGATGCCTTGAGGGAGAGTTCAATTGGTCAAGTTCCCATAGCTAAAGTATCCTTACTACTGCGAGGTCACAGGTTCAATTCTTTCGAAACTTTCGGGGTCAGACTTTGTGATTGAGCCAGCAAGAAGTGATTTCTTCCAGTGGATGTACATGGTACAAATATTCTATGGATGTAGTGGTGTAGTGATCTTAAGAATGTGTTGAGATGCCTTGAGGGATAGTTTAATTGGTCGAGTACCCGTAGTTACTATTGAGAGGTCACAGGTTCAATTCTTTTGACACTTTCAAGGGGTTGGGCTTCGTGATTGAGCTGATAAAAAGTGATTTCTTCTAATGAATATACATAGTGCAAATAAATAATAAAGATAAAAAAAATGATAAAAAGTGATTTCTTCTAATGAATATACATAGTGCAAATATTTTATAGATGTTCTATGGATCTTCAAATATCCGTAGAACACATGGGAAAAAATAATAGAGATAAAAGAAATGAGAGACGCGAGAGATTTATTAAAAGGAGAAACGGAAAGAAAAAAAAGAATGTGTTGAATAATAAAGATAAAAGAAATGAGAGATGCGAGAGATTTATTAAAAGGAGAAATGGAAAGAAAAAAAAGAAATGTGTCGATGGGTGTTCGTCAACAATAAAAGAAATGAGCTGATAAAAAGTGATTTCTTTTAATGAATATACATAGTGTAAATATTTTATAGATGTTCAAGAAGTGATTTCTTCTAATAAATATATATGGTACAAATATTCTATGGATCTTCAAATATCCATAGAATACATGGAAAAAATAATAAAGATAAAAGAAATGAGAAACGGGAGAGATTTTTTTAAAAATGGGGGTTAGTCCCTATAGAAGCTGTATTAGGCCCGGTACAAAGGAGATTTATTAAAAAGGAGAAATGGAAAGAAAAAAAAAAGAATGTGTTGATGGGTGTTCGTCAACAATAAAAGAAATTGAGTAGTTTATAAAAATGCCATATGGATGTTAAAAATGCTCGTAAATTGTTAAAAATGTAGCGATTCTTGCATTTATAGAATACACTAATGAAAAACAGTGTGAAAAGGGAAGTCAGGATTCAAAAGTTGCCATATGGAGTGCCGCCAAGAGAGGAAGAAAGCATTGGGAAATTATCCAATATGCAAGGTCAAGGCAGACCGTGTGAATAATTGTAGGAAGGGAAATCGGGTTTGAGACATGCAGAAATTATTGAGAAATTGTTGGCTGTGTGGAACGAATTCAATAAAAGGAGATACGGAAAAGGTGATGTGTTGGTTCGTCTTCTGAAATTGTTGGCTGTGTGGTACGAATTCAATAAAAGGAGATACCGAAAAAGGTGATGTGTTGGTTTCTGTTGTGAAATTGCTGGCTGTGTGGTACGAATCCAATAAAAGGAGATACCGAAAAAGGTGATGTGTTGGTTCCTGTTGTGAAATTGCTGGCTGTGTGGTACGAATCCAATAAAAGGAGATACGGTGATGTGTTGGTTCGTGTTGTGAAATTGTTGGTTATGTGGTACGAATTCAATAAAAGTATTAGAAAATTGAGTGTTTTTTTTAAATCTATTATGATAGTGTGAAATTTTTTAATCAAATTTTAACAACGGCTTGGGTTTCTTCATCCGCTTAATCCGCATGTTGCTGTGCTAAACAATGGAGAGAAAATCGACCTCAATTCATGTAAAAACCCATTCTCCCATCGTTGGAATTACGCTGACTGAACATGAAAACAAAACATCACAATGATTTCTTAACCACGGTGCGTCCAGTCAATCTAGATACAGTGGATCGGTCCCTTAGGACACCAAGAAAGACCGCGTCGAGACTTTTGGACGCGAGTTGGATCGACCGCCTCAGAGATCTCTCCTAAATTCTCGCACTCCCACCTGTGGATGTGTAGGCAATGTTTTGATTCCGACCGATTTAAAAAATTGCTATCATCTAAATTTTAAATTAATGGGAATTAAACGTCAATTGACTTCACTCTGTCTAAGGTTGATTTTAATTTTATAAAATTCCTCAAAATCAATTTTATTTTATATTTTTTTATAATCTATTAAATATTTTACATATTTTACAGAATAAACTTGATTTTGTATATTTATTTTTATTTTTATTTTATTGTGGTGAATTAGTAATTTAGGGAAAGCCTAAAATCGGTTAAGACTTTATTAGGAGTGAGTCTCTTATCACAAGGAGCTAAATTTCTATGAGATTTGAAATTAAATAGATTTCATTGTGTCAGTTATTTAATAGTGTTACATTTTTTTAATCTATAAATATCTAAATATTTTCAAAAATACATTAAATTTATAAATCTTCTTTTTATTTAAATAATATCAATTAGTAAAATGTGATACTAATTTTTGAAGAAAAGAATTATAATAAAAAGTTACTTCAAATATTTGGAAAAAATATATAAATGTCTTTTTTCTATCTAAGTATATTCAACATATAATTCATAAAACATGATTATAAATTTTTAAAATAAGATCGATAATAAAAGTAAATATGAGTAAAAAAGTTAGAAAACAAAAAAAATACAATAATACAAATACCAAAATTAAATAAAAAATAATTTTATTTAAAAATAAATAAATTAATAATAATATCCATCCAAATTTAGCTCTCGGTATATTAGCAATGAAATCCATTAAACTTACTCCTGCGATTTCATAAATATGAAATTCTATAAAATGATAATTGTGTTACATTTGGTTTAGATATATGAAAAATATTGGATTGTTAAAAAATAAATAAATTTATAATAATATCCATCAAAATTTAGCTCTTGGTATATTAGCAATGAAGTCCATTAAACTTATTTCTGTGATTTCATAAATATGAAATTCTATAAAATGATAATTGTGTTACATTTGGTTTAGATATATGAAAAATATTGGATTGTTAAATTGTTTGGCACGGGGTCATTTGTTAATTAAATATAGTTAAAAAAAAATTATGGCGGTTAATAATTTTTTTAATTTGTATTAAAAAATATTATGGTGATTAATAAATTTCTTTTAAATTTGTAAAAATTAATAATGAATTTGTTAAAATTATTATATTGATTCAACTTTCAATTTCAATTTCCATTCTTAAGTGCTTGTAGGGATGAAGGTCATTTGTTAATTAAATATGGTTAAAAAAATTCATGGTTGTAAATATTTTTTTTTAATTTGTAAAAAATAATAATGAATCTATCAAAACTATTGTAAAAACTATTATACTGAGTCAATCTTCAATTTCAAATTTCATTCCTAAGTGCTTGTAGGGATGGGATTGGATGGGAGAATCATTCGTCTCCACATGATTTGATTTTGTCATTGAATATTGTTAAAAATTAGTCAAAGCCATTAATATTTTTGTTTTAAAAGAAAAAATCTTTAAGAAATATGTTAAAACCATTAATTTTGATTAGTTATCTCGGTGTGAAATTCTATTCTAGGGTGGTTGAAACTCAGTTCAAGCTGAAAAATAGATACGACAGAACTTGGGCAGATTGCAATGGCTAGGATTTGTGTAGGCTTTCAGATCCCTGCATACATTGTCGAGCTTTGGCTCATTTCCATGGATTATGATGGCGGACTCTCTGGAGAGTTTCAAAAAAGCTTGGTGATTTACAATGGGGGGATTTTTGCAAGCTAAATTTTCTCTAAAATTGCCATCGAGCTTTGGATCTTACATTTCATTTTTTACGGCAGGGTAATCCACGATATCTATCTACAATAGGTTTTCATAAAACTAGTGGCATCCTATCAGATCTACACCCCACCCCCAACCATAGGTAAATGCCTGCGAATTGGATCCATGGTTTTATGCCTAGTGTCATGCACTTACTCTTCTTATTGAATCTTGGGTATTGATTCGCTCTTGTCAGTGAATAACTGATGGATCGGATAGAAAGAGTTTGAAACAAATGTGCACTAGATCTAGATTGTGGACCCTAATTTGTTTAGATCAAAGCCATGATCGGTTGGGTGTGTGTTATATTCTTTCCATTACTAGCTACACGCATTGTACACTGCACTGGGCATAGCGGGTGGGGGGGTCACAGGGCGGCAGCAGCCCCCCTATACGGGGTCCGAGGCAGTGCCCTATGATTATGTTTTTTATGTGGACCCAACGATGGGGGGCGAACCCAAATATGGTGGGCAGACCTACCCATGGTTTTGTGCATGGGTTTTTCACATGGTTTTGGGCATGATGGGTTTTTTCCCATGGTATTTTGTAGATCCGGTCATGGGATCTACGATTATGTTCTAATCCAGGGTTATGGATTGGGGTTCATGAATGCTTCGACATGTATATGTATGTATTGTAACATTGAAAGGAATGTAATGAAAAATCAATCTAGTAGTCTTAGTTTTGGGATCCAGGGGAAAATCTCTGTGTATATTTATTTTTTGTTCTCGCCATTATTTATTTTTCTATTTGAAGAAGTCGTTTATAGGTTATTTTTGTACAGGGTCAAAACCTACGTTTGGTATAAGAGTTTTTTAGGCTTCAAGGGGACACCTTTGTTGTTGTGAGGTTTTGCTAGGGCCTGTGGTAGATCCTGTTATAGTGGGAGAGCTGTGTGATTGATTCTTGTGGTGAAAGAATATGGCGAACAGTGGAAATATACAGATCAAGAAATTCAATGGAATTTTTTTTCAGATGTGGAAGCTCAAGATGGAGGATTTATTGGTGGATAAAGATCAGTGGATCGCAAAAGATCTGGGTACTAAACCAATGACAATGTCAACAGAAGACTAGGCGAAGTTTGATGGACACAATATGGTTGTGTATCTCACATTCAATATTATTGAATGTATTAGGGGAAGCTACGATGAAGGCTTTGTGGGAAAATTTAGGGACTTTCTACTAATCTAAGTCTCTCATGAACAAACTGTTCCTACTGAAAAAGTTGTATAACTTGAGGATGAAGCATGGAGACTCGGTAACAGAGCATTTGAACGCCTTTAATACTATGGTAAGCCAGTTGTTATCTGTTGATATAAAAAATTCAGATAAAGATAAGTGCATTTTTTTCTGTGTTCCCTACCAAATTCGTGGGATAGTCTGGTTGTTGCTATAGGTAGCAATATAAGTACCTTTAAGTTTGATGAAATAATCTCATCCTTACTATCAGAGGAGATGAGATGGAAAAATAAGGAGACAGAGAATGGAGATGCCTTCTCTGTATGAGGACGGTCCCAGAACAAAAACAAAAATAAGTCCTTGACTGGGAGATATAAATCTCTAGGAAAAATTCTAAAGGTGTGCTGGAAATGTGGAAAGGAAGGGCACTACAAAAATGATTGTAGATATAAAGTTCCTAAGAAAGGAAAGGGATTTGGTGATGCTCCTTTTGCAGAGGTGAAAATAACCTCAGATGAATATGGGGATGTGTACTTGGATTCTTCTTCAAGTACACATGCAGATCATGAGGCATGTTTGATTGACTCATATGCATCCTTTCACTTCACTCCGCATTGGGAGTGCTTCTCCAAGTACGATAAATATGATCACAGTGATGTATTCTTAGGGGATGAAAGGAAGGAGAAAATCATCGAACATGGAAAAGTCAAGCTGAAGTTGCAAGGTGGAAGGATTAAAACAGTTCCTAGTATTCTACATATTCTTGCATTGGCTAGAAATTTGATTTTTGTAAGCAAGATGGATGATGTAGGTGTAAAAACAGTGTTCGAGAAAGATACCTACAAGATGGTTCGGGGAGCACTGGTATTGATGCGAGGAGTTCAGATTGGAACTCTATACAAGCTTTTGGGTAGTATTATTATTGATGGGTGCAACAATTATATGGTTCTTGAAAGTGGAGTAGAAAATATAGTGGTCTCTAGAGAAAAGACCATGTTATGGCATCAAAGGCTTGAACATATTAGAGAGAAGGGCCTTCGAATATTGCATGGTAATGGTATGACAGAAGGCATGTCTAATTACTCTATTGATTTTGATTTCTGTAAACATTGTGTATATGGGAAGTAGAATCAAGTGAGTTTTCCTTCGGGTGCTAAGAGGGCAAAGATGATATTGGAGCTTGTGCACAATGATGTGTATGGACCTAGGTCGGTTCCATCATTGGGTAAGTATGTGTATTATGTCTCATTTATAGATGACTTCTTCAGGAATACCTGGTTATATTTCTTCAGTAATAAATCTAAAGTCTTTGATAGGTTTAAATAATTTAAGGCTCTGGTGGAAAAGTAGACAAAGAAAAAGATTAAGGTGTTGAGGATAGATAATGGTGGAGATCTTTGCAAGAAGGAATTTGAAGAGTTATGTAAGAAGTGTGATATAGCATGATACAATACTACTCCATACACACCTTAGCAAAATGGTGTTGTAGAAAGAATGAACATGACATTGATGGAAAAGGTAAGAAGCATGCTTAGTGGCGATGGATCAGGGCAGGAATTTTGGGTAGAGGTAGTGGATATTGCATGTTAATTATTTAACATATCACCTTCATTAGTGTTGGAGGATAAGACTCCATATGAGGTATGGACTGGTAACAAACCCTCTCTTTCACATATGAGGGTATTTGGTTGTGATGCATATGTACATGTTCCAAAGGGGAAAATAACCAAGTTGGATAGTAAATCACTGGCACGCGGGATCATTTTCTTTCCTCTATTGTTTTTTTAAGTTGAATGAATTTATAATACGTTAATAACAAGGACAATGTGAAAATTTGTACTCTAAATGTCTTTTCAACTAGTACATATAACATGATTTTTAATCAGCACAATCACACTAGTAAATGTGGTTGATGAATGCTTATAAACTTATGTCAATCATATTAATAATTATTAAGTGTATGTTGTAAAAGTGGTTTTTTTGTTTGTAAGTCAACAACATATTCATATACATACTAGAAGAACACTAAATTGCATTACATAGAACATTAAATTGCATTGAAGTTTCTCTTTTCCCAGATTTAGGTTGTGTTGAGGCCTCTGAAATCGTTGCAACAACTTTAGGGATAACCACCCGGTCCAAACCTTAAAACAACTCATTTTCTGTTTGGGATAGTGGTTCCAACTAGTTTAGTTAGGTCCAATTACCTTCTCCCAACCCCTATCAGCTTTAAATGTCTTTAATTGTTAATAGCTAAGGCCATCAGATCAATTCTTCGAGATGATCAGGCAAAAAGAATGATCCTTAAGTTGTTTTTGTGGAACAAACAAACCAATCTAAAATTTTACCTCAAAAGAGGACTTCTAGGAATGTAGAATTAATCTAAATGCAAACTAATTCTAAAATGTAAGAAAAAGGAACTAAATCGTAATCCTATCTCAATTAGGCAGATAAAGATCTAACCCAACTGAGAGAAATATATTTAAATGATTCGGATTTAAATATGTCTAGCTTATAATGAATATCAAGTTTCAAAAGTAGTTTAATTAACTGACATTATGAATACCAAAAACACATTCTATTGAGAGACCTCTTAACTGATATAATCAACCAATAACATTTAGGAAGTAATTCACAAAATGATATTGATTGTTAAATCAATAATTTGAATAGTTAAACAAGAATACGATGAAATAGTTCATAGCATATCATTATTTGTTAAATCAGTATTAAAAGACAGATTTATGAGTAAATAGTTACTCAGAAATCAAAATTCAACACATAAGAGCAAAGATAAATAATAACATATGATTGAGGAAAATTACTCATACCGACAATAGTGCACAAATATGAATAAAATGACAAATTATTGCCATTATAAAATGAAACTAGTATTTAAAACAATAGTATTATAAATACCAATTTATTGAATGCATTTCTTTGGCTTTGGTCTCCAACAATCTTTTACAATGCTTGAACTTCTACTTTTAAAACTAAAGATGCAATAGTACAAACTCTACCAATCAAAACATAACTCATAGTGCAAAAGAAAAATCCTCAATAATCCCTCAGATGTGAGTTTTCTCCTCTAACCTACAACTCTAAATCCTCTATATAATAGTTCCTCCAAGAATTCGTGAATTACAAAGAAGAGGAGGCTTCCCAGTCTTCCTATTAAGTTATACCTCGAGAGTACAATAGTACAAGTTCCCTTAGCTTTCTCTCTAGATTTACAGTGCCTATTTTAATGCCAATAACATGTTTAAATAGTCGCTACTGAAAACAAGTTATTTTGCTTCAAGTGTTAACAGAGTTGAACAATTCCTTTCAATCACTCATCTAAAAAACATAATTTCATACAAATCTTTGATTGCTCTGTTCTGTCAAATCGGCCTTCTTTCTCTGAATTGAATAGTCACATATTTGTAACACTGTCCTCTTTTGTTGTGTTCCCTTAAAACCGAAAAAAAATAAACTGATAAGCTAAAAATAAATGAGGCTGACAAGTGAGTTTTATTCGAAACAAATCATGTTTTGTAGGAAATCAGGAAAAATGTAGAGTGTAAAAAATCCCGAACATAACCATCACGGAGAGGAATACGAAGTGAGGTTTTTGATAAGAGAGACGGACCTTACGATTTTATTGCAAAAAACACAAAATAGACGTTGATGAAAAGGGGAGGCTTAGCAGTTTTTTTCGAAGGGGGTTCGAAGTGTTAAGTAGTTTGTGAAGAGGGGAGTCTGAAAGAATGAAGAAGTGACACATAGATATAGAGTTGGATGGAAAAAACCACTTTTCGAACCCCCCTGCCTTGAGAAACTTAAAATTGAGCACAGGGGGTCTGAAATCTTCTTTGTCATTGATCCGTGTAGATTACATCTCAACCATTTATTTTTTCAAGACAAGTCGGGCTTTTCATTTTATCGCAATTGGCGATCGAAGCGGGGTTAGGTTTTAAGATTTAGGAATTTGAAAACTATGATTCAAATTAAATAACTCGTATTGTTTAATACTTAAGGTTTTTTAAAGCCTAAGTATAGTTTTGGTCTCGGGGGCTATTCTTTTCATGGATTTTGCGATTTTGGCCCAAAAAGGGGTGATTCTTGGTATGAAAGGGGGTTATATAAAAAATGTTTTATTCAAGAAAAAGAAAATATTTTTAATTTTATTAAGGGTCCCCATTTTAAATAAAATAAATTTCATAAGAAATTTTAAAAATAGAAAAATGGGGGGGGGGTGTTTGTTGAATAGCACAACAAGTTCCAGAATTATACAATAAATTTTCCTTTATTCCTTTCCTTTTTTGGACATCTAACAAATCTGAGGGTTTGCTAGGATCCTATAGAGATTGGACAAAAATTTCATTTCCTTAGATGTCCTTGATGCCTCATGCCCCAAGGATCATGTGGAGATTGGACAACAACTTCCTTTCCTTGAGATGTCCTTGATGCCTCATGATCCAACATATTTTTTAGCTCTTTATCACTATTGGAATGGTCATATTAGTGGGTGTGTTTGTGCCCACTCATTTGTGGTCCTAAAATACTTGATACACCATGTAATAAATTGGAAAATTTGTGATCTTTCTCTCCTACTTGATCGAATGACACATCATGGGCCTACACGGAGTCTAAATGAGTTGTTACTGCATTAGGTGCATTCTGGTTTTAAGGTTTCTCTAGCCTATGAGCTACATTAAGACTTAGAAGCTTTGGGTGCCTTCTGATCTTGCCATCCACGATTCTTCTTCTTGATTCTGGATGCAAAGAATAATTGCACAAATAAGGATAGTGATCCTAAAGTTGGCTAGGTTGTTGACAATTTCTATACCAAAAAGTTGTGTTCTCATAATCCATTCGTTGTTCATAAACCTTGCCTCTCCATTTGAGGAAGATTTTTGCTGGAAAACCTTCACTAAGGTTCACTTCCACACATATACGAACAAAATTCATGATTCCTTTTGCAATCTACTTAGCGTCGATTTTGATGAAATGCCTAATTGAATTGCCTATATCCTCCAAGATAGTTGGGTGAGCCATATGGGTGGGTAAATTAGGATGTTGAACCCATACCTGGGTTGCCAAAGATGGCATAAAAAGAGGTTTAAGTTTTTGGAAACATGGTTGAAAGGAAAAGGCCAAACCGATTCTAAAACCAAGGACCCTGATCTGAAACATTTTGCTTGTCCTCCATCTTCTCAAAGACCGCAACAAGAAAACCTTTAGAACAAAAAAAAATCTACAACCCTCTAAAAGTTTTAATAAATCCGCTCCTGTAGAGCTAATGATGAAGGCCACAATCCATTAAAGCATCTCATGATCCCTTCCTTCTCATAATCATTGGCAATGAAGCTGCATGTAATATTATTAACCTCCAAGAGAAGGATTTCCTACCTTCTGATCCACGACAAATGTATGAATAGGAAGATCTTTGGGGTTTGGCAAGGAAAACCTAGGATTCAAAATTTCCTTAAAAGATATTGACAAGGCCGAGGAAGATGAACCCCGCCTTTGGGTCCACCTACAATTCTAGAAACAATGTAAATCCAAGTGTCCTTGGTAATGTCATGATCCCTGAGGGATTTTTTCTCCTAAAGTTGGCGGCCTTCGTGAATATGTTAGAAGCATTCATGAGGGATTTACACTTTCTCTTGAATTCTTAATGCTAGAGAGGCAACTAGGTTTGTGTTTGAGACTTGCAAACCAAAGGAACATTCAGAAATTGGGTTTATGAAGACTGATAAAATTGCTAGATCTCAAGAAAAATATGCATCATTTGTGCAGAGCATGCTTAGCCCATAAGAAGAGCTAGAGATTTAAGGTTTTCTACTTAAATCTGAGGGAAAAATTCACAAATATGGGATTGCATGGTATAGATATGTCATTTGAGCAAAGACAAATCTGTCCTCGAGCCCTTACTCGTGTGTGGAGCAACCACAACTATGTTTTGATTGAAAGCAGGGGTTGTAGAGCTCACAACCATGGTCCAATCAATGTTAGATCATTATTAAACCCTCGGTGTAAAAGTGATTATTAAAGATAACCTCTCTCTCTCTCTCTCTATATATATATATATATCAAATTAAAATATAATATAATAAGGGCATATGGTTATTATTAAAAATAGTTATTTATCTATCATCATTATCTTATTGTGAATGATCTATATATTTATTAATAATATAATATAACTATCAATATATAAATAGAGTATATTAATAATATTAATTATATATATAATAGATATTGAATTGAAATAAAGTATAATTATATACTATAATTATAAACTTAAATGTATATTAGTATTAATAAAATAAATAAATATATATATATATATATATATATATATATATATATATATAATGACATGTATAAAACACAATAGTAAATATTATAGTAAACTCAATATCATAAATCTTATACATTAAACTGTAATATTAAACTTTAATATTATAAACCGAGTATTATAAACCTTAATATATAAAAACTCTAATATTAAACTCAATATCATAAATTCAATATTAAAAACCCAACATTATAAACCTTTATATTAAACCATAATATTAAACTGATATGTGTATTTATCCACCTTACCTTCTCCATTCATCTTCTTCTTAAACATCCATTTGATGCAAATGGGTTTCCTTCCAGTTGACAACTCCACAAGATCCCAAGCCTCATTTTTTCCATAGATGCCATTTCATCAACCATGGCGTATTTCTAGAGTTTTATATCCTATTAATCCACTACCTCCCTGATAGTTTTGGGATCATTATCAGTAATAGATAAAGAAAAATTTGAATAGAAAGCATATGGAATATACCTCTCTAGTTTCGTTCTCTCTCGAACTGATTTTCTCAAAACTGGTGTATGTGGCTCTTCCTCTTTTGATTTTTATTCTAATGTAGAGTCTGATACTTCCTCCTTTAGTTCAAACTCTACCTTAACAGGTTCCTTTGGTAGGACTTCATGTTTAATGACATATTTTACCTCTCTAAACACCACATCTTAGTTGTATACAACCTTCCTTGTTTCTGGGTTCCAAAGCTTATAACCTATTAAACCATCCTTAGAACCAATAAAGATGCACCTTTCAGATTTACTATCCGACTTGGTTATTTTCTCCTTTGGAACATGTACATATGCATCACAGCCAAATACCCTCAAATGTGAAAGAGATGGTTTCTTACCAGTCCATACCTCATGTGGAGTCTTATCCTCCAACACCGATGAAGGTGATTTTTTAAATAGGTAAGATGCAGTATCCACTACCTCCGCCAAAAATTCCTACCCTAATCCAGCACCACTGAGCATGCTTCTTACCTTTTCCATCAACATCATGTTCATTCTTTCTACAACACCATTTTGTTGAGGTGTGTATGGAGTAGTCTTCTATCATGCTATACCACACTTCTTACATAACTCTCCAAATTCCTTCTTGCAAAACTCTACACCATTATCTATCCTAAACACCTTAATCTTCTTCTCTGTCTGATTTTCCACCAAAGCCTTAAATTAATTAAACCTATCAAAGACTTTAGGTTTATTCATGAGGAAATATAACCATGTATTCTTCAAGAATTCATCCATAAATGGGACATGGTACACATACTTACACAGTGATGGAACTGACAAAGGTCCATACACATCACTGTGCACAAGCTATAATATCCTTTTCACCCTCTTATCAGCTTAGGGAAAACTCACCCGATTCTGCTTCCCATATACACAATGTTCACTGAAATCAAAATCCAGAGAGTAATTAGACATACCTTCTATAAAACCATTACCATGCAGTATTCGAAGGCCCTTCACTCTAATATGTCCAAGCCTTTGATGCCATAACATGTTCTTTTCTCCAGAGACCACTATATTTTCTGCTCCACTCAGGAACCACAAAATTGTTGCACCCATTAATAACAATACTATCCAAAAGATTGTACAGAGATCCAATCTAAACTCCCCAGATCAAAACGAGTGCTCCCTAAACCATATTGTAGGTATCTTTCTCGAACACTTTTTTTACACATGCATCATCCATCTTTCTTACAAAAATCATATTTCTAGCAAATGCAAGAATATGTAGAACACCACGAAGTGTTTTAATCTTTCCACCTTACAACTTCAGCTTGGCTTTTCCATGTCCGATGCTTTTTCCCTTCTTTTCATCCCCTGAGAATACATCACCACCATCATATTTCTTGTACCTGTAGAACTACTCCCAATGGGGAGTGAAGTGAAAGGAAGCACCTGAGTCAATCAACCATGCCTCGTGATGTATATGTGTACTTGAAGAAGAAGCCAAGTACACATCCGCACCTTCATCTGAGGTGGTTTTCACCTCTACAGAAGGAGCATCATCATATCCCTTTCCTTTCTCAGGAGTTTTAGATCTATAGTCCTTTTTGTAGTGCGCTTCCTTTTTGCATTTCCAGCACACCTTTACAGGTTTTCCTAGACATTTATATCTCCCCCTAGATTTAGATCTCCCACTCGAGGACTTATTTTTGTTTTTGTTATGGGTTCGTCCTCGTACAGAAAAGGCATATCCATTATGGCTCTCCATTTTTTTCCGTATCATCTCCTCTGACAACAAGGATGAGAATGTTTTATCAAACTTAAAGGTAGTTGTATTGTTACCTATTACAACAACTAGACTATGCCATGAATTTGGTAGGGAACACAACAAACTAATGCACTTATATTTGTCTAAAATTTTTATGTCAATATATAACAACTCGCTTACAACAATATTAAAGGTGTTCAAATGCTCTATTACTAAGTCTTCGTCCTTTATCCTCAAGTTATACAGCTTTTCTCACAAGTACAATTTGTTCACCAGAGACTTAGATTGGTACAAACTCCCTAAATTTTCCCACAAAGCCTTCCCTGTAACTTCCCCTAATACATTTAACAATATTGAATCTGAGATACACAACAATATTGTGTCAACCCAAATTTGTCTAGTTTTTTGTTGACATTGTCATTCATTTAGTACCCTTATCTACCCTGATGCAATGATCTTTATCCACCAATAGATCCTCCATCTTGAGCTTCCACAACTCAAAACTTTGTCCATTGAATTTATAGATCTTTATATTTCCACTGTTCGCCATCTTCTTTCACCACAAGAATAGATCTCGTAGCTCTCCCACTATAACAAGGTCTACCACAGGCGCGATAAAATTCGTTCAGCAGCAAACACACAACCTTGAGGCCGAAATAGATCTGATACCAAATGTAGGTTTTAGCCCTGTATAAAAATTATCTGCAAACAAATTCTTCAAACAGAAAAATAAACAATGGCGAGAACAAAAAACAAATATACATAGATATTTTCCCTTAGATCCCAAAACCAGGACTACTAGATTGAATTTTCATTATATTCCTTTCAATGTTACAATACATATATATACATGTCGAAGAATTAATAAACCCCAATACATAACCTTGGCTTAGAACATAACCGTAGTTCCCTTGACTAGATCTACAAAATATCGTGGGAAGAAAATCATGTGCAAAACCCATGCACAAAGCCATGTGTAGGTCCACCCACCATTTTTGGGTTCGCCCCCAATCCTTGGGTCTACGTAAAAAAAAGATAAAAATCTCGAGGCGCTGCCCCACACCCCGTATAGGGGGGATGTCGCCCCCTGTGAGCCCCCCATTATGTCTGATGCAATGTACAACGTGTGTAGTTAGTCATGGAAATAATATAACACACAGACAACAGATCATGGATCTGATCTATACATATAAGGGCCCACAACGTAGATCTAGGGCATAGATGTTTCAAACTTTTTCTATCTGATCCATTAGCTATCCACAAACAAGAGCGCGTCAGTACCTAAGCTTCAATAAGAAGAGTAAGTGCATGATGTTAGGCATAAAATGTTGGACCCAATTCACATGCATTTACCTGTGGTTGGGTGTCGAATTGACATGATGCCACCAATTCTGTGAAATCTTGTTGTAGATAGAGGTCATGGTTTACCCTGCCATAAAAAACCACAAGTAAGATCCATAAGTCAATGGCGATTTTAGAGAAAATTTAGTGTGCAAAGATCCCACTATTGTAATCACCAAGCTTTGTCAAAACTCTCCAAAGACTTTGTTATCATAGTCCACATAAATGAGCCAAAGCTTGACGATGTATGCAATGATCTAAAAGCCTACACAAATCCTAGCCATTGCAATCCACCCAACTTCCTTCTTATCTATTTTTCAACTTAAATTAAATTTCAATCACCTAAAATAAAATTTCACACTAAAACAACTAATGATTTTAACATATTAATTTTTTTTTTAAACAAAATTTTAACCATATTTAATCACCCAATCAAATAATCTTGAGACTACTTATTCTCCATCCAATTCCATCCCTACAAACACTAGGGAATACAATTTAAAACTAAAAATTAACCGAATATAATATTTTTGACTGATTCATCATTAATTTTTACAAATTAAAAATATATTAACCATCATGAATTCTTTTTAACCATATCTAATTAGCAAATGACCTCGTAACAATCCATTTAACAATTCAATATTTTTCATACCACAACGAATAAAGTTGTTTAAACCAACTAGCAACAAACTACTTACATGAAAACCAAATTTACCACAATTATCATTTTATAGAACTTCATATTTATGAAATCATAAAAGTAAGTTTTACCAAGGGCTAAATTTTGATGGATGTTATCATAAATTTATTTATTTTTAAATAAAATCATTTTTTTTTTTTAATTTTGATATTTGTGTTACTGTATTTTTTTCTAAGATTTTTTTTTTTTAATGTTTCTACTTGTATTTACTTTTATTGTCATTCTTATATTAAAAATTTATCATCATGTTTTATGAGTTATCATGTCTATGTTATTCAGATAAATACATTTGATATATTTTCAGAAATATTTAAAGTATTTTTAAGAAGATTTATAAATTTGATGTATATATATATATATATATATATATATATATAGATATATATATATATATATATATTAAAATTATTGAATGGTTGACATGATGAGATGTTATTTTTTCTATTTAATTTCAAATCTCGTAAGGATTTAGCCCTTTGTAATAAGGTTTAAATAATAGGATTTCTCAACTTTAATCGAGTCTTAACACATTTTAGGTCTTCCCTAAACTACTCCAATAAATAATTAATTCACCATAATAAAATAAACATAAAAATAAATACAAAATCAAATTAATTCTTTAAAATATTCAAAAAAAAAAATTTAAAAATTAATATTAGTGAATTTTGTAAAACTAAAATTAAAATTAACAACATGAATTTCTCTCCTATTTTTGCAGTGTCCTTATTACTCTTGCAATAAGCAAGAACAAAAAAAAATGGACATAGTCCACATAAGGCAGTTGAAACTTGAATTTGGGTGACAAAGTTGTCATTCAACTCTCCTGACTTTTAACATGGTCAGAGTAAAAAAAGAGGAACCATTAGTGTAGACTGTCGGATGGTGTGAAAACATATCCAAAGGTGGGAGTGCGAGAATTTCGGAGACATTTTTGAAGCAGTCGATCCAACGGTCACCCAAAAGTCTCAGCACGGTCTTCCTTGGCCAAGCTCTCCAGAGTCATAAGTGTCTATCTCCCAAGGGACTGATCCACTGTATTTAGATTCACTCGACGCACTATGGTTAAGAAATCGTTGTGCTCTTTTGCTTTCATGGTCAGTCAACATAATTCCAACGATGGGAAGATGCATTTTTACATGATTTGAGGTCGATTTTCTATCCATTGTTTAGCATAGCAACATGCGGATTAGGCGGAATTGATTATCCATATCTCCTTTTATTGAATAAGTACCACACAACCAAGAACTTATCCCTAATTTCCTCATGTGTCCACCCCAATTTCCCACCCTATGTAATGTGGCAATTATTTCACATGATCTTATCAAGAATTTTACATAGCCTTGACCTTCTATATCAGAAAATTTCCCAATGCTTTCTAAGAATTGTACACATCCTTGACCTTCTATATTGGAAAATTTCCCAATGCTTTCTTCATCTCTTGACTGCACTCCATACGGCAAGCTTTGAATCCTGAATCCCCTTTTCACACTATTTTTCATTCGTGTATTCTGTAATTGAATTCATACCAAACAACCAAGAGCTTATCCATAATTTCTTCATGTGTCCACCCCGATTTCCCTTCCTATGTACTGAGGCAATTATTTCACATGATTTTCTCAAGAATTTTACACAGCCTTGACCTTCTATGTCGGAAAATTTCCTAATGCTCAATTACGAAGCCTGATCTGAAAAGTGTCAAAAGAATTGAACCTGTGCCTTCTCAATAGTAAAGTTACCTTAACTATGGGGACTCGACCAATTGAACTATCTCTTAAGGCATCTCGACACATTTTTAATATCAGTGCACCAATTTCTTTGTCTTTGGATCTTCAAATCTCGACACATTCTTAATATAATTGCACTGATTTCTCTTTCTTTGGATCTTCAATTGTGTAGCATTGACTTCTTCATTGCTAGGCACAAACACACAAATAGTGAGGGTTACCTCTCATCCCTCTTCTCAAGATATTTTTCCCATCATGTGGGGGGTGACTTTGAGGAGTGCAAAAGTAATCTTTTCTCGATTGGAAAAATCATGAACCGAAAAATATTGTTCTAGCGGATTTAACCATTTATCTATGACATCTGCATATATCTGGTCTTCAAATATGGTAATTTGAAAGTTGACTTGTAACTTAAATAAAGTGGTGCCTCCAGAGTGGCCTTTGGATGAATATGCGTCGTCGGTGGGTAGTCGACAAAGGATCTAGGCAAAGTTGTCCATCATCACGTTCTTTTGTTGCTCGAGGGATTCTTTAAGCAATATTTTGAAGGGATATCCTGCTACCTCATCTTTCTTTTCTTCCACCATGGGAGGTCGTCAGGGTTTGCGAGGTTGGTTTTGCAAAATTTCAACCAGTTCGAGCCCTAACTCCTTATACCCTGGTCTCGTTGGGGACATGCAAAGAAAAACAAAGGAAGAACAAACCGCTCTGATACCACTAATCTGGACTTATACTAAAATGCAACAGAATACAAATTTAACCATAAACATAGAAATGCAATAGAAATAAAACTTCATTTCATTAATATCAAAAAACTAAATATGCTTACATACAAAATCAAAATAAACTAGCTCGGGCGATGATAACTTTATATTTAAGAAGAGATGCGACAACTACATGTCTCTGAACTATGTTATAATGAGGCTCAAGGGCCTTTTTATTATTGAACAACAAAGGGAAACCCTAAAAAACCAAAACCGTAACCCCATGATATGGAACACAAAGAGTTTGTGGGTCCCGTTGGGTTAGTTGGGCAGCCCAATTTTTGGGGTCGTAACTTGGTCATATTATCTTCATTTGGCGTGTATGATACCTTATTGGAAAAATATCTCTAGGTACTACAAGATTAATGACAAAATCCTGCCTAAGGCTACAGGCCTATTGCAGACCTAAAAAAATTGCCGTTTAGGGGGTCTAAAGAGGTCAAGAAGTTCAGGACCCGTAAAACTGCTAAAATAGTAAATGTTGTTATAACCAAGGAGACTGATGAAATCAACTAGAGGTCTAGGTGGAATAGGCGAGTGGCCACTAGTATCCAACTGGATCAAGGTGTGTAGAGGGGCACAATGGGGAGAAACAAGGTACAAAGAGATGTGCACGTAGTTTCTACGTACATTGGAAAATCGACTAAGTGTTGTTTATAAAGGAAAAAGCGTGGACGAACATAAGTAGAACTTTTTCAATGGATTTTTCTTTTCCACATAGGATTAGAAAACATTTTGGGTCGACAAGAGAAAACAAAGGGGGCTTGTGCATAACATCCGAATGGCCAAATTAGGAACATTTTTTTTTGGTAAGCTGATGGCAGGGGAGCTCCAGGAACCCTAACATGGCGAAACCCTAGGTTCCAGGCATTGAACTACGGATTGCATCCAGCGGCAAGAGTTTCTTGGTTTGGTAGAATGGTCTACCATGCGGGTCTGAGAGCGGGTTAGGCGTTTTTTACAGTTTATTTACCTCTAACGAGAAGGTCAGTGGATGGGCTATTATGTTTCTGTGGTTTATTTCCCGTTGTTTCCGCAACCCCGTGTCCTCCGCAGCCTGCCTTCCCTTTGACATTTAGCAGTTAGGTAATTTTGTCGGTTAACATGGTTGAAGAAGACCTCGTGGATTGCGAGGAGGACCCCATGCCATAACAGGAGATCTGGGCGCATCAGACTGGCCTGGACATGGGCCCCTGGAAAAATAAACTGCATCGGAAGACAGTTGTTGGTTTGACACCGCAACACCTGCCCTCCTCCGAAAAACGGCAACCCACTGCGGTCAATGTCGAAGACTTACCTGGTTTGGATTGGCCCCCTTCTCTCCGGCCACTCTGAATCTCCTTGGCACCAGTTTGTAGGCTTCACCCTCGTTTGACTCTCCCTTGCCATACCCCCTGCAAAGGGCCTTGCCTATGAACCCTCCCTCCATCTCCTTGGCACCGGTTGGCCCTTCCAGGCTCCCGCAACCTGCACAGTCCTACTTTCAACTGGGCTCGTGCAGCTTCAATCCCCATTCCCCGATTCGATCTAGCTGCTTCAGCTCTCCCATACCAAATTCTCGACCTACTTCGTTAGCCCAGCATAGCTCCTCGGAACCATGCAGAAGCCTGCTCCATGAACACCCCATGGGTCGGCGCACGGACAAACCCAAAAAGGGCCGATGTCTCAGAGTGGTGGATTTGGACATAAACCTAACATTTGGGGAAGACGTTCACATGGTGGATGCTTTGGACACAGCAAGGAAAGTTCTAGTTGGTTTTGTATGAGGTAGGTACTATTCAGTGGAGCGGCTGCGTCAATGGACCATGGAAATCTGGGGTTCTCTGTTGAAAGACCTTCCTATGATTAGGGTTTTGGCCAGAGGATGGTTTGCTCTCTACTTTCATAGGGAGGAGTACATGGACTGGATATTATCGCGCTACTGGCACATCGAGCTTGCTCTTGTACTGTTGAAGAGATGGGATCCACTTTTCGATCCGGAGCGTGAACAGCTGGCAGCAGGGCCTATTTGGGTCAGACTTCCTAGGTTGCCCATACAGTTTTGGACTCCTCCAATTTTCAAACATATTGGAGATGCTCTGGGGACATATCTTGAGCATGATCAATCCTACGAAAAGACTGGCATTATGACAATGGCAAGGATTTTGGTGCACCTTGACACCAGGGAAGGGCTTGAGGAAAAAATCACTCTTCACAGGAGACACTTCTCATGCAAACAACTTCTGGACTATGAAGGAGTCCCATTTCGATGTAGGAGGTGCCACAAAGTGGGTCACCTATACAAGCATTTCCCACTGCTTTCTTTGGTGACAACAGAGAACTCTCGAGGGACCAACCAACAGAACTCTGAAGAGCTGAATAAGGGAGATCAGAATCAAGAACAGGCACCACCTGAGGCTGTGGTGGGCGCTACACAAAAGGCAAAGAATCAGCGAAAAGCTCCGACCTCACCTCCTCGGACTCGCTCCAAATGGTTCTTTTCCCATAACCTCTATGATTTTTTCAGATGTTATGTTTACTTCTATGCAAACATCTTTGCATCCCCCCTCCTCTGCACATTGCTCTATCCCTTCCATCCCTTGCTCCATCATTCCTCCGCCCCCCACTTTCTCAACAACACCTACCTCCCTCAAGGAATTTACCACTCCCCCATCACATACTTCCTCCCCTTCTGGGACGGGCTCCCATCCCTACAACCTCCGACCCAGAGCTCGACCTAAGACTCCCCATTTAGGTTTGGGCCTCTCCCCTGGTTAGACCAAGAAATATAAACCCACCAGGGGGCGACCATCTAAGATCAAATCGGCCATCAAGACGGCAGTGGCTAATGTAGCGAGGGGCCATCAATACACCATTGAAAGGGCACTTAGAGCCATTGAGCCCTCATCCCCTATCTCCCCATGATTTGTCTCTCCTACAACTGCAGGGGATTAGCCAACCCCAAAAAGAGATTGGCTCTAAAGCGTCTGTTACATGACTCCAAATGTGACATACTCTTCTTACAGGAACCCTTGGTAACTCTGACCTCATTACCAGAACCCTCCTCTCTATCCTACTGGGATGGGTTTTCCAGGGCAAGGATGCAATTGGTAGATCCGGTGGACTTGCTATAGGTTATAAACCTAAAGTAATCAAACATATCTCCTCCTAGGGAGGTTTGGGATTCATCGGAATGGATATTTTTGTGAGTGAGCTTGGGTACCAGTTAAAATTGATTAACATATATGCCCCGAATCAGAACAGAATGGAATTTTGGCACAACTTGTTGGCACATAATCTTGTCTCAAGCTCCACCATTATTGGGGGGACTTAAATTTTTCTTTGGGAATGGAGGAATCTTGGGGACATCATTCACAGGTCGACCCTATATCGGATCAGATGAGCACTCTACTGGATACCTTCAAACTTGTAGATGTTCCTATGAACAAGAAAATGCCCACATGGCATAACAGGAGGACGGGTGAAGCTGCCTTGGGTTGGAGATTAGATCGTTTTTTGATCCATGAAGATCTCCTCCGTAACCTACCCCTATATAGACAATGGGTTGGTACTGGAGGATCATCTGATCACCTCCCCATATTTCTTCAAATCTCTGGTCCATCTAAAAAGCCTCGTGCCCCCTTCAAATTTTTTACTAGATACCTAAAAGACCCAGACTTCATCAATCTGGTGACTGAGTTCTGGAGAATTCAGCCCCCACTCAAAGAGTAGAGAATGGCTGCTAACTTCTATATTTGACTTAAAAATCTCAGGAATTTGAGAGAGAATTGGTCAAGGCGGAAGAAATTGAGAGAAGAATAGAATCTAAAAGACATAGAATCACAGATTGCTCATCTACTGGATGAACAGGGGCTTTGATTCTTATCTAAAGATACTAAACTACATCTGATTAATTTGGAAAACCAAAAGGCAAAGATTCTACTTGAAAAGGAAGAACAATGGAGGTTGAAAAGTAGAGCCATTTGGCTACAAGCGGGAGATGGAAATACAAAGTTCTTCCACAATATTGCAAATGGTAGAAAAGCCACCAACACTATTTGGCAATTTCCTTGTGAGCTTGATGGATGGGTCTCTACTCACCCACATTTAGCCAAGTTGGGGAATACCCACTTCAAAAGTCAATTTACAGCACCAGCAGCCATCACCCTCCAGGACATCATTAACTTGGCCGGCCATTTCCCTAGATTTGTGGAACCAAATGAAGTGGAGGATTTAATACAACCGGTCACCATGGAGGAGCTGGAAGGTACACTTAAATGGTTCAAGAAGGACAAGAGTCTTGGCCCAGATGGCTGGCTGGTTGAGTTCTACTCGACTTTTCTGGAGCTGGTGGGACAGGATCTACTTGCAGTCATTGAAGAAAGCAGAATCACTCGACACATCCATCCGCCCATCAACTTCACCTACTTGGCCTTGATTCCTAAGACTGACTCACCAGTTTCATTTAATGATTTTTGCCCCATTTCCCTTTGCAATTGCTTATACAAAATCATAGCCAACCACATAAAGCCCATTTTATCTAACCACATCTCATAGGAACAATTTTCTTTCCTTCATCATAGACATATTCAGGATGCTATTGGCTCAGCCCAGGAAGCCCTTCATTCCATCAAGCACAAAAACCTCAAGGGACTCACCCTCAAAATTGATCTGTCGAAGGCATTCGATAAAGTAAATTGGCTATACATCAAGATGATTATTACTCACCTGGGTCTTCCCCCTACTCTCATCAACTAGATCATGGGATGCATCTCCTCTATTTCTTTTTCCATTCTCATTAATGCATCTGCAACTCCATCCTTTAATATAGATAGAGGGATAAGGCAGGGATGCCCTTTATCACCACTACTATTCTTATTAGTTATGGAAGGATTGAGCAGGCTAATTGATTCAATAAAAAGAAGAGGGGGTCTCAGAGGACTAAAAATCATGGACCAATTCTATCTGACACATCTATTATTTGTAGATGACATCTTACTTTTTCTGAATGGGAGTGTCTAGGACACCACTGCATTAAAGGAGATACTTAATCTATTCTGCAGAGCTACGGGAATGGAGATTAATAGAGATAAATCCACCATCTCTCTATCTGAATGTACTCAACAGGAATCTCAATTAGCCTTACAAAAATTTCCATTCCAATCTACTGATCTAATGGAGGGACTTAAATATTTGGGTTTTAAACTAAAACCTGATGGATACAAAATTGTTAATTGGACCTGGCTCATCACAAAAGTGGAGAAGATAATAAAGTACTAGTGTCACAGATTCCTCTCAAGGGTCGGCAGACTTATTCTTATCAAAAAAGTCCTCGAAGCCACCCCGGTTTATTGGATGTCACTGGCCTAGATTCCAAGAGGGATTCTTCACAGAATTCAACAAATCTATAGCAAATTTCTCTGGAATGGAAGAAAGGAGGGCAAACCTTTTGCCTAGGTTAAATGGACCAAAATGGCCACTACAAAAAAGTGGGGAGGTTGGGGTCTTAAACTACTTCCGGCCTTTTCCCAAGCCTTGGCCGCAAAACAGGGTTGGTTACTACTAAAGCAAAAAATTCTTTGGGCTGAGGTTATACTACACAAATATATATGGCCGTCTACTATAACAGACTGGATTAGAAGTCCTACTTGGAATAGAAAAGGCATTTCAGTGATCTTGAGGGCCATACTCAATTCAATCTCCATTATCAAGGAAGGCTTACTATGGAAAATAGGCAATGGAGCTTCAGTCCGCATTGGAATTGACCCATGGTCAGGCAGTGGAAATTCCCATTTGCTACCAGTTGAACTAATAAATCTCTTAAACAGCAGGGGAATAAAGTTTATTGGGCAGATTGGTGATCAACAGAACACAACATTTCATTCACAAGCCTGGTTGACCAAACAGAACTGGAGCATACCAAATGAATGGAGTAGAACATGGCATAGCTATATACAAGCACTCATAGAATCACATGTTAAATTAAAGAATGAAGAGGATCAACTTATTTGGGCACATACAAAATCAGGACAATAATCTTCTAAATAGGGCTATGACATCATCATTGCAGACAAAAAACCAGAGGTTTTAAGAAGCTGGTGGGCTTCCTTATGGAAATTAAACGCTCCACTGCATACCATACTATTGATGTGGAACATTTTAGAAAATAAGATCCCCACTGGATTGTATCTTAAAAGGAGGGATTTTTTGGGTCCTACTGGGTGTGTCCTATGTCTCCAAGAAGAAGAATCGACCTATCACCTATTTCTTACATGTTCGACCACCAGGAGTATTTGGTCACAAGTCCTACAAACTCTAAATATGAATATGAATTGGCAGGGTGCTGATATTACAACAGCATGGGACACCTGGTGGGGTACTTCGGCTGAGGGGAAAACAAGAAACCTTCCTCTTCTTGTTTCATGGTACATTTGGCTCAAGAGAAACACAAAAAATTTTGAAGACAAACTTGTGAACTGGAACCTACTCCCTCCACAAATCTGTGCTGCTTTTGAAGAACTTCCTAGTGATGAGAGACAAAAGATGCCTAGGATCATCTGGCAGGAACAGATAAACACATCATTACCTTGGGCCTATTTTGATGGTGCTACCCAACAGCATGGCTGTGGGGGGGGCATATGTTTCTACCTATCTGAATCACACTATTTCCAGATTTGTATGGGACTGGGACCGGACACTAATAATCATGCTGAACTGATATCACTTCACCATCTATTATATTTTTCCATCCTAAAACAATGCCGAAACATTCAAATATTTTGGGACTCAAAGATTGTGATTGATTGGTTTAACAATACAGCTATTTGTTCTGCTTACTCTTTGAGAACTATTATGGAAGAAATTATTTTTTTCAAAACATTCTTTGATCAGATTTCTGTTTCTCACATCTATAGGGAAAGAAATGAAATAGCTGACAGGCTATCAAAAGAAGCGATGCATCGCCCTCTAGGAGAGTGGTTGATTGCCGAACATACACTTGCTGGAATCTATCGCTATTTCACAGGCCATATATAGATGGGAGATTACAGAGAGACAAGAGTCCTTAAATCATCAACAGCGTGATTTTGAACATTATTGCAATTTTGATATTGTAAATATGGACAAAACTACACCCATGTGTGGGTGATTTTTGAACTTTTTATTGTGGTTTTTGAACTAGCACAACATACCCTATGGGTTATCATTGTAGATACTAGTTTTGACAATGGATAGACAACCACGCTTACAACATATGCCTTCGGGCATCTACAACATGTAATTTCTCCATATGAAATTATGAAATTTCTTTTCTGAAAAAAAAAAAAAAAAAAAAAAAGAAAAAAAAAAAAAAAACATTTGACTAGCCACAAACCTTACTTTTTGTAGTTGAATTGACTAGCCACAAACCTTACTTTTTGTAGTTGAATTGACTAGCCACAAACCTTACTTTTTGTAGTTGAATTCATTTTTCCATTCAAAGAAATACAACAAAGTGACCTCAACTTCTAGCTGAGTTTTTTCCCAAAAGGGTTTCCCAGGTTATATCTTGTGTCAATTGAGGTTGTGAGTTTTATTTCATTGTTCTCTATATTTTGCATATTATAATTTGCATGCATATGAAATTAGACAATAATTAACAAATCTAGAAATCTAAGAAGAAATAAACTGTCGAAGTGTAGATTTCAGATTTTCTATTATATTTTAGTAGATCTATACTGACAAATTGTCGAGTGGATTATCCACAATAATTTAAAATCAAGTAATTAGGATAGAGTTTTGAGATTTATCATAAAATTAGCTAAATGTTACTTCTTTTCAATCTAATTAAAGAAAATGTCATATCAAATTCAATTTCCATTAAAGTTTTATTTATGATATTGAATCTCTTATTGCTTATTGTTATTTTGCTATGTTATTCATGTTTTATATTTTTTTAATGTATATATGTTTAATTGATATAATCTTTAATTTTATAATTAATAATAATATTAATTTAAAACAAAATTATAATTTAATTTATTTTTATGATTTTTAAAACTTTTTATAACATGTATTATAAAATAAAATAAATATTTAAATGTATATTTAAAAATCATTTAATTTATATAATTAAATTACTATACAATTATATATCTATATATTATATATTATAGAATAATTCATTTTAAATCATAGGTATTAAATTACATTTTATTCTTATTCCGTATATAAGACACAAAAAGATAATAAGCTAATCATTAACTTAACCTATTTCATAATATGCCCATAGTGCTTTATATTTAGCAGTCAAAAAATGTAAAGATGTATTTGATGGATATTCTTTGAAAGGATGTTTTATGTTTAATTGATATCCACTTGTAAAATAAATTATTGTCTTCCACACAAGAATGCATTTGGTTTGGGTGTAAAAGTAATGGTGATACAGTGGGAACAGTTGAAAGAAGAAAATATCGGGTACGATTCCATGTCTTCCTTGTCGTTAGTGGTTTTCAAATTTCATGCATCGTCCCAAAAGGAAAGATCCGTCGTGACCATCATCATTGGAAAAGGCAGCAATAATTGATTGCGGATTTCACGTTCTATTTGTGGTTAGTTGTTTGTATAAATGATAGAATTAATTTTTTTCCTATTATGGGATCCCATGATTTAGAATTTTAGTGATTTTTAATTTTGATTATTTTAAAAATATTAAGTTTACAAAAGATTTTTTGGCGAAAATCACATGAAATATCATTTGCCAACGCGTTTCGAACCAACCAGTGTGGTTCATCGTCAGTACAGGTTAGTGTATATAAAAATTTAATTAATTTTTATATTTAATTAAGTTTACATGAAAAATCTTTTGTAAACTTGATATGGATCACAGAAGCCTAAACTCTATAATTAAAAATATTAGTTAGATTTAATTAATTTTAATTTATAAAATAAAATAATATATAAAAATTTAATTTAATTTAAAATCGTCGTTGCATCTATATTGTTAGTGTATTTCTATACCAATGAAGATAACTACTGTTAATTAGATTAAGTAGGTATTTTTATCACCTTCATTATAACTGTATTAATATGGATTACTTTCAATGTAATAAGTGATAGCAGTGGTCTAACGATTATGTTTTTTTGTCCTGAAAGTTATGGAAATTCCAGTTATATTTTAAAAAAATTTAGTAGAGATTTTTGTAAATCTAAGTAAACACTATCAAACCTCATAATTTTAAGTGCTTTAGAAGTTTTTGATGGCGCTGAATCTATTTCCACCATCAAAAACATGATTCAAATATTGCTTCCACAAGATTTTTTGAATTTTTTTTACCTGATTCCAGCGACTTTTCGCTGTCCAGACAATTCCTCCACCTCCATAGACACAACTCCTAAATCCTCCACCTCCATAGACACAACTCCTAAATGATATACGCATCATTGTTTTGTTATGACATTTTAATTTTTATTTGTTTTGTTATGACATTTTAATTTTTATTTTTTTTGTTGAGTAGGTAAGCACCCACTGGGATTTGAACCAGTGACCTATCGCAAGGAGTGCTCTAACAGTGCACCCATTCACCGTCATTCCAAAGCCGCGAGCGCTAATTTAGTTATGAATATTTTAAAATATTCTAAGAAATAATTTTAAAATTATTATTATTATTAAATAACTAATTACTTTTGTTTTTTATTAATTCTTCTTTTTAAACATTAAAATATTTTATCATGATTAACATTAAATAAATATTATTTTATTTTCACTTTACCTTTATATTACATTATAAAAAAATACATTAAAATAGATTAATTAACGTAAATATTCAAATAATTTATTTAAATATTGTATTAAATAAAATATATCAATTATACATTTTCTCACACTCAAATTATATTTTTAAATATAATATTTTTTAAGTATTTAATTTTGAATATGATATAAAATTATTGTTGCACCAAACACCATGTAAACATTTCACTTGGTCAAAAATAAAATAAAATAAAAATAATGGTATGTTAAAATAAAAATAACTTCAAACTAAAATAATAAAAATAAAACTTCTAAGTTATTATTATTTTTATTTTTGTTGGTAGTTAATGTAAATTTGACTTGGTCAAGTTAGGGATGGTTTTTCAACACCATGTTTATGAGAACCCATGGAATTGACCCATGATATTCATGTGGAGTATAACCTATTTAAAACAGAAATTGAACCAACCTTATGTTAACTTTGGATCTATGAATCTTTCACATTGATAAAATCTCTTTTGACTCTAAAAATTTACATATTAAGAAATTTGGTCCTTCTAAATACTTAATAGATTTAAGATTAATCTATATTCATATTATTTTATATACACATTAAAATATATAACTTACCGTTGAGAATGAAAATGAAATATTTTTCCACATCTCTAAATTAATTATTAATAAAAATGAAATATTTTTCCAATCTCTAAATTATTAATATTTTAAAAAACTAATTTTGTATTTTTTTAAGAAATATTGTCGACCAATACATTTAAGATAATCTATTTCAGGTAACATAAAAAGAAAAAAATGATTCTTTTTGTCAGGCGTTTGCACATTCTCATTCGATCGTTTGTATAAATTCATTCCACATGAAAAATAAAACGTGCACGGTATGCGTTAAGACCGTTGAACTGACAAGCGCTATTTTATTAGAAATCTATGGCTCACATAAAATGATAGCTTGGCGAAACGCACGAGCATAGGGTATCTGATGGTAAGAATCGACTGAAGAAGCTATCGACAAGCCGATGTGAAATTTTATTTGAGATTCAATAAAATCATGTGTACCTTAATATAAAATTGCTCCATGGATCAATTCATTCCACGTATCTATTCAAGATAAAAGTAAAGATCCATAGTGCACGAAATTAAAATGAATTATTTATCCGTTGAGCATCTTCCACGATCCATTTCATTCCACAGATCTATTCACACAATAGTAGAAATATAAAGTGCACAATTATTAGTAATTAAAGGCCATTGTCAATTCGTTAAAGCAACTTTATTAAAGAAGCATATTGCTTTCATTATCACACACATGATTCCTTTATATAGATCAACATCTACATCGTGGAATTGATATACTACATTTCCACTCATCTTCCTTCTTGACTGATGTTGCAGCTGTTGTCACGCCACACCATATCATTGGGTTTACTACACTCTGCATGTAAAGGAACGGGGCCGGCCTGCAAATCTCCATGTTCGATACCAATTTCCTCTGAAATTGGGAGAGCATTATTCTTATTCTCATGTGCGATAATCTCTTTTATCTCTGCAACAACTTCACTTGCGGTAGGCCTAAAAGATGGCTTAGCATCAACACATCGAAGGGCTAGTTTGGCAAAATCAGCCATTGCTTCAATGTCGTAGTTTCCACCCATTCTCTTGTCTACTATTTCTTCAATTTCCCCACTTATTGATTTGCCGGGATTTTCATCCAACTCCACATACACATACGGTGTCACCTATAAATCCGTCCAGATATATTAAATAAATTGCATTGGATTATCATAAATTAAAACTGTACGAAAATGTATCTGCATACATAAACTATTGGAACGTGCAGCGCAATGCCATCAATTATCTTGCCAATAGGTTGCTGTTTCCAGTTTATAATGATAAATTATAATAACATTTCTTACCCAGTGAACAAGGTTAAGTCGCTCTTCAGATTGACATGCAATTATGGGTGGTCTGCTGCATATGATTTCTAACAACACTACTCCAAAACTATATATATCACTCTTCTCAGTCAACATTTGGGTGCGAAAATAGCTGCAGAAACATCCCAAACAAACATTAAAAAGTACAAGTTGTAAATGTGTTAGAAAACCTGCACAGATGAATCTAGCTAGTAAAGGTTGAACACACAGCTTTGCAGAGCAAAAGCACTAAAAGAAAATCGAAAGAAGAAAAGAATGATTCAATTGAAAATTATGTTACAATGCTCATGATATAGCATTACTGGGTGAAGATCCCAAGGTAATGACTATAGTGGTGATCAATGAGAAGACTCAACACCTACAACAAGTTCCGGAGATAACTAGTCAGTTGCGGAGTTAAAGAATGAGCAAATCAAGGAGTAAATCATGCAAAAGGAATTTTGCATGCAATCCCATGCTCTAACTAAAAGTCCGCATGTAGATGTGTAGTAGTTCCAACATGCAAAAGGAATCTTGCATGCAGTCACATGCTCTAACTAAGAGTCTACATGTAGGTGTGTAGTAGTTCCAACACCCCCCCTGAACACCACTATGGGGAAAAATAGAAAATGGGCCCTGGCAACTAAGGCAAAAGGTCACCCAAAATACAATGCAACTTGTACTAAAATGGAGGAAAGAGGGAAAACCTCGTGGGAAAAACCCCCCCTCAAAATACAATGTAATCAAAAGAGAAGAGGAAGAAAAATACAATTGCTAAGCAATCGTGTCCTTCACTCCAAGACGATCACGCAAAGAGCGAAACTTCTGCTCAGCGAATGTCTTGGTGAAGATGTCTGCAGTCTGTTCTGCTGAAGGACAGAACTGCAAATCAATGACCCGATCATGTACTAAGTCTCTGATGTAGTGCATATGGATCTCTATGTGCTTCGTCCGCTGCCGCTGTACTGGATCCCTGCAAAATTTGAGAGTGCTCTGGTTGTCACACCAGATGACAATGGGCTGGTGGAACTGGACGCCCAACTCAGTGAGGAAGTGTTGTAGCCACAGAGCCTGAATGGTGATGTTGACTACTCCTCGGTACTCAGCCTCAGCTGAAGAGAGAGCAATCGCAGCCTGCTTCTTGCTCGACCAACAGATAGGGCCAGATCCTAGACTGAGTGAATATCCGGAGGTGGACTTGCGATCAATGATGTCTCCCGCCCAATCGGAATCTGTGAAGCCAAGGAGATTCAATGCAGCGCCTGCTGCATAGTGAATCCCGAAGGTGATGGTGCCCTGCACATATCGGAGGATGCGCTTGGCAGCATTCCAGTGTAGCTCATGCGGCTCCTGCATGTATCTGGAAACTGCCCCTACTGCGTATGAGAGATCTGGTCTGGAGTGGGTGAGGTACAATAAGCTCCCCACTAGCTGTCGGTAGAGAGTGTTGTCAACTAATGGAGTGTCACCTCCATCCTCAAGGCGGACCCCAGACAGAAAAGGAGTCGGTGCTGGCTTGCAGTCAGTCATGCGAAATCTCTCGAGGAGATCCCGTGCATACTTAGCCTGAGAGAGTTTGATGCCTGTGGCATTCTGGCTGATCTCAAGACCAAGAAAGAAGTGTAATGGACCCATGTCCGTCATCAAGAACCTATCATGCAAGGCCCTCTTGACTGTAGCAATGGCTGAAGCCGAGCTGCCAGTGATTAGGAGATCATCTACATACAAAACTAAGATAAGAAGAGAATCATGTGTCCTAAGCATGTAAACATTCGGATCAGACTTACATCTTTCAAAGTTTTGTGATAAGAGAAAAGAATCCATCTTCGCGTACCAAGCTCTCGGGGCTTGCTTAAGGCCGTAGAGAGATTTCTTCAGTCTGTAGACCTAAGATGAATCCTGAATGAAACCATGTGGCTGCTCCATGTAGATCTCCTCAGATAGGTCTCCGTGAAGAAAGGCATTCTTCACATCCATCTGATGTACTTCCCACCGCTGGGCAGCCGCAATGGCAAGTGTAAGGCGTATGGAATCCATCTTTGCTACTGGAGCAAAGGTCTCGTCATAATCAATGCCATGCACTTGTTGGAAGCCTTTGGCTACTAGCCTTGCTTTCCGTCTGGTGATTTGCCCATCTGCAGCACTCTTGGTCCTGTAGACCCATTTGCATCGGACAAGTTTCCTTCCTGAAGGAAGGGGGACCAGATCCCAAGTCTGGTTCTCGAGGAGGGAGTTATACTCCTCCTCCATGGCGGACTCCCAAGATGGATGCCCAGCAGCCTCAGCATAAGACTGTGGATCAGAAGACTGAACCAAATGACAATGCCAGGAGGGCGATGGTTCAGTGGCAGTGAGGACAAGAGGAGGCTCAATAAACTCTGAGCTAGTCCTCTGCAGATCAGAATTATCCCCCACAAGACCATTTCTAGCAGCTGGTTGGTCTTGTGCATATATCTCACGTAAGCTCCTTGTTCTCTGATTTATAACAGGGGAATATGATTCACTGCTGGAAGCCCGATCTGGGCTTGGATGTGGATCATCATTTGCATGCACTAGATTTGTATCTGAAGACTCTGTCTTTGCATCTGCATGCTCTTCCTCGGCATCTGCATGATCTGTATCTGCATCTGAATGCACTGAGTCATCATCTCGGACATGAGGTAGATAAAAAGTGTCTGCATGCGGCGCTTGAGGTGCATGCGAGAGACTTTCCTCAAATTTGACACTTCGCTCAATGATGACCTTGTCCGTAGAGGGTATCAGCAGTCGATATCCCTTCACACCATCAGGGTATCCAACAAAGATGCACTCAATGCTCTGTGGATCAAGAGCTTTCCTCTTTTCAGAGGGGATCCGGGCCCATGCTCGAGAGCCGAAAACACGGAGGTGAGTGACCTTTGGTTTAGTGCCACTCCAAGCCTCAAAGGGGGTCTGGTCCTTGACAGACCTATGAGGAGATCTGTTCTGGATGTAGTTAGCACAATTAAGTGCTTCGGCCCAAAGCTTATGAGGTAGTGACTTGGCATGCAACATGCAGGAAGCCATCTCTTTGAGAGATCGATTCTTTCTCTCAGCAACTCCGTTCTGCTGCGGAGTGTATGGAACTGCATACTGCAACTGTATGCCGGACTGAAGGCAAAGGTTCTGAAGTGTTGTGTTAACATATTCCCCCCCATTGTCTGTACGGAGGGCTTTGATCTTTCTCTCTGACTGTGTCTCAACTAGTGCTTTGAAATCTTCAAAGTGCTCAAAAACTTCAGATTTGTTCCTGAGAAAATACACCCAAGTATACCGTGAGAAGTCATCAATAAATGTAAGCACATACCTTGCTTTGTTGATGGAAGGATGAGGAAAAGGCCCCATGAGATCACTATGGATCAGATCTAGAGGAGAGGATGCTCTGTGAGTCTTGCCGGTGTCAAACTTTTCTCTAGGATGTTTGCCAAGAACACACCCTTCACAAACTCCTTTGGAGAAACTGATATTTGGCAAGCCTTCCACCATCTCATTCTTGCTTAGCTGCTGCATATACCTGTAATTTAAGTGACCAAACCTCTCGTGCCAAAGCCTACTACTATCATCAGCATGTGTAAGCAATAAGGAGGATTCAGATTCAATAAATTCAGAAAATGTATACAGTCTCGCTCCATTGTTTACCTCACCAGTTGCAATTTTGTCATTGCTATGTAGATCATATATGTTCACTGCATCTGGAGTGAATTCCACTCTCTTTCCGGTGCCGGAATGAGTGATCTGATAAACTGAAAGTAGGTTTACCGAAAGTTTTGGAACATGAAGCACATCTTCAAAGCTTCCGTGTAAAAGTTCCACTCTACCTTTTCCGGTGACCTCAATAGGTGAGTCATCTCCCATGAGGATGGGAGGTCCTTTGCATGCATCCAAAGAGGAATATACTTCCTTTGCAGCAGCCATATGATGTGATGCACCAGAATCTATAATCCATGCATCAGGAGAAGAATTAATTGCAACTAAAGCATGAAAATTGTTACCTTTTCCGTGTGGCGGATCCTCAGTTTTCTTCTTGGCGCCCTGAGGGATGTGGTCCCCAAGGTTATGCTTCTGAAGGATTTCTGCCATTTGGTCAATTTGTTTCTTCATGCAAGAGGATTCTGGATGGAATCCTCTTTGACAGTAGGTGCATCTGTTTCCTTTCTTCCCTTTCTCATTTCTCGAGCCGGAGGAGTCATTGAAGGGCTTGGTGTACCCTTCCTTCTTTGGATGGGAATGTGCTTTTCCTTTGTCTTTCTGCTGCTGATTTTTCTGATTTGAATCAGATCTGTGATTTTTATTGTGGCTGCCATCATGCACAGCAAGTGCATGTGCTTTTGGAGGTTTGATTTTCCCCATGCCAATGAGTTTATCTTGCTCAAAAATAAGAGACTCCATAAATTCTTTGAGAGAAGGCATAGTGTAGGATTTACCTGTTGCGAGCCTTACTGAATGAAATGTAGACACAAAGACGGAGTATTCCGGTCCGAGCTTTGACATAATAGAGAGAACTTGGCGACTCTCCTCCTTGGATTTGTTAATTCCACAACCCTTGAGTTGCAGCAATAAATCATTATATTTGGTGAAGAAATCTTGAATTCTGTCATAGTTCCGTGGATCCAATGATAGCAGCTCCACTTCGAGCAGATGTCCTTTCATCTCATCCTGTTTCCCGTAGAGCTCTTCAACCTTTTTCCAAATCTCATTGGGAGTATTGCAGGCAGATAGATGAAACTGCAACTCTAGAGAGATGCACATGCATATGGATCCGTGGGCCTCATCCATACGGTTGAGGTACTTGGATTTCTCTATGGCTGAAGTGGGTTCCACTTCTGTAGCCATCGTAATCCTGTACAACCCTTTATGACGAAGGTATCGAGCCATTTGATCCTTCCATTCATGATAGTTGTACGGTGTTAGGATCGATGCTTTGGGAAACTCCATTTTTCTGTCAATCTTCGATCTCCAAGCTGTAATACTTGCAAAATAAAGTACTGATGCGCCTTTTATCTAGCAACCTGTGGGCTCTGATACCATGTAAATGTGTTAGAAAACCTGCACAGATGAATCTAGCTAGTAAAGGTTGAACACACAGCTTTGCAGAGCAAAAGCACTAAAAGAAAATCGAAAGAAGAAAAGAATGATTCAATTGAAAATTATGTTACAATGCTCATGATATAGCATTACTGGGTGAAGATCCCAAGGTAATGACTATAGTGGTGATCAATGAGAAGACTCAACACCTACAACAAGTTCCGGAGATAACTAGTCAGTTGCGGAGTTAAAGAATGAGCAAATCAAGGAGTAAATCATGCAAAAGGAATTTTGCATGCAATCCCATGCTCTAACTAAAAGTCCGCATGTAGATGTGTAGTAGTTCCAACATGCAAAAGGAATCTTGCATGCAGTCACATGCTCTAACTAAGAGTCTACATGTAGGTGTGTAGTAGTTCCAACACAAGTTATGTTGCATTAAAATGATTAATATTGCAAACAAAGTACAAGTTATGTGTGGGATATTATACTCTGGATCGAGGTATCCTGGCGTTCCTTTCACCATAGTGGTCACATGTGAAGCCTCACCATCGTCAATTGTCATCTTTGAGAGACCAAAGTCGGCTACCTTTGCGTTCAGATGGATGTCTAAAAGGATGTTGGAGGTCTTAATATCCCTGTGAATTATCTTTGGGGTGCAACCTACGTGCAGGTACTCCAATCCTTCATAAAAGATAGCATGTGTATAACATGAAAAAAATGCCGATGAAGAGTACATGGTTCATGACAATGAACGAATTTTTAGATCAAAATATATCTGGCTTGGAGTTTTTAGATCACACAAATATATAGCTTATGAAAGTACTTTAGAAAGAGTTACCATGTGCTGCATCCAAAGCTATTTTGAGCCTTGTTTTCCAATTTAGTGTTGAAAATGCAGCGCTAGGACCTGCAAATTAAATTTTAAATTCCAATATGCGTTTTGCTCTATATAGTGTTGCAACTTACATGAGGAAACTGAATGAAACAAAATTAATAAGCGAAATATTTACCATAAAGGCGGTCCCTTAGGGACCCTCCAGACATGTGATCGTAGATCAGCATCAGCTCTCTTGATTCGTTACAGTATCCGAGTAAAGACACCAAGTTCTTATGATGGATTCTGGAGAGAAGATCAATCTGCCAATCAAGTAAAATGGCTTATACCTGAATTTCACTGTTGTCGTTATACATGAGTGCAGCCAAAAAACAAGACAGATGCAGATATTGAAGAAGCCCAGAATCACCTCATTCTGGTACTCATCAATTCATTGTCTGGAGAACAGTGAGAGCACTTTCACCGCTATCTCTTTTCCTTGGGGTAATTTACCAAAGAAAACTGATCCAAAACCCCCTTGTCCAATCTTCAGACTAAAGTTCTGTGTCGCTACCATAATCTCTTCCGGAGTAAAGGCCCTGCACTTTGTTGTATTGCTCACCGTAATCACCGGGTGGTCTGCAATCCGAAAATATTTCATAAAAGCGGTGTTATTTTATTTAACGGAGAGGATGCCCACCCATATTAAAATGTTTTAATTAAAATTCAATTTATCTCTAGACCTTCGTTGGCACGTTGTTTTGTCCTGAACTTCTTCCAATACACGGCCATACCCACCATCAACGCTAAAGACATCACTAAAGCTCCGCTTATCATTATTCCAAGGACAACACTCAGATTGTCCTTTCCTGAATTATGCAGAACGCATTTCCCCTTATGCATACGAATACAGAGGTATTGGTTTCCAGAATATCTGCAGTAAACAAAAAAAGAGGATTTGAATGAAATTAAAAGTTAACGTCTCAACATGAACATATGAGAATGGGAATTCGTGGCTAATAATATAAATAAATTTTGATATTTCATTACTTGACATTCAATAAAGCCTTGTTGAGGAGTTGCCAAGGAATTACACCGCTGAAATTATTATTTTCTATAAACAGTTCGCCATAGTGATATAAAGATAGAGCGGAATGTTATAATATACTATATTTGAACTGGGGATTTGCAAAAGTAGTAGGAGAGAGAGACTTACAATTCTTTAAGGTTCTTGAGTTCAGATAGCCACTCTGGAACACTACCACTCAGGTTGTTGTTTGTAAGATGTCTGTACACCAAGCCAACAAAATTTCTTCTTTGTGAAATAGCGATTTCTTTGTTATTATTTATTTCCTAAGCCACCCAACTAACTTATGGGAAAAGATCGAACAAAGTGAGGCTTTGCGTTAAGAAGAAATGCTTACAATTTCTCCAATGCGGTTAAATTGGACAAGTTTGGCCAAGATCCTACGAGATCGTTATTATCCAGTGATCTGGTAATTTAAGCACGAAAGGATAAATGCCCAGAACTAATATAGTATTGAAAGAGAAACTGCAGCTTTTCCATAATTCACAGGCCATTTTAATATAATATTTTATAGAAAATTAATAATATAAATAAATAAATTTAATATAAATTGTACAAATGTATGTATTCCGGCAATTCCATCTAGCATCTCCCTGATTTGAGTATGGGACACTGAATGGAGTTTGCAATATTTTAAGAAGTTAATTTGGGGAATTCACCTATCTCATATTAACCGATCATAATACCTAAACAACTTAAAAGACTTCCCCAATTAATTTTTTATAAAGCAAAGTAAATAAGGTTCACTTTAAAGACAACATTACACAGCATTTTGACATGTAAAACGAAATACAAACCACCAATATTTAGTCAATATTACAAAAAAAATTACACGACATTTTAACAAGCCTCAAATGATATTGCTAATTATTTTATTATGATTTTGAAAGGGAACTCGCAATAGAGGTAAGAGAGACGTACAGCTCTTTTAGCTTTTTAAGTTGAAGTCTGGAACATTACCACTCAAGTTGTTGTGCACGATCTAAATTGTTGCAATTTTCTTTCTGAGATGACGTAGAGTTGGTTTCTTTAAAAGGCATTTGACTAATATTAAAGGACGGACAAACAAAAGTTTGGCAAAGCTCCAATCAGGTGATTATTGGCAAGTGACCTAATAACTTCAAAACGAATAGATGAATGCGGTATCAGTATAATATTCAAAGATAAAGTATGTGCAATTACGAAAGCGGACATGGAGACATTTTTCAATTGCAATGGGTATGGGTATTTTACAGTCAGAGGAGTACTTCAACTTTTAAGAAAACATAATACTGGTTACACGTTAACTAATGCGGTCAACTGTCCAATATCTGCAGGTACCGCTCCTGTTAAATTCCTTCCAGCCAAATTTCTGACAACAGGATGATTATCATAAACTCACTCTTCGCAAGCAAGTAAAAGTCATAAACCGGGTACAAATGAAAGGATTAAACTTACAATTCTGATATTCTTATGGTCGAAGATTTGTTATCACAGCGAATTCCTTCCCAGGGGATCAAATAGCAAGGATCTGAAATCCAACCTTTTATGCCAAACCTGTTTTTGACGGCGTCAAGATGTTCAACTGCAATTTAATATCTACTGTTAGACGTTGAAACACATATCGGTTAGAGGGATTTTAGTCATTTCAGTACGGGCATGTTTAGTCAGCGCACTTACTATCTTGTGAATACGTTGCGGGTTGGGTACCAACTAGTATGTAATTCTTGTAGGCGTTGATTATGGGACTGCTGGTGGAGTTACTGGCTTGCTGAAGGTCAAGTAAGATTCTATCTGTTTCATTAGATAGAAATGTTAGCTGTAGGGTAGAGTACATATCCACCATAGTAATGATTCCAGACCTATTTTCCCCGTTTATCATAACGTAGAAAGATATCCATTCAGACATATTTAGCTTTACAATCTCTGCCAAATACAGATACAGTACTGATTTCTTCCCATTCGTCCGTCCACCCCCAATCCGCATCACTGACTTGTTTAAAACAAAGGCAGTTTGCATTACAGCACTTGGGGGTGTAGAATATGAAATGACTTATTTCCAGCCAAATGAGAAAAACAGTGCTATGAAGAAAAAAACATATAAAAGATAAAACAATTAAAAAAAACACAGTGACTGTGTGAGCTAAGAAATGGTGCAAATATCATATATTAAATTCAACTATAAACTGCATTCTTAAATAGTAAAACTATTACTAAAATATTTGTCAATCAACTCTTCAATCAATCTACTGGCATTACAGCGAATTTCCAGCAACTTCCAGCACTGACCATCTTAACAATCTGCTGCTTTAATTTTACAGACAACACAAAATCTGGTGCCTACTTTGTCAGCAATTTACATAACTAATTAAGCATTATTCCCAACACTCCCCCTTAACGATTAATGAGGATTTACTATCTTATCTCGTAATGTCAAAAACTGATCTTTTGCAACTTCTTTAGTGAATATATCTGCTAGTTGATGCTGAGTATTAATATGCTTCAATTCAATCTCCTTCTTCTGCACCAAATCTCTAATGAAGTGATATTTAAGGTCAAAATGCTTTGTCCTGCTGTGATGAACTGGATTCTTTGCTAACTTGATGGCACTTACATTATCACAATAAATCACTGTAGGTTGAACTTGTTTTTCTCCAATTTCTTCCAAAATTTTTCTGAGCCAAAGAGCTTGTGTACCTGCTGAAGTAACTGCAACATATTCCGCTTCTGTGGATGAGAGGGAAACAATGCTTTGTTTTTTTTTAGCTCATGTAATCAAACCAGAACCAAAAGAGAAACAATTTCCAGATGTGGACTTACGGTCATCAAGACTACCTCCCCAATCTGAATCACTAAATCCAACAAGATTGAACTTTTCAGAAGAGTAGTAATGAATACCAAAATTTAGAGTGCCTTTCACATACCTTAAAATCCTCTTGGCTGCCTTCATATGTATTTGAGATGGATTTGTCATATACCTTGAAACAAGTGAAACTGAATATGTAATATCAGGCCTTGTGTGGGTTAGAAATATCAAGCTCCCCACAATACTTCTGTAACTTTTCTCATCAACTAAATCAGCACCATCATCTCTACATAACACCTCTCCATGAGCACTTGGAGTAGGGGATGGATGACAATCAAGCATATCAAATTTATTTAGCATATCTTGTGCATACTTTGTCTGACAAATGAAAATCTCATCCTTACTTTGATAAACCTCCATTCCTAGAAAATATTTCATGATGCCTAGATCTTTCATCTCAAATTCATTGATTATAACAGCTTTGAATTTATCACTCATCTTAGAACTACTACCCATATACAATAGATCATCAACATACAAACTTATGATTAAAATATCAATACCTTCTTGTTTGTAGTAAAGAGTAAGATCATTCTTACTTCTCTCGAAGCCATTTTCCTGAAAGTATCCATCAATCCTTGCATACCACGCTCTTGGTGCTTGCTTAAGGCAATACAAAGCCTTCTTCAACTTGTAGACATTATTCTCCTTTCCTTCCACTTCAAAACCTTGTGGCTGCTCCACATATACTTCCTCTTCTAAGTACCCATTCAAGAAGGCACTTTTCACATCCATATGATGTATGCTCCACTTTTTATGAGCTGCTAATGAAATCAACATTCTAATGGTCTCTTGCCTTGCTACTGGTGCAAATGTCTCTTCATAATCAATTCCATACTTCTGTGTGAATCCTTTAGCAACTAATCTTGCTTTGTGTCTTTCAACACTCCCATCACTGTTAAATTTAGTCTTATAGACCCATTTGGTGCCAATCTTTTTCTTGTCATGTGGAAGCTCTGTCAACTTCCAAGTGTCATTCCTTTGAATGGAATCCATCTCTTCTTGCATGGCTTGCATCCAAACCTCATTAGTACATGCATCTTCAAAACATGTTGGTTCAAATTCAGCCTTAGCTAATAAAGCAAAATTGACTATCTCACCTATTGGGCTTTCTTCATGTGCTTGATTTGCACTCCTCTCATAAATATCACTCAATCTTCTTACCTTCCTTGTAGAACTTGGAGAAGAAGTTGGACTTGAACTTGATGTTGAAGAAATTGATGAAGGGCTGCTTGGTGGAGTTAAGCCACTAATTACAGAAACATTAGTTGGCTGCTCATGATCATTATCAACAATTATATCATCATTCAAAACAGATTTTGTCTTCTCAACATGGCCTTTTTGATGACCATAAACTCCCCCTTCATAAAAAATTACATCTCTTGAGACAATAAGCTTGTTAGTTAGAGGATTATACAATTTATAAGCCTTGCTTGTCTCACTATACCCAATAAAAATACGTAACTCACTCTTTGCATCTAACTTTTTTCTATTCTGATCAGGTACATGCACATAAGCCAAACAACCAAAAACTTTGAAATGATTAACATTAGGCTTTTTTTCATACCAAGCTTCATAAGGAGTCATATTTTTCAATGCACTGGTGGGGCTACGGTTGAGGATGTATACTGTTGTAGCAACTGCATCTCCCCAATAAGTGTTGCTCAATCCCTTAGTTTGTAGCATGCATCTTGCCATTTCAACCACAGTACGATTTTTTCTTTCTGCTATGCCATTCTGCTGGGGTGTGTATGTTGTAGTATGCTGCCTCCTGATGCCATTCATATCACAATAACTCTGGAAATATTTTGAGCAGAATTCTCCCCCACGGTCAGTCCGCAAACATTTGATCTTGCACCCTCTGTCATTTTCTACAAGGGCTTTGAACTTCTTGAATGTATCCAGGGCTTCACTTTTGGCCTTCAAAAAATATACGCAACAATTTCGTGAGTAATCATCAATAAAAGTGATGAAATATGATGACTTACCCAAACTCTTAGTCTGCATAGGACCACATATGTCTGAATGAACAAGCTGAAGTGGGTAATGAGCCCTCCATGCACTTCCCTTTGGAAACCTTTCCCTTGCATGCTTTCCTTTAGCACATCCTTCACAAACTTCCTTATGCTCTTCTACCTTGGGCAAACCAGAAACTAATGCATGTGAGGTTAGAAACTTCAAACTGTGAAAATTTAAATGCCCATACCTGAGATGTCATAACCAACTTGAATCCTCATAAGCCATATTAGCAAGATTGTTGTTATATTCATCAAACCTCAAGGGAAACATCCTATTTCTTGTCATAGGCACAACCGTGATCACCCTATTTCCCTTATTCTTATCATAGATAGTACATGTCTTATTTTCAAAGACTACTTTATAATTTTTCTCACATAGTTGTCCAACACTCAACAAATTATGCTTCAATTTTGGAGTATAATAAATGTCATGAATACTCTTTGTACCTTCTTTTGTTTGGACCTCCATAGCTCCTTTGGCAGCAACCTCCAATGATTTATCATCACCAAGCTGGATCTTGGATTTGAAACTTCCATCCTTTGCTGAAAACAACTTCTCATTCCCTGTCATATGGTTAGAGCATCCAGAATCTAGGTACCAAACATCTTTAGTAGTATTTTCACCTTTGGCATAAGATAAAAATAAGTGATCTGGAGGATACTCACCATTTTCTTGAGCATACTTAGCATTTTTACCTTCTTTCAATCTGCATTCTCTTTCAAAGTGACCATACCTGTTACAATGGTAACATTTAACATTTCTCTTATCAAATCTACCTCTACTTCTTCCTCTGAAACTACCTCTTCCACTTGAGCCACCTCTTCCTCTACCTCTTGAATAATTTTGGCTTTGCCATTTACCTTGACCTTGATGGCTTTTGGTATTGCTGCTACTTGCATCTTCATTCTTTGTAATTTGTAATTTAGAGGAAAAAGCTTTCTCTACAGCTTCAAAACTTTCCTTCAATCTTTCTTCATGAGACATCAAAGATCCAACCAATTCATCAAACTGTAGTTTTGTTAAATCCTTACTTTCTTCCATGATTATTGCAACATGATTCCATCTATGTGTTAAAGATCTCAATACTTTTTTAATTAAAACTTCATTACTTACAGCTTCTCCAAGTGTAGCCATTTTATTGACCACATCTTTGACTCTCACACAATAGTCACTGATACTTTCAGCTTCTTGCATCTTCGAATTCTCGAAATCTCGCCTCAATGTCTGAAGCTTGACCACCTTAACTTGATCACTACCTTGGTAAGCTTCTTGTAGAGTCTCCCATGCAGCTTCGACAGTTTTTGCTCCAGATATTCTTGGAAATAAGCTCTTATCAAGAGCTATCTGAATGTGAAACAAAGCTTGAGCATTCTTCTTCCTTGCTTCCTTTCTTGCTGTTCTTTCATTGGCTTTAAGAGCATTCCAATCAGTTGGCTCTTCATATCCTGATTCAACAATCTCCCACAAATCTTTTCCAATCAAAAAGGTTAGCATCTTAATGCACCAATAATCATAATCGTTACCATCAAATTCTGGAACTAGCATCTGGTTAGAATTCGACATGATTAACTTTGGCGAAATTCCAACAATACAACTTTAACCCAAAATTATTTTACCTACTCTGATACCACTTGTAGAATATGAAATGACTTATTTCCAGCCAAATGAGAAAAACAGTGCTATGAAGAAAAAAACATATAAAAGATAAAACAATTAAAAAAAACATAGTGACTGTGTGAGCTAAGAAATGGTGCAAATATCATATATTAAATTCAACTATAAACTACATTCTTAAATAGTAAAACTATTACTAAAATATTTGTCAATCAACTCTTCAATCAATCTACTGGCATTACAACGAATTTACAGCAACTTCCAGCACTGACCATCCTAACAATCTGCTGCTTTAATTTTACAGACAACACAAAATCTGCTGCCTACTTTGTCAACAATTTACATAACTAATTAAACATTATTCCCAACAGGGGGAAGGTTTTGGGTATTTTTTTTTTTTGTTGAAATGGGCTCTTCCGAACTTACATTCCGTGCACCACCTATATCATGACTATCGAACATGAAATCTGACGTCTAGATGCGATCAAAGTTGTCTTCAGGATACCTGCTTAGTTCACCATACAAAGATATTCAGTTCAATCATTAAAAAAAGTATAACTGCAAAACATGACAACTGCATCAAAATTGGCCTTGACACATCAAAGTTGCTCTGAGCTCTTTTATGATCGGTGCGAAATGTTTCCCTAACTTTATACTTTCAATTTATATTTTTGAAAGATGAACTCTTAACGCACCATGGAACACAGTATTTCACCATTTTCAACAACTACGTCAAAAAATACATAAATTTATAGCTGGTAATACCACGAAGTGAAATGGAAGGATAAAAAGGCTTAAAATATTTACCTAACCGTTGATATTCCAGCAAAATCTATTCTTCTCTCTTTGAGCAACAATTTTCCTGGCTTTGCCTGTCTATACATGCCTTCTCTGAGGGCCCTCAACTCAATAGAAGTGATAAAGGGATCGTCACTCTCTGAGGTTCTGATCAAGCAAACATACACCACATCGTCGGAACTAACAAAGATTACTTCTTCATACCATGGATCATCATATGAGGGTGTTATGTTACCGGAAAACAACATACCCAAAGTCTCAATCGAGAGTTGGAAGCTTGGCGATTGTTTGAATCCAGTGTAATTACCGATGGCAAACCATGTTCTTAACAAGTAAGGCACACTGGGGGTCACAGGCAAGTGATAGCAAGACTTTTTCAGAGGTTTTGGGAAAAACCTGAGAGTATGCAAGTATGAACCATATGCTTCTTGAGAGGCGTTCCCTATGTCTGCTATCTCACCAACGTCTATGTAATCAGCGTCACTGGACCATGTGATGTTGTTTTCGGCAGTGTGATTCCCTTTACCTCCGCAATCAATGCTAAGAAATCTTGGTATCCAAAATTTAAATAAATAACTAAATAATTTTTGTTGAGCAAAAGAATAAAAATAGCATTGCATAAGCGATTTGAGCTCCAGTGACAGGAATCAAAGTAAATAAGCGATTTGAGCTCCAGTGACAGGAATCAAAGTAAACAAAAGGGAAAGAAGAGAATATTGGGCATTAGATGTTCTAAAATGTTCAGCGATACCTGGCTGAGCAATAACGTTGACAAACAATAACAGGAGGCTCATAGGCAGCCAAAAGACCCATATGCAGTAGCCCATTTTTTCCCTCGTTATGATTAGAAGGATTCAGACATACACTAGATCCATGCTTCTCTGGGAGTTGAAATACAAATAGAAACATGCAACTATTCAGTCAGTAGATGGGATCTATTCTGTTTTCTTGCAGACATGATTACTGTGTTTCACGAGGAAATACTGATGGTGGGATCATCTTTCACTAATTTTCAATAGACACTTTCAATGTTTCAAAAGTTATTTTAATTTAATGTTAAAATTCTAATATTCTTGTGGTTCCCTGTGAACAAATGGTCCTCAGAGTTTGTTCTGTTACGCGTACCGTTAATTTATAGGATATTAAATATTCTAAATCATTAATTAAATAAAAATTAATTAAATATTGTAAAAGATTAATATATAGATGAAAATGTTTGTTTTTGCTTTTTGTTTTTTGTTTTTTTTTAATTTTAAAGATTTATTTTTATTTTAATATGGTATAATTATTTTTAAGATACATTTAATGATAGTTATTTAAATATTCTAAATATTTTATAAAAATAATTATTAATAATTAAATTAAAATTCAAAAAAAATTATTCCAATGTAAATATCAACTTAACTAATTTTAATTTTAATTTGATTTTGATAATTTCTTACCTATTTAAATATTTATTTTAATTTCTATTCAAAAGATTAAAGTAATTAATAATGAATAATGGTGCAATACAATTTTTACGAAGTAATAATAGCTTATAGTAATCCTAATGACACCTCTGTCCTATTCTTTCAATGTTGGGGACCTACTCCGTTTCTTCCCAAGAATTTGTGTGAATCCTCTCCTACTCCGCCCTCTTGCTTGACCCTCTTCCTCCATGAGTGAAAAAGCATCTCCAATGTGTTTATTCAATTACATTATGGAACTTGTAACATATGGTTGATTTTAGCAAGGAAATTACCACCCTATTCGCTATAACATTCCCATTACCATTTCATTGGTTTTTTTAAGTCATTATATTCCAAACCTAGTTGGTTTTGTAAATATATAAATACACTTGGAGTGAAAGGTTTTTACCTTTCATCTTTGTGATTTAAAAATCATGGTGCAAAATTTGTAAAGGGTGTTAGTGTAAGATATTACAAAGAATGTTATGGAATCATTTGTGATAGTCTCCCAAAATTCAACGTGATTCAACGTGTTGAGTCTTTTCGAAAGCAATAATAAACTTTTAACTTTCATATGAGTTTATTTTTATCCCTTCTTTAGATTTTGTTTTCTTTGTATGTACAACCCATAATAAAATAAAAATGATTAAATAAAGATGAGGAATAAGTTACAAAATATGAATTTTCCATTGCAAAATCTTTATAAAAATGATTAAATAAAGATGAGGAATAAGCTACAAAATATGAATTTTCCATTGCAAAATCTTTATAGTGTGTCAAGGAATTAACGAAATTGTAAGGTATTTTATCTATCAAAAAGAAAATTAGGTTTACAACTCACTTTAATCTCTCTAGTTGTGCTTCGAGGCTCATTCTAAAACTCAGTATGATGTGTAACCGTGTCCGTCTGTCATAGAAGTTGAAATTTTGCTGATGTCGGTGAAAATAAAAATTTTAAAATATCTGAAAAAAATTAAATAACTATACAAAACATTTAAATCATTTTTTCTCATAAAAAATTGCAATTGAGGAAATTGGATCCCTCTCAGCTCATGTTAGACCTGTATTTAAGATGGATCTATGTTGGTTATATAGATATCTTACATTTGTTATACAAACTCCCAGCAATTTCATAAACCAGCATCATTAAACAAACCACCAAATATATACTTACAAAAAAATTTATTTCTTATAGTCTATTTTAATTGTTGTTGTCACAAATTCTAGCAATCTCCACCTTGACAACAATTTATATTATGTATTTTCTGAGGCCCTTCCATCACCTCTTCTGTAAGCCAAGAGAAACCAAACACCATAGTAGCTTTTCTAACAACACTAATTAAGTATTGGGGGTTAACACAATTGAATCCTAAAAAATGATATCTAACACTCGAATTGTAAACATGGTTATACATTTTTTTTAAGTGTGGACCTCTTGAAGATCTACTTCACCTCTATTAATAAGATATCTTACAAAATGGTGGTTAATATAAATATGCTTAGTCTTACTATGACAATTTAGATTTGTAGTCAAATGGATAATACTTTAACTATCACAGGATATGGTGACATTGTTCTCTATTATTTTAAACTCATCTAGAAGACTCTTCAACCAACTTGGCTCTTTGCAAACATGTTAGACAAAAATATATTTTACCTTAGTAGTGGATAAGATAAATTTTTCTTGAAGATTTGAAGTCCAACTAATATATTCTCCTGGAAGAGTAAAGATATAATGTCAATTAGACCTCCTCTTGTCCCAATCACCAAGATAATGAATATACCATTCAAACTTTTTAAATTAACATAATCCTCATACTCACTTCTAGTATGATTCTAGCTCATCATGAAGGAATCAAACTTCTTATACAATTTCCTAGGAGACTGGTTTAAGCCATACAATGTCTTCTTGAGCTTGCAAATTATCTTCTTTTTTTTAATGTTTAACAACTCCTTCTATTTTTTCCATGTATATCTCCTCATCTAAATCTCCATGTAAAAATGTTAGTTTAATATCTAGTTTCTCTAGCTATAAATCAAGTAAAGAAACTAGCATCAATACAATACAAACATAAACACGTTTAAAAACTAGTGAAGAGATCTCATGCAAATCAACATATTCTATCTAAAAATACCCCATTGTGAAAAATATGGCTTTGTACCTTTCAACATTACCATAAGCATCTTTCTTCAACTTGTACCCACTTATACCCAATAATTTTTCCGTCTTGAGGAAGTTCTGCCAAGTACCATGTTTTACTTTTCTCTAAGGAATCTATCTCTTATTTCATTTCCATCTTCCATTTATCATTATTGATATTATTTTTTACTTCATAATAACAAGAAGGTTTCCTATTTTTAGTAACCGAAACAATAAATGAAACTAAATAGAAATACATTTTAGGAGGATTTCTCTCCCATGTAGATCTTCTTGGTGTTGGTTGGGGAATTTCCACATATTCCTAAAGATCTTCAACATCATAAATTATTTATCCTCAGAAGTTTATTCTTATTTTGTGTAGATGGTTGAATCTCAAGTTGAATGTGTTGATTTAGTGGTACACGTTCCTAATAGTTTCAAATCAAGTTCTATATTAACTTCTTTAATGAGAGGGGATTCATCAAATATTATATTTCTTCTAGCAATGATTTTTGTGGATAGTAGAATCCCACAATATATATCCCTTAGTTTCATATATATTGCAGTTCCCTTGACCAGATCTACAAAATATCATGGGAAGAAAATCATCATGCCTAAAATCATGTGCAAAACCCATGCACAAAACCATGGGGAGGTCCACCCACAATCTTTGGGTTCACCCCCCATCCTTAGGTCTGCATACAAAAAAAATCCTGGGGTGTTGCCCCGCACCCCATACAGGGGGGCCTTTGCCCCCCTGTGAGTCCCCTGTTATATCCGGTGCAACGTACAACATGTGTAGCTAGTCATGGAAAGAATATAACACACACAATAGATCATGGCTCTGATCTAAACATATAAGGGCCCACAACGTAGATCTAGGGCATATTTGTTTCAAACTTTTTCTATTTGATCCATCAGCTATCCATAAGCAAAAGCGAATCAGTGCCTGAGCTTCAATAAGAAGAGTAAGTGCATGACGTTAGGCATAAAACCTTGGACCCAATTCGAATGCATTTACCTGTGGTTGGGTGTATATGTGACATGATGCCTCCAATTCTGTGAAATCCTGTTGTAGATAGAGATCATGGCTTACCCTGTCGTAAAAAACCACAGGTAAGATCCATAACTCGATGGCGATTTTAGAGAAAATTTAGACTGCAAAGATCCCACGATTGTAATCACCAAGCTTTGTCAAAACTCTCCAAAGACTCTGCCATCATATTCCACAGAAATGAACCAGAGCTCGATGATGTATGCAACGATCTAAAAGCCTACACAAATCCTAGCCATTGCACTTTGCCCAACTTTCATCCTATCTATTTCTCAACTTAAACTGAGTTTCAATCACCTAGAATAGAATTTCACACTAAAACAACTAATCAAAATTAATGAATTTAATATATTAATTATTTTTAAACAAAAATATTAATAACTTTAACCAATTTTTAATCATTTTCAATAAACAAATCAAATCATCTCGAGACTACTTATTCTCCATCCAATTCCATCCCTATAGACACTTTGGAATGAATTTTGAAACTCAAAATTAACCCAATATAATATTTTTGACCAATTCATCATTAATTTTTACAAATTAAAAAATATATTAACCCTCATGAATTATTTTTAACTATATCTAATTAGAAAATGATTCATGGACCAAGTCATTCCACGTATCTATTCATGATAAAAGTAAAGATCCATAGTGCACGAAATTAAAATGATTGACTTATACGTTGAGCATCTTCCACAATCCATTTCATTCCACAGATCTATTCAACACAATAGTAGAAATATAAAGTGCACAATTATTAGTAATTAAAGGCCATTGTCAATTCGTTAAAGCAACTTTAATAAAGAAGCATATTGCTTTCATTATGACATACATGATTCCTTTATATAAATCTACATCTACATCATGGAATTGATATAATACATTTCCACTCATCTTCCTGCTTGACTGATGTTGCAGCTGTTGTCACGCCACACCATATCATTGGGTTTACTACACTCTGCATGTAAAGGAACGGGACCGGCCTGCAAATCTCCATGTTCGATACCAATTTCCTCTGAAATTGGGAGAGCATTATTCTTATTCTCATGTGCGATAATCTCTTTTATCTCTGCAACAACTTCACTGGCGGTAGGCCTAAAAGATGGGTTAGCATCAACACATCGAAGGGCTAGTTTGGCAAAATCAGCAATTGCTTCAATGTCGTAGTTTCCACCCATTCCCTTGTCTACGATTTCTTCAATTTCCCCACTTATTGATTTGCCGGGATTTTCATCCAACTCCACATACACATACGGTGTCACCTATAAATCCGTCCAGATATATTAAATAAATTCCATTGGATTATCATAAATTAAAACTGTACGGAAATGTATCTGAATATCATAAAATGCCATCAATTATCTTGCCAATAGGTTGCTGTTTCCAGTTTATAATGATAGATTATAATACCATTTCTTACCCAGTGAACGAGGTTAAGTCGCTCTTCAGATTGACTTGCAATTATGGGTGGTCTGCTGCATATGATCTCTAACAACACCACTCCAAAACTATATATATCACTCTTCTCAGTCAACATTTGGGTGCGAAAATAGCTGCAGAAACATCCCAAACAAACATTAAAAAGTACAAGTTATGTTGCATTAAAAGGATTAATATTGCAAACAAAGTACAAGTTATGTGTGGGATATTATACACTGGATCGAGGTATCCTGGCGTTCCTTTCACCATAGTGGTCACATGTGAAGCCTCCCCGTCAGCTGTCATCTTTGACAGACCAAAGTCGGCTAGTTTTCCGGTCATAAAAATGTCTAGAAGGATGTTGGAGGTCTTAATATCCCTGTGAATTATCTTTGGGGTGCAACCTACGTGCAGGTACTCCAATCCTTCATAAAAGATAGCATGTGTATAACATGAGAAAAATGCCGATCAAGAGTACATAGTTCATGAAAATGAACGATTTTTTGGATCAAAATATATTTGACTAGGGGTTTTTAGATCACAAAAATATATAGCCTATGAAAGTACTTTGGAGAAGAGTTACCATGCGCTGCATCCAAAGCTATTTTGAGCCTTGTTTTCCAATTTAGTGTTGAAAGTGCAGCGCTAGGACCTACAAATTAAATTTTAATTTCAAATATGCCTTTTGCTATATATAGTATTGCAACATACATGAGGAAACTGAATGAAACAAAATTAATAAGCGAAATATTTACCATAAAGGCGGTCCCTTAGTGACCCTCCAGACATGTGATCGTAGATCAATATCACCTCTCTCGATTCGTTACAGTATCCCAGTAAAGACACCAAGTTCTTATGATGAATTCTGGAGAGTAGATCAATCTGCCAATCAAGTAAAATGGCTTATACACGAATTTTACATATAAGTGCAGCCAAAAAACAAGACAGATGCATATATTGACGAAGCCCAGAATCACCTCATTCTTGTACTCATCAATTCATTGTCTGGAGAATAGTGAGAGCACTTTCACCGCTATCTCTTTTCCTCCGGGTAATTTACCAAAGAAAACCGATCCAAACCCCCCTTGCCCAATCTTCCGACTGAAGTTCTGTGTCGATGCCATAATCTCTTCCTCAGTAAAGGTCCTACTCTGTGCAATTACGAAAGTGGACATGAAGACATTTTTCAATTGCAATGGGTATGGGTATTTTACAGTCACGACGAGTCCTTCAACTTTAAAAAAATATAATACTGCTTACACGTTAACTAATGCGGTCAAGTGTCCAATATCTGCAGGTACCGCTCCTGTAAAATTCCTTCCAGCCAAATTTCTGACAACAGGATGATTATCATAAACTCACTCTTACTAATTCGCAGGCAACTAAAAGTCATAAACTGGGTACAGATGAAAGGATTAAACTTACAATTCCGATATTCTTATTCTCGACGATCTGTTATCACAGCGAATTCCTTCCCAGGGGATCAAATAACAAGGATCTGAAATCCAATCTTTTATGCCAAACCTGCTTTTGATCGCGTCAAGATGTTCAACTGCAATTTAATATCTACTGTTAGACGTTGAAACATATATCGGTTAGAGGGACTTTAGTCATTTCAGTACGGGAATGTTTAGTCGGCGCACTTACTATCTTGTGAATACGTTGAGGGTTGGGTACCAACTAGTATGTAAGACTCGTAGGCGTTGATTATAGGACTACTGGTGGAGTTACTGGCTTGCTGGAGATGAAATCGGATGTGATCTGTTTCATTAGATAGAAATGTTAGCTGTAGGGTAGAGTACATATCCACCATAGTAATGATTCCAGACCTATTTTCCCCGTTTATCATGACGTAGAAAGATCTCCATTCAGACATATTTAGCTTTACAATCTCTGCCAAATACAGAAACAGTACTGATTTCTTCCCATTCGGCCATCCACCCCCAATCGGCATCACTGAGCTGTTTAAAACAAAGGCAGTTTGCATTACAGCACTTGGGGGAAGGTTGTCGGTATTTCTTGTTGAAATGGGCTCTTCCGAACTTACATTCCGTGCACCACCTATATCACGACTATTGAACCCAAACTCTGATGACCAGATGCGATCAAAGTTGTCTTCAGGATACCTGCTTAGCTCACCATACAAAGATATTCAGTTCAATCATTAAAAAAAAGTATAACTGTAAAACATGACAACTGCATCAAAATTGGCCTTGACACATCAAAGTTACTCTGGGGTCTTTTATGATCGCTGCGAAAGGTTTCCCTAACTTTATCATAAGAAAACGTAGAAAGAAAAACACAAAAACCAACCAAAAGCGACAGCTGAGCTGGGATATACTTTCAATTTTTTTTTTTGAAAGATGAACTCTTAACGCACCTTGGAACACGGTATTTCACCATTTTCAACATCTACGTCAAAAAATACATAAATTTATAGCTGGTAATACCACGAAGTGGAGTGGAAGGATGAAAAAGCTTAAAATATTTACCTAACCGTCGATGTTCCAGCAAAATCAATTCTATAGTATGAGAGCAACAATGTTCCTGGCTTTGCCTGTCTATACATGCCTTCTCTGAGGGCCCTCAACTCAATAGCAGTGATAAAGGGATCGTCACTCTCTAAGGTTCTGATCAAGCAAACATACACCACATCGCCGGAACTAACAAAGATTATTTCTTCATACACTGTATCGGCTGTTATGTTATCGGAAAACAACATACCCAAAGTCTCAATAGAGATTGCGAAGCTTGGCGATTGTTTGAATCCAGTGTAATTACCGATGGCAAACCATGTTCTTAACAAGTAAGGCACAGTTGGGGTCACAGGCAAGTGATAGCAAGACTTTTTCAGAGGTTTTGGGAAAAACCTGAGAGTATGGAAGTAGGAACCCTCCGCTTCTTCAGAGGCATTCCCTATGTCTGCTATCTCACCTACGTCTATGTAATCAGCGTCACTGGACCATGTGATGTTGTTTTCGGCAGTGTGATTCCCTTTACCTCCGCAATCAATGCTAAGAAATCCTGGTATCCAAAATTTAAATAAATAACTAAATAATTTTTGTTGTGCAAAAGAATAAAAATAGCACTGCAGAAGCGATTTGAGCTCCAGTGACAGGAATCAAAGTAAACAAAAGGGAAAGAAGAGAATATTGGGCATTAGATGTTCTAATGTTCAGCAATACCTGGCTGAGCAATAACATGGACAAACAATAACAGGAGGCTCATAGGCAGCCAAAAGACCCATATGCAGTAGCCCATTTTTTCCCTCGTTATGCTTGGAAGGATTCAGACATACACTAGATCCATGCTTCTCTGGGAGTTGAAATACAAATAGAAACATGCAACTATTCAGTCAGTAGACGGGATCTATTCTGTTTTCTTGCAGACATGATTACTGTGTTTCACGAGGAAATACGGATGGTGGGATCATCTTTCCCTAATTTTCAATACACACTTTCAATGTTTCAAATGTTATTTTAATTTAATGTTAAAATTCTAATATTCTTGTGGTTCCCTGTCAGAGTTTGTTCTACTTTAGAAGCTTACGCGTACCGTTAATTTATAGGGTATTAAATATTTTAAATCATTGTAGATATAATAAATATTATAAAAATTAATTAAATATGGTAAAAAATTAACATATTGATGAAAATGTTTTTTTTTAATCATCTTATCTTAGAGATTTATCTTTATTTTAGTATGGTATAATTATTTTTAAGATACATTTAATGATTGTTATTAAAATATTTTATAAAAATAATTATTAATTATTAAATTAAAATTCTAAAAATTTTATTCTAATATAAATACCAACTTAACTAATTTTAATTTAAATTTAACTAATTTTAATTTTAATTTAATTTAGATATGTTTTTATGTTTTTAAATATTTATTTTAATTTCTATTCAAAAGATTAAAGTAATTAATAATGAGCTATTATAGTAATCCTAATGACACCTCTGTCCTATTCTTTCAATGTTGGGGACCTACTCCGTTTCTTCCCAAAGAATTTGTGTGAATCCTCTCCTACTCCGCCCTCTTGCTTGACCCTCTTCCTCCATGAGTGAAAAAGCATCTCCAATGTGCTTGCCGGGTAATTCATCTTGGATTTTTTATATTATTGATTTATTTGTTTTTATATTCAATTATATTATGGAACTTGTAACACATGGTTGATTTTAGCAAGGAAATTATTACCCTATTCGCTATAACATTTCCATTACCATTTCATTGGTTTTTTTTAACTCATTATATTCCAAATCTAGTTGGTTTTGGAAATATATAAATACACTTGGAGTGAAAGGTTTTTACCTTTCATCTTTGTGATTTAAAAATCACGGTGCAAAATTTCTAAAGGGTGTTAGTGTAAAATATTACAAAGAATGTTATGGAATCATTTGTGATAGTCTCCCAAAATTCAACGCGTTGAGTCTTTTGGAAAGCAATAATAAACTTTTTATTTTCATATGAGTTTATTTTTATCCTTTTTTTAGATTTTGTTTTCTTGGTATGTACCATCCATAATAAAATAAAAATGATTAAATAAAGATGATGAACAAAATATGAATTTTATATTGCAAAATCTTTATAGTGTGTCAAGGAATTAAGGAAATATTTATGAGGTAAAGTAAGGTATTTTATTTATCAAAAAGAAAATTAGGTTTACAACTCACTTTAATCTCTCTAGTTGAGCTCAGAGGCTCATTCTACAGCTCAATATGATGTGTAACCCTATCCATCCGTCATCGAAATTGAAATTTTTCTCATGTCGGCCAAAATAAAAATTTTAAAATATCTGAAAAAATTAAATAACTACACAAAACATTTAAATAATGTCTGCTCATAAAAAATTGCAATTGAAGAAATTGGATCCCTCTCGGCTCATGTTATATCTGTATTTAAGATGGATCTATGCTAGCTATATAAATCTCTTACATTCCTTATACAAACTCCCACCAATTTCATAAACCAACATCATTAAACTTTAACTATCACAGGATATGGTGACATTGTTCTCTATTATTTTAAACTCATCTAGAAGACTCTTCAACCAACTTGGCTCTTTGCAAACATGTTAGACAAAAATATATTTTACCTTAGTAGTGGATAAGGTAATTTTTTCTTGAAGATTTGAAATCCAACTAATATATTCTCCTGCAAGAGTAAAGATATAACGTGAATTAGACCTCCTCTTGTCCCAATCACCAAGATAATGAATATACCATTCAAACTTTTCAAATTAACATAGTCCTCATACTCACTTCTAATATGATTCTAGCTCATCATAAAGGAATCAAACTTCTTATATAATTGCCTAGGAGACTACTTTAAGCCATACAATGTCTTCTTGAGCTTGCAAATTGTCTTTTTTTGTGATGTTTAACAAATCCTTCTATTTGTTCCATGTATATCTCCTCATCTAAATCTTCGTGTAAAAATGTTAGTTTAATATCTAGTTGCTCTAGCTATAAATCAAGTAAAGCAACTAGCATCAATACAATACAAACATAAACATGTTTAACAACTAGTGAAGGGATCTCATGCAAATCAACATATTCTATCTAAAAGTACCCCATTGTGACAAATATGGCTTTGTACCTTTCAACATTTCCATCAACATCTTTCTTCAACTTGTACCCACTTATACCCAACAATTTTTCCGTCTTCGGGAAGTTCTGCCAAGTACCATGTTTTAATTTTCTCTAAGGAATCTATCTCTTATTGCATTTCAATCTTCGATTTATCATTATTGATATTTTTTTTACTTCATAATAATAAGAAGGTTCCCTATCTTAGTAACCGAAACAATAAATGAAACCAAATAGAAATACATTTTAGGAGGATTTCACTCCCATGTAGATCTTCTCGGTGTTGGTTGGGGAATTTCCACATATTCCTAAAGATCTTCAACATCATAAATTATTTATCCTCAGAAGCTTATTCTTATTTTGTGTAGATGGTTGAATCTCAACTTGAATGTGTTGATTTAGTGGTACATTTTCCTAATAGTTTCAAATCAAGTTCTGCATTAACTACTTTAAAGAGAGGGGATTCATCAAATATTATATTTCTTCTAATGATGAGTTTTGTGGATAGTAGAATCCCACAATATATATCCCTTAGTTGCATCATCATAACCAACAAAGACATCTTTCTTCAATCTAGAGTCTAACTTACAACACTAATTTTTAGGAGAAAGAGCTTAAGTTTCACAACAATTATTTTTTGAATTTTAATAATCATAAGGATAACTTATTGCAATCTATTAAGATTGATGGTGATTGATTCACAAGATAACAACTAGTATTGACTACTCCTTGCTATTTCTATAAGAGTCTTATTCATGTGTTTTGCAACACTAGTTTGTTAAGGAGTACATACAATGGTTTTGTGTTTTTTATCCTAGCTTCTTTGTAATATTTTTCAAATTCTAAATACGTGGACTAACCTCTATTATTGTTTCTAAACACTTGATTGTACTTATAGTTTTCTTTTCTACCATAACACTAAATTGTTTAAATGTATTAAACACATAAATGTTTCTTTTCATGACAGACCTATGCTTTTCTAAAGAAATCATCTATAGATGTTACAAATTATTTTAATATCTAGTTTCTCTAGCTATAAATCAAGTAAAGCAACTAGCATCAATACAATACAAAAATAAACATGTTTAACAACTAGTAAAGAAATCTCATGCAAATCAGCATATTATATCTAAAAGTACCCCATTGTGACAAGTATGGCTTTGTACCTTTCAACATTACCATCAACATCTTTCTTCAACTTGTACAGTCCACTTATACCCAACAATTTTTCCGTCTTCGGGAAGTTCTGTCAAGTACCATGTTTTACTTTTATCTAAGGAATCTATCTCTTCTTTCATTTCCATCTTCCATTTATCATTATTGATATTATTTTTTACTTCATAATAAGAAGAAGGTTCCCTATTTTCAGTAACCGAAACAATAAATGAAACCAAATCAAAATACATTTTAGGAGGATTTCACTCCCATGTAGATCTTCTCGGTGTTGGTTGGGGAATTTCCACATATTCCTAAAGATCTTCAACATCATAAATTATTTATCCTTAGAAGCTTATTCTTATTTTGTGTAGATGGTTGAATCTCAACTTGAATGTGTTGATTTAGTGGTACATGTTCCTAATAGTTTCAAATCAAGTTCTACATCAACTTATTCAATGAGAGGGGATTCATCAAATATTATATTTCTTCTAGTTATGGTTTTTGTGGATAGTAGAATCCCACAATACATATCCCTTAGTTTCATCATCATAACCAACAAAGAAATCTTTCTTCAATATAGAGTCTAACTTACAACACTAATTTTTAGGAGAAAGAGCATATGTTTCACAACAAATATCTTTTAATTTTAATAATCATAAGGATGAATTATTGCAATCTATTAAGATTGATGGTGATTGATTAACAAGATAACAGTTAGTATTGACTACTCCTTGCTATTTCTATAAGAGTCTTATTCACGTGATTTACAACACCAATTTGTTAAGGAGTATATACAATGGTTTTGTGTTTCTTATCCTAGCTTCTTTGTAATATTTTTCAAATTATAAATACATGGACTAACCTCCAATATTGTTTCTAGGCACTTGATTGTACTTATAGTTTTATTTTATACAATAACACTAAATTGTTTAAATGTATTAAACACATAAACGTTTCTTTTCATGACATAGACCTACACTTTTCTAGAGAAATCATTTATAGTTGTTACAAATTATATGATGATCCTCCAAAACAAAACTATAAGGGGAGGCCCCAAAACATATGAATGGATATAATCAAGAATATATTTACTAATATTACCACCTACTTTAAACTTATGTCTAGACTACTTTCCAAATATACAATGATTATAGAAATTCAAATTCAATTATTTTAAATATAGAAATAAATTGTAATTTTTTAATACCTATAACCATTTCTCACTCATATGACCAAGTTGTTTATGACACAAATGAGTAGATTCATTCACCTCCTTCTATACCGTCAATGGTTCATTTATTTGTGTACTTCCTACCAACTGCTAAAGGAATTGAATAATTGTTTCCTTCATAACCATCACAGTGCCCATGGGAAACTTTAGTGTCGCACCTTGACCTGTAAACATGTGAGCTCTATAATCCAAAGCCCTCAAAGAAATTAAATTCTTCTTTAATTTGGGCACATGTCTAAATTTTCTTAATGTCCTTATGATACCATCAAACATTTTAATTTTGATGCTTCCAGTCCCAATAGTCATACAAGAAACATTCTTTCCCATAATAAAAAATTCGTCATCAACAACTTGATATGAATAAAATCAACTCTATGTGGAGACATGTGATGAGAAGAATTATAATATGATAATGATTCTTCATGGTATTGAGGGACATGAAAAATAAATAAAACTTCATCAATCAAACATGGAAATCATTCAACAGGATTTTCCTATTTTTTAAAATCTCCCTTGGATCATTACCTCTTCTAAAAATAGTCTTGAGATGCCTTAACTTCCTACAGTACCAACATTTGAATTTACTATTATTTCCTTTTGAATTTGATTTGGATGAACATCTTCACTTTTCTCCTTTTTCTCTAATCTATAGTGATCATTGCTTATGGTGTGGAAGTTTCAATATAGATTTCATATACATCTCCTGAGACAACAACACCCAAATGAAATAATCATATTCAAGATTATTAGTTGAACTAAATCTAGTGGAAGTGATGAAATGATCCCATGATTTAGGAAATGAAAACAAAAATATAAGTACCTTGTCTTTGTAATTAATATTAACATCCATATTATTCAACTAACACAATATTATTAGATAAATTCAAACGATCTTCCATTTTTGCACCTTCTTCATTTTTATACTGTAAAATTGTCTCTTTAATTACACTCAATTTTTCAAGGAATTCATCATATAAATGCTTTCTATCATGGTCCATATTCCTTTTCTTGTTACTTCTGCAATGATATTAAATAAGACATCATTTGCAAGACATAACCAAATGGTGCTAAGAGCTTTGGCATCAAATCCTTCCCATTCTTTATAAGTAATATTTGCAAGTTTCTTCCTCTTCCCATATAATTCCTTATGTAATCATTAATGTACTAAAAAATCTTACATTTTTAGTTTCGATAATTCAAAAATATTTTTACCATTAAACGTATCTAGCTCAAATTGAGCGTTCATCATATTCGCCATTAATATCTACACACAGGCTCCCTCCAAAATATTTATTTATGTCAATTTAGAAACTATATACATACATATATATCTTCACAAAAAAATTTGTAGACTGTGATCTCCACTAGATTGATTTTGAAATATAAAATTGTACAACTCCACAAAATTAAAAAAGGGGGTTATACATGTTTCCACAAACTAAAGAATATTAGTATATTAGTTACCACCAAAAGAGTGGCTCCATGTTTGCAGTTTGAACTCCTTCATGACTTGAGCTCCATGAATTAATCATAACTTGAATTTGGTGACTAGGGTTACAATTGGCCCCTTTACAACATAACATGAATTGACTACATGAAAAACCTTTCAAAACCATCCTTTAGTGCCCTTGCAGCTAGTGGTTTAGATTTTTCTTCATGGATTAATATATTTCTTCATTTTCTCTAGTGAATACCTAGATGCATCACAAGAAACGCCTTCATAGTGTGGGTCAACTACTCAAGGAAAACCTCAAACTATTGAGTTGTGCTTCCTCTATTTTTGATGCATGAGCATTCTCGCTCCCAAAACAATCAAATATTTTTGGAGATAAAGCTTCAAAGGGGGTTTGGACATGGAGAAGGAATTATAATTCCTTATTGTAAATAGTTTTATTTTCATTAATGATCATAGAAATAATAATATATTTATGGCGTGTTTCTAAGGATAGATTGAACGATCTTAGGATTTAGAAAAATATTATATATGGATTGGTTTATGGGTGATTTATGAACTGATTTTAGGATCTAGAAAAATCTATGATGTTTCTAAATTCTATCTATTGTAAGCCTATGGGAAATAAAAAAGAAAGTGTGAGGAAAAGAGATGATGGCCAATGAATGTAGATTTGGTCCATAGAGGTGAATGAAGAGAAACAAGAGTTTCCTGAGTGTATTTATATGTACATATTTGATTTAATAAAATATAGTTTCATATATATATATATATATATATATATATATATATATATATAATGTGTTCACGAATTGTCTCTCTATGAATGGAAGAAGTCTAGTCTATGAAAAATCTAGAATTATAAGAGTTTCAACATCTGTGTAAAATCTAAAACTAATTATGGATTAGTGTATTGATCTATCATGCCAAGGCATAGATATTGTGTGAGGATTAGAGGAAATTCATGATTTAGTGATGAAAAAGTGTATGGACACCTTGATGTAAGTAGTGCATTGACATCCCAAAAGTAGAGAAGTTGAAGATGTAGGGAAAGTGGATTTTCCCTGGATTAAGTGGTATTAAAGTAGGCGTGCTCTTTGGCAAAGGAATTAAGAGTAGAGATACACTCCTTGGAGGATATTAAGAGCCTATAGCATCTTAGGTTTGTAGAATATGACGAAGTAAATTTGTTTTACTTTGCAATTTATATTGTGATAGAGGAACAATGACTACATGGATTAAGCTATAAAAACAAGGTCAATAAATAAAACATAAGTTTTTTGAGGACATGGAAGGATTTTACTACTTTGTGAGTAGAAGCTTGTTTTTTTTTATAGTTAAAGGACAATGAAATATGCAATAGTAGATTTTCAATCAAAAAAAACAGTTCCAATAGGAGAAGTTGGGTAGAACTTTGGTGAGGTGAACCAATACAGATCAAATGCATTCTGATAATGAAGATCTCTATTATTGATTGACATCATTAAATGCTAATTTGTAGATAAAAAAAATTGAGAGAAAAATTATGGTGGAAGAAGTGAAGAGACAAAGCTTTCAAAACTTGCATGAGTTCAAGTTTGGTAAAATTTGATTGGTGAAATGTTTTTATATGATTAATTTGATTTGAATAAGAAATTAATATTTGCAGGTTACGGTTTTGGGGAAAGAACATTGGATTTCTTTGAAAGGAAATCTAATTTATGAGGAAAGCATGTTCTTTGGATGTGGAAGAACAATGGAAGAATGCAATAGCATAATCAACAAAAGGATTGGAGAAATTGTATCTATAGTATGCAAGTTTGAAAGAGCTGAAACAAGAGGTAATTTGATATTTTAATTTTTAGTCAACTTGCGAAACAGATTCGTTAATTATAGTTAGTAGTGGTGGAAATTATTACAACAAGGGGACTGCAACAACGAACAAGTGATATTCTTGGAGACTATGGCAAAGGACCTATTTTAGCTAAAAGTTGTAAAAAGAGAAAAGGAAAGGTTCTCGAATAGGTGATATAGATAAGTGGAGAAACTAGAAGAGAAACGAGTGCTTGGAAGAAGGAGTTTCTGACAGATAGAACCTAAGAATACTGAAAGGTTGAGCTAAGGAGAAAGCTTAGTGAGGTATTGAGTAACAAGTAATGGAGAAGGCTTGTTACAAAGGATTAACTACATACCACAGTGACAAGAGAAATCTCATAGAAAAAGGAAAAGTATGACTACGAATGGTCATAATAAAGTATTAAAGGGAACCCATAGGAATCAAATCATGATATATTTGATAGAGAAATAGTTATATGAAAGTACAACTAGATGTGAGGATGGAAATACTATAAGAATGTGGAGACAACCAAAGGTATAGGTGGACTTTGTAGAAGAGATTTAAGTGGAATTTTTGCACGTGAAACTGAGGCAAAGGATGAATGCCTAGTTAATGAATGAGAAGTTGAGGGGATTTGAGTCTAAGTAAAGGTTCATGATATAAGGAGGAGTTCACTTTTGTGAGCCAATTCAAGGATCATTCATTGGAGATGGTTCTAATAGGAGACTCATTCAGAGTTTTGTAATTATATGGAAATTTCAAAGAAGCATGAGGAAGGTTTGATGAAAAATGAATCAAATGATGCTAGAAATCCCATTGTTTTAAAAACTAATAATTTTTATATGATTACAGGTTTTGAAAAAGAATGACAATAAATTGAAGTTTCCATGGAGATTAAGGATATGAGATTGCATTCTCTCATAAAGGTAAAAAAATGATGATGGCAACCTATACAAAGTTGTATATAATGCAATTACCAAAGGATAATTACAAGGACCTATTTGTGAAGATAATGGGACAAAGTTGGCTCATGGAGATGGCCAAAATGAGGAGAAGCACTCTGATGAAATGCTCAAGAAGCATAATCAAGAATTAGAGTTCCTGGAAAAATTGCTCAAAAGATATCAGTTTAAATAGGAAATTACAGAAAAAGGAGAGGAATGTTCATTTCTTCTACTTTTAAAGAGAGTTTTTGAGAATGGAGATAAAAATGCATCCCCAATGCATTTACCAAGTAATTCATCTCGTTTGGTTTTTTATGTTATCCATTAGTTTCTTAATATTCAAATCTATTTTGGACGTAAAATATAGTTTTCACTAAGGAAAATATCCACTTTTCGTTATAGCTTTTCCAGTACTTATTTTATTAGGTCAATATGTAATTGTTGGGTTTTTTTAATATTTAAATATATTTAAAAATTATGACACAAAATACGGAAAGGTATAGTCAAAAAAGTATTTTATGAACAATGTTATGGAAACACTTCTACATAATCTAACAAATCCAACTCGTTAAGCCTTTTCAAAAGCAATGAGAAACCTTTGGCTCCCAGGACACTAGAACCTTATGTACTATCTTCTCATGACACTAGAAAATTATCCATCCTTTATGTATTATCTTCTCATCATGCAAAACTTATCCATCATCTACTATGTGGGAAGGCCAATGTATGTAAGGAGCCATTTTTACCTTTTCTATCAAAATGGAATTGGATGTTTCTACGTGAGATTGTAGCATTTGTTATCTTTAGAGGATCCAATAAAGTATTTTTATAAGTTTTTTTGTTCCTATAATTGTCAAGCTTTCACCTCTTGATATATATGAATAAATTAATATTTATATTAATGTTTGTGTTTCTTTTGGATTAGGGTTTTCAAAATTTTAATTTAATTATCAATAAGTATTAGGTGGATGGTAGGAATTTAACTTCTATAGAATATTCTTAATAATATTCATAAATCAAAGGTTGAGATTTATCATCAAAGTAGCTATCAAAATGGAATGGGATGTTTCTATGAGAGATTGTAACATTTTCTCTCTTTAGAGGAGAAAATAAAGTCTTTTTTTGAGTTTTTTTTCTATATTGTTTATCTTTGGACATATACGAATAAGTTAATATTTACATTAATGTTTGTGTTTCTTTTGGATTAGGGCTTCCAAACTTTTAATTTAATTACCAATAATTATTAGGTATAAGATAGGAATTTAACCTCCACAAAATACTCTTAATAATATACATAAATCAAAGGTTGAGATTTATATTCAAAGTAGTTATGCTCCTTTTTCCTTTTAATTAAGTTGATTAATTGTTAAAAAAGTCATATGAAGAAGTGTCATATGAAATAGGTTCTTTGGGGTATGTGTTAGTGACAAAGTCTATTTACAAAATAAGAATCTTCATCGTTAAGAATATTTCTAGATTTTTTTAAATATATTTATATTTCATTTATATACTAGTTAATTTTATAATTAAAAGTAATAATATTGTAAAATAAAAATATAATTTATTTAACTTTTATGATTTTTTATTTTTATTTTACCAACTTGAGGTGTATCATGATTTTGTATGTTTTGATGTTTGTAGTGGATTCATTCATTTTGGTGTTTACCCACCATTTAAATTATATGACTACATTGGTCGGTAGTGTTCTTGTCAATGCTACCATTATATGGTTACTATGATCACTTCGTTACACCTTTTTTACCTCACTTTCATCCTTTCCATGTTAGTGTTATGATTTAATTTATATGATAGTGCTACTTGGTAGTGTTCTTATCACTGACACAATTATATGGTTATTACTATTACTTCCTTACACTTCTTTGCCTCATATTGGTTCTTTCCATGTCAACGGTTCCATTTAATTTATATCGTTGTGCTAGTTAGTTGTGTTCTTATCAGTGCCACTATCATATGGTTACTAATGTTGGCATTATTGTCAACTTTACTGATGAAAATTATAGGATGAAGTGATTTTTAGTAGTGGCATTCCAGAGAGAGCTTTTTGTTGAGTGTGTTGCTTGCTCAGTTGGTGGTGGAGCTTTTGTAAGAATCTTGATAAGTGTTGTAGCCTAAGCTAAGTTCAAGGATAGAGGTTATATCTTTAAAGGAATTTTGTTTGTAAGATATTAGCTAAAATGCTCTTATAAACTACATGGTTGGATAGTCCTCAGAAACACCTTTTCAATGGTATATGGCATCTTGAAAATCTCTTGAGGAACCAAAATTTATTCAAAGTTGAAGTTTGGTAGGGCTCTTCGAGATCATGGTTCCACTAGAGGCCTTATCATCACACATCAAGACTAAGGAAGGTTTAGATGAGATCTTGGGTGTGCTTTATGTTTTACATGCCCAAGGCCTTTCTCTTATTAACTATCGTAGAAACTAATGTCACACCACGCCAAAGCTCATCATTCCTCGTTAAGTCTTGGACACAGTGGCACTATCTAATGGAGGGCGTAAGATGAACTTTCAATTATTTGTCATGTAATTTGATAGGAAGTTGCATAGTTTTAATCATAGGTGCACATAATCCCACAGTCCCATGATTGACAGAACTTGTAAGACAAACTTCATTCTTATTATCTATTGTTGGCTTGTTGGGGCCTAACCCAAGTTCAGAGTTATTTTAGCCAAACAAATCTTGCTACTACTGGCCCTTTCGGCAATAGTCCATGGAGCGCGGACTGAGGTCTCACTCGAAGCAGTATGGGAGGGTGATAGAACCAGGTTTTCGCACCCTGGAGATGTCTGATGAGTTCAAGTGGTCTGCGGTTTGACCTTGCACGCAGGTTGCTTCGTGCACTTTCTCGTGCTTTGCAACTAGATATATAGCCTTCACGCAGCCTTACCCAGGGGCTGAATGTCGCGCTCTGCATTATTACCCAAGACCTCAATGGTATTCCAACGTTAGTTAATTATCTTTGCCTACTTGAGTTCTTAAGTATACTTAACAATATAAACCATTCATACAGGTATGCGCAGTAAATAAATAGTATATTTGCAAATTATATCAATCCTTCATTAACCCAAGAACAAATACACAAAATTATAACAAAAATTATCTTTATTAATTCCTTCCTTGGATACAGACTTGACTTCGCCCTGCACACTCAGTTGTAGGGGACTGCGCACTCAGCTGCGGACTACTAGGCCTCTGCGCACTCAGTTGCAGAGCCTTCTCCTACTCTACAACCCAAAGACACACCTTACACTTCGACTTAGTCACTTAGACTTCTTCTTACTTCTCCTTTTTTCTCTACTTAGAGCCTTGCTATATTTATATAATCAACCGACATTACATTACAAAATTAGGGTGGACAATCCTGTGATTCTATCATACTTTTGCACTCCACGCCTGCAATTCGTGGAGCTTTACAACAAGATTCAGTGAAAACTTGGGCTTTGAGCCCCAAAATGCCTCGGGAGGATTCCATTCCCAACAGGGCCCCAACACAAACATCGTGACTCATCCTCAAGTCACTCTATCGGCACGATGATCTTTGCGCAGAGTCTCTAAATCTGTACCAGTATCTATTGCATATGTTTATAGTCACGCGCCTTTGTCTGAATCCTTGGAGCGCGAAGACCATGCTTCTGCCACCGAGTTATATAGTCGGCCAACTCATGTAGGGCTTCAGTTGACTGCCATTCACTTTGCCTGGGAAGGGTTCTCCATTTAGTTTGACTAACTAGACCATGCCTCCATCTGTGACCTCCTCAACCACGCGTGGTCCCAGCCAATGCATTCTGAACTTTCTCGGGAATTTTTCAAACTTACTATCATACAAGAGCACTAAGTCATTTACCTTGAAGGTGCGCAACTTAATATGGTGATCGTGATAGGCCTTTTCATGCTGCTTTTGTACCTGCTGATGAAAACCAGCCAAGAACTGTTCCTCCTTAAGTTCTTCCAATTGTGCGAGCCTTTCTTCCAGAGCTTCGCGGTCCGTCATACCTATGAGCGCTGTGATGCACAGACTAGGTACAATATACTCCATCGGCATGATAGCTTCCACGCCATAAACTAACCGGAAAGGTGTTTGTCCCGTCAATTTCTTGCACATTGTCCTATAAGCCCATAGTATTACTGGTACACGCAGGTCTCAGTCAGTTCATTTCACATGGTGACCGTGTTCGGTGCTTCACGTATTTTTTCAAAAGCTTATGCGTGAATGTGCTTCCTGGTCTCAACTGGAGGGGTCATTCATTCCATTGTCTTGCCTGCTCCTGCTTGTTGGTCGTGTTTCCTATCGCGAGGACGGTGTGTGTTGGTGCAGGTTGCGCACCATATGCCTATACCCATCTGGAAAGGTGGGTGTGTGGGCTGTTTCGTCCATCATACTCGGCTTTCATCCGCATCTGAGGCTTTCCAAAGTGCATGCGCATCATCCTTCTACATTCACACTAGTCCTGAAAACTTCTTTGATACGTACCCCACCATCTTCCGAGCGTAGCACGTAGTACCCATTTCAGAGCGTCGAAACACTGCTATTCCAGTACTTCTCTTTCAAATTTGTTCAGGAAATCATCCACCTTACTCAACCCATCATACATAGGCAAATCTCTTACCTCTATTGCCATGCAGTGCAATGACCTTTTCATCATGTTATAGTTAAGTGTGGTTACCTCGTGTAACTGATTCTGCCATCGTTTTATTTTCTTGTCCAAATCTGAGGTGGAGGAGCTTTCACGCTCCCACAAAATCCTACCATCTGTGGGTGGATTTACCCAGTCCTTCTTCCGCAAGGTTATCTTATAGACACAGTCTATATCGTCATCGCTATCATAGTAGCACACTGGATCTATGTAGCGCGATCCTTCCGTAGGGTCTAAAGGTACCACTATGCACAGTGACTTTTTCTCGAAAATCATCTTGCGCTTCTTTAGATTTATCACTCCATTCATGTCAGTGGCCCAATCTATTCCTAGTAGCGTGGGATAGGGATTGTTGTCATCAATAATATCTATCACTTCAAAATCTGCAAGCGTGCTAGCACCTTCGATATCTACCGTTATTCCCTGCAATCTTCCCATAGGTAAGATATTTTGTTGGTTCACCATTCACAATTGAATAGGAGACCATTGCAGCGCAAGCCTGCCCATGCGCTCCCATGTCTGCTTTGGCAGGACATTCGCATTTGATCCTAGATCCAAAATCACTTGATCGATTTCATATTCCCCGATCTCCGCATTCAATCTCATCTCTCTTCCTGTGTGTGTTGTGTGTTTCCCAAGCTTCCAAACTATCCGTGGTTCCTCTGGCGTGGTTCCAACACATCTAGTGATGAGTTCTTGTAGCCACTTCACAGCTTTGCTATCGCGCAGTAGCTTCATGCATGTCTCCAAAAATGTAGTGATGGTTGATGGGTCCATTTCTGGTTCCAGTTTGTCTTTACTTCCTAAAGTGGAGGCATCCATGAAGCTTTTCTTAGCTTCCATGAAAGTGTCCTTAGTGCGCTCTAAGTCAAATTCTGGTTCCTTTATTGGAGCCTTGCAAACCTAGGAACTCTTTTCGAGCTACTTTCCTTTGTCATCTCCAATCGTGATACCACTTCAAAGCACAATATTTACATTCCATTCTTCCTCGTGCGGCTTAGACCTCATCATTTGCATGTTTTGAGTCGGGGGAGGTTGGAGTGCTCCTTTATCGCGCAACCTCGCTATCAGTGTGGGATAATCCTCTGTCTCATGATAAAACTGGGTACAATATAAACATGATGGTCTCATCGAATTTGTACAATCGCAGGCATAATGCCCTAGTCCTCCAGAATTGTAGCATTTCAGTTGTCCGCCACCCCTTCCTGGTCCCATTCCACCTCGACCTCATCCACGCCCCTGAAATCCTGTGTGCACCATCACTACATTTTGATCGAGGGCCCGTGTTTCGGTCTAAACTCTGTAGGTAGGAGTCTGATCCATCATCAATTCATAAATTCTACAGGTATGCTCATCGTGGCCTACTGACCTGCAGAAATTACAGAACAATTACTGGGAATTCTGCGTATACTTCTGTAAGAGATGGCAGTTATCTGTAGCATGCTTCCCTCCTATCTGAAAAATCATGCACCATAATGCAAGTGCCGTGCTCGGTCTTGCTTGTGCATCCAGTATCAATGGCATGGGTCCTCCTCTCGCCAAGTAGTTCGCGAAGACTGGATAATGGTCCTTGTCATGTCCCTAGACCTTGGACTTTACACACCATACCTCGTCGCGCACTTGTGGGCGAGTCTTCCTGTCTTGTTTTAAACTTTGCATCTCAAGGCACAAATTCTTCAACTACGCATGAATCTATTGGACTCCTAGGTTTGGATCTTGTATCGGAGTCTCGTGCAATCTCATCGCAACCTCCAAAGCTTAAACCTGAGTGGTTATCCTTTGTTGTGACAACGCGTTCCATAGATGCAGTGTTAACGAGGCTACAAACCATTCGCAGTGTTGCTCGTTTGTTAAGGTCATCTTCGCTTCGTGAATTGTGCACTTCAGTCTTTGATCCAATTCCCATGGGGTTTCGCATGGTAGCATTGTGATTTCCTTGAATCTAATGATCGACTGTGCCTCTGATTTCAGCCTGCTAAATTCTTTGTTTAGCGAAGTCTGGATATCCGCTATCCCCGGATTCAGATTGTCATTGGAATCCTTAATATACCAAGTCAGCGCACGATCCTGCAGAGTGCTGACCAATGTTGCCTTCTTTATATTGTCATCTGTGATACCCTATGCTTCCCATACTGCTTTTACCATGAACCAAAATTGGTCCAGATCTTCATTCCCTACTCCTTTGAACACTCGTAGCTTTTGTTGGCATTATGATACAGGTTTGATGCTATGACTCAGGTGTTGTCCTTGATGGCAACTCATTCAGATGACTGATCACAATTCAGGCTCACACAATGAAGGAAAAAGAGATATACGCATGTTCCCCTTGACCAAGCCGCGTATACACGTGGGTTAGCAAACCAAAAGGCGTATATGCGTATACATGCACTTCCATGCAAGGAAAAGCGCATACATGTTGGAAAACTTGGTTTTGGTCCATGGTATTTGGTCCTTGGTATTTTGACCCATGGTATTGATCCAAGGTATCTTGTCCGAAGTGTTGACCCCAGGTATTTGGTCCAAGGTATTGAGTCTAAGTGGTTTTGGACCATGGTATTGAGTAAGGCCTAAGACTATAAAAGGAGGAGGAAATCATTAGGCAAAGGCACTCAAGCATTGAATATCTAATGAAGAGCAAGATCTAGAATACTGATTATTGGGTTGTGGTACATAGCTGTATGAACCTAAGCACTTGATGAAGGATATGTTCTATTGATGGGTTAAGACCTTAAAACTAGAAGAGAAATATCTTTGGGTGGTTTTTGATCCTTTATAATTGGCACATGTTGTAAGCTGTAAATCTGATGATCTAGGTATAACTGATGTATGATTAGCTGCAAAGGTGAAATCATCTTTTACATATCTGTATGCAGGTTCATTATATCAAAGGTGCGTATACACGCTAGTTCGGCATTTCAAAACAGCGTATACACAGGTTGGCCTTGGGAAGATTGCGTATGCACACAAGTTTGTCACATTGAAGTAGCATACATCTCATAAAACATGCTTTAGTTACCTCTGTTTGCTGCTACAGTATTTTTGGTTTTGGCTTGGGTTTTGGTTACTTGTACAATATTATGGTTACAGTTTTCAGAGAAGTGATTGTTTGATTCAGTTTTGGTTGGTACAAGGAGATTGGTTGATGCAGATATTTGATTGATGTTATTGATTGATCCAATTTGAAAATTTATGAAATGCGGTCCCTAGAAGAAAAGAGAAGGTTGCAACCTTCTGTAGGTCAGCACCTACGTACTAGTAAACACATCAGCTAGTACAAAAGATAAGGGGGTTGAAGCTCCCTTCCAGGAGAAACTGGAGAACGAGAGAAGGTTGTAGCCTTCTATAAGTAGAAGCCTACGCACTGGTATAAGACTGCACCAGTACAAAAATATTGTAAAAAAAAAGAAGTTTCTTATTAAAAGAAGATAGAGATGAATTGTAGTAGGTGGTTTTCACCCACATTGGGTTTCCACCTTACATCTTGTGTTCTTGTGTGTGATTGACTACTCTGTTTTTACTGTACCTGGTTATGGTTTTGATGCACAGATTAATGATCAACATCTGAAGAATTAACTAAATTGTAAGTCTACAGGGTATACGCTAGTTTCCTTAACTACAGTCACGTATATACGCAGGTTTCACCAACTGAAGTAGCATATACAAATCTGATTGTGAATTGAAAAATAATTGACTTGCTAATACTGATTCACCCCCCCCCCCCCCCCCCTTAGTATTATTTCCAACAATTGGTATCAGAGCAGGTCCTTCAGAAGAAGCTTGATCGCTTGAAGGAAGATCCATCATCATGAGTAACCAAGAAAAAGAAGGATCTATCAGACCTCCAATATTTGATGGGAGCAACTTCGTCTATTGGAAGGTAAGAACCACGACATATCTTCAGTCTAAAGGAACAGATGTCTGGGAGATCGTAGAAGGAGGATATAACTTTCCCTCAGCTATTCCTATAGATGCAGTAGGTAAAAAGCAATATGAAACCAATGCTAAAGCTATCAATATATTATTGGGGAGTCTATCACAATCAGAATTTGTCAAAGTTATGCAGCTCAAATCCGCCAAGGAAATATGGGACAAGATCGTTCTAAGCTATGAAGGAGATTCTCAGGTAAAACATGCAAAACTACAAACTCTCAGAATACAATATGAAACTCTCAAAATGCACAATGATGAAAGTATAGCTAATTACTTCTTACGAGTAGATGAGATTGTTAATTACATGAAGAATTTGGGTGAAGAGATAAAAGAAGTTACTTTAGTTGAAAAGATTTTAAGATCCTTGTCTACTAAGAGTGAATAAAAAATGTCTGCCATAGAAGAAAAGTAGGATCTTTAGACTATTGCTATGACACAGCTGCACGGAATATTAACTGCTTTTGAAATGAGAAAAGGAGGTCCATCAGATATGAGAGAAGCTGCATTCAAAGCTCCAGGAAGAGAAGAATCAGGCATATTTTAGAAGGAGAGGAAGAAGTAAACTTCGTCAAAAACCTTCAACGGGGTTCCGGAAGATTCATAGGTAAACTACCTTTCAAATGTTTTGCTTGTGGAAGAGTCGGTCATTATGCTGCCAAATGTCCTCATAAAGACAAGTTTGATAAAGGTAAAGAACCAACAAAATGGAATAGAAAACAAAGTGTAAGTAAGAAGAGTTACTATACGCATGAAGATAGTGATGGTCTATCAAATAGTGATGAAGATGAAAATAGTGATAACTATAGACTTTTGATGGCTTTTGAAGATGATGATTTCTTGGATGCTTTAGATGAAGATGGCCTTTATGAAGAAATTTCTAAACTTAAAGTTTGTTTAGAAGAAAAGAATATGATTATAGATACTCTGACATTCCAACTTGCTGAAAGGGAAAAACATAATGAAAAATTAGAATGTGAAATTGTGGGTCTAAGAAAAGAAATTGAGAAAACAAAAGCTCTCAATCTCAAATTTGTGAAAGGATAAGAAACTTTAGATGAAATTATCAAAGTGCAGCGTTCTCCTCAGATAAAAATAGGTCTTGCATATATTGCAGATGCATCTCAAGCACCAAATCCGTCAACCTCCCAAAGCTATCTTGATGCAGCAAGGAAAAATGAACAGTTTCGACAATCGTCAACAAAGGCATAAAGCATATCACCAGGTAAATCGGGTCCAACCTACTTCAAGGATGAACAGAAGCTACAACCATGCTCAGGTTAATCATACTCAATTTACTTCAAGAATGAATTTCAATGGAAACTACAATCACCACGTCAGTAGGTTCGATAATCGCAGGAATTTCTTTAATGGCCAATGTTTCTCATGTCATAACTTTGGACAAAAAGATGTTCAATGTGTTGCTTACAAGACCATCATGACTAGAGAAGCACGAAATCAAAGGAATGTGACTGGGATCATGAAAAGGACATACAATAACTTCTCTGCTCTTGAAAATGAAATAGAATGCTCTATCCGTAACAACTTTGGTCACGAAGATTCTGAATACAGGAGTAACTTTCAGCAAACATCTTAGAAGAAGCAAACTTGATTGGGTCCCAAAACATGGAGAAAGAAAGAACCACAAATAGAAAGATGTGGTATAGCTCTGTATGCTGAAGGACAAGAAAATCAATGGTACATCGACAGTGGATGCTCGAAACACATGACAGGTGATAAAGAAAAACTTCAATCATATAATGCCTTAGATAAAGAAAAGAAGGTCTCATTTGGTAATGAAACTCCTGCTTTCATAAAAGGTAAAGGCTCTATTCTCTTAAAAGAAAAGGTTAAAGTTGGAAATGTTATGTATGTTGATGGTCTAAAGCATAACCTTTTGAGTGTAAGTCAAATATGTGATCAAGGAAATGAAGTAGTATTTCGATCAAATGGATGTGTTGTTTGTGAGCTTGATATAGGTGAAACCATGATCAAAGGTATACGAACTCCAAATAACGTATACATACACAATGGAGGACAACAACATTGCTATCTAAGCAAAATTGATGAAGATTGGTTATGGCACAAAAGATTGGGGCATATAAGCTTCCCTCAAATAAGAAAAGCTTGCAAATACCAAGTTGTTCGTGATCTTCCTGATATCCACATTCCAGAGAATACAATATGCAAATCATGTCAATTTGGTAAGAAAACCAGGACTCATTTCCCTAAAAAGGAAGGATCAGCTAGTAAGCCTCTTGAACTTGTTCATACTGATTTATGTGGTCCATCAAGGAAAAAGTCACCTCGTGGATAAGAGTACTTTATTTTGTTCATTGATGATTTTTCCATAATGTGTTGGATAGGACTTCTGAGGCATAAAGATGAAGCATTTGAAAAATTCAAATCCTTCAAAGCCTTGGTTGAGAATGAATCAGATCGTAAAATAAAATGTCTCAGATCTGATCGAGGAGGGGAATTTACCTCGGATGAATTCTTTGACTTTTGTGAAGAACATGGAATAAGAATGGAATTCTCCACTGCAAGGACTCCTCAGCAAAATGGAGTGGTAGAAAGAATGAACAGAACTGTTCAAAAAATGGCTAGTGCTATGCTAGGTGAGTTTGGAACTTCCTGCAACCTTCTGGGGTGAAGCTACATTCAATGCCATCAATATCCTCAACAAAACAAATGTTCGGGTAAACAATACTCAAACTCCTCATGAACTTTGGTATGGTAAGACTCCTACTGTTAAATACTTCAAAGTCTTTGGAAGAAAATGTTACATCAAATGAACTAATGAAAAACTTGGTAAGTTTGAGCCCATAGCAGATGACGGTATTCTCCTTGGTTACTCTTCCCAAAGTAAAGGATATAAATGTTATAACAAAAGACCTGGGAAAATTACTGAAAGCACTGATGTGTGGTTGATGAAACATGCAAAAGTCCAAGACAAATAAAAACCGAAGAGCATGAAGAAGATGAGGACTATCCTGAAGAAGAAACAAATGAAGCACCAGAAGAATAGAGAACGGAAGAAGAAAAGACTCCATCCAGGTATGTTCAGAAGAATCATCCAGAAACTCAAATGTTGGGGCAGAAATAGGCAGGTGTGCAGACAAGAAGAACTATTACAGAATCTTCAAGCTATCTAGCATCGCTTTCCTCGATCAAACCACAAAATGTACATGAAGCATGCAATGATGAATGTTGGGTCAAAGCCATGAATGAAGAGCTTGAGCAAATTGAAAAGAATAATACTTGGGAATTAGTTCCTAGACCTCATGATAAGAATATCATAGGAACCAATTGGATATTCAAAAACAAGTTGAATGAAAATGGAGAGGTTATTAGAAACAAGGCCAGACTTGTTTGTAAAGGGTATGCTCAACAAGAAGGTATAAATTTTGAAGAAACTTTTGCACCTGTTGCTATACTTGAAGCCATAAGAATGTTCCTTGCTCTATCTAGTTTTCAGAAATTCAAAGTCTACCAAATGGATGTGAAATCCGCCTTTCTTAATGGAGACCTATAAGAAAAAGTATATATTGAGCAACCAGATGGATTCATCCTTGGAAGTGATCCAAAACTTGTATGCAGACTCAGAAAGGCTCTCTATGGTCTAAAACAAGCTCCAAGGGCCTGGTATTATCGTCTTGACAAATATATTCATCAACAAGGTTTTTCAAAAGGGTCCGCTGATAGCAATCAATATATATATATATATATATATATATAAATTGACAATGATAAAGTGCTAATACTTGTTGTGTATGTTTATGATATTATTTTTGGTAGCAATGAAGAAGCCATGAGTCAAAACTTTTCTTTGGCAATGCAGAAAGAATTTGAAATGCCCCTGCTTGGTGAGCTCACATATTTTCTTGGTTTACAAGTTCAACAAAATAAAGATGGTATTTTTCTATTGCAAACCAAGTATCTCAAGCATATCTTAAAGAAATATGGCATGGAAGATTCTAAACCGGTATGTACCCTGATGGTAACAGGATGCAGTCTCAGTTCAAATGATGAATCAGCAACAGTACATCAACCAACCTACAGACCCATGATTGGTAGTCTGCTCTATTTAATAGGTACCTGACCAGACATCATGCATGTAGTGGAAATATTTGGGAGATTCCAAGAAAATCCAAAGGAATAACACCTTCAGGCAGTCAAGAGGATTTTCAAATATCTTCGAGGAACACAAAACTTTGGTTTATGGTATCCTAGAGATACAGATCTTACACTTCATGCATATATAGATGCAGATTGGGAAAGAAGCATGGATGACAGAAAAAGCACTAATGGTGGTGCATTCTTCATGGGTTCTAGATTAGTGTCTTGGTTCAGCAAGAAACAAAGTTCAATTGCATTATCTACAGCTGAAGAAGAATATGTAGCTGTTGCATCTTCCTGCACACAACTCCTTTGGATGATGTAAACATTGCAAGACAATCAAATCACATGTACTCCACCCATCTCCATTCTGTGTGATAATACAAGTGCAATCAGTATTTCAAAGAATCCAATCATGCATTCCAAGACCAAGCACATACCTATCAAATATCATTTTCTCTGGAAACAAGTGCTTGAACGAAAGGTTAAATTGGAGTATGTTCCCTCCAAGGAACAAGTTGCTGATATATTCACCAAAGCACTACCCAAAGAGACACTTGAATACCTCAGACAGAAGCTGGGAGTATTTGATGCATCCTATTGTTGTTGACACTTATCTGTTTCAGAGAAAAATAGTCGTACGCGAGTTTCATAAAACATATCCGCGTACATATGTCGGTTTTTGTGGATACAGTCGCGTTCAGGATGAAAATAGTCTGATATGGGTCTGACAGTGATGATCTAGCACAGGTTCAGGGGGAGCATATACTTCTAATAATGCATTTTTGGCATTATCTTAGAAGATCTTGGTTCGATTTCACAGTTGTTTTTGTTTCAGGTGGAATAGGTGCAGAGGGAGATCATGGTTGCTAGTCTGGATGGTGATTGACAGATGTTGTTGATGATAGTTACTGATGACTATCATAATCTTGTTTTATATATTTTGTCTCTATGTCATGTATATCTTTTATTATCAAGGTCATGTAACGACCTATTCTGTTTCCCCACTATGCTTGGGATGGATGATATAATGTTCTTGTTTTATCATGTATAAACTTTTGGTATATCCCCACTTGGTTGGGTGGATGAGTCAATCTTGGAATATCCCCACTTGGTTGGGATATGGATGTATGTATGTATGAGTCTTTGGTGATAGGAAGGTAATTTATGATGTATAGAGTCATGTTCTTCTTGTAGAATATCTTTTTGCAGACCTCGCCTATAGTTAGGGGGAGCATGAACAACACACTTCAGCAAATCGGAGAATTCAACATGTACTTAGCGGAAGCATAACCCTTTGCCCTTGATGACAAAGGGGGAGAGTGACTTGGGGTTTCCATCAAGTCCAAAGGGGGAGATTGTTGGCATTATGACACAAGTTTGGTGCTATGACTCAAGTGTTGTCCTTGATGGCAACTCACTCAGATGACTGATCATAGTTCAGGCTCACACAAAGAAGGAAAAAGAGATATACGCAGGTTCCCCTTGACCAAGCTATGTATACACGCGGGTTAGCATAGCAAAAGGCGTGTATGGATATACACGCACTTCCACGCAAGGAAAAGCGTGCACATGTTGGAAAACTTGGTTTTGGTCCGTAGTATTTGGTCCTTGGTATTTTGACCCATGGTATTGATCCAAGGTACCTAGTCCAAAGTGTTGACGCCAGGCATTTGGTCCAAGGTATTGAGTCTAAGTGGTTTTGGACCATGGTATTGAGTAAGGCCTAAGACTATAAAAGGATGAGGAAATCATTAGGCAAAGGCACTCAAGCATTAAATATCTAATGAAGAGCAAGATCTAGAATACTGATTATTGGGTTGTGGTGCATAGCTAGATGAACCTAAGCGCTTGTTGAAGGATATGTTCTATTGATGGGTCAAGACCTTAAAACTAGAAGTGAAATATCTTTTTGTGGTTTTTGATCCTTTATAATTGGCGCATATTGTAAGCTGTAAATTTGATGATTTGGGTATAACTGATGTCTGATTAGCTGCAAAGGTGAAATCACCTTTTGTAGATCTGTATGCAGGTTCATTATATCAAAGGCGCATATACATGCTCGTTCGACATTTCAAAACAACTTATACGCGGGCTGGCCTTGGGAAGATTGCGTATGCACGCAAGTTTGTCACATTAAAGTAGCGTACATCTCATAAAACATGCTTTAGCTACTTCTGTTTGTTGCTGCAGTATTTTGGGTTCTGGCTTGGGTTTTGATTACTGGTACAATATTCTAGTTACAATTTTCAGAGAATTGATTGTTTGATTCAGTTTTGGTTGGTACAAGGAGATTGGTTGATGCAGATGTTTTATTGATGTTATTAATGGATCCAGTATGAAAATCTATGAAACGTGGTCCCTGGAAGAAAAGAGAAGGTTGTAGCCTTTTGTAGATCAGCACCTACGTACTAGTAAACACATCAGCTAGTACAAAAGCTAAGGGGGTTGAAGCTCCCTTCTAGGAGAAACTGGAGAACGAGAAAAGGTTATAGCCTTCTGCATTTAGAATCCTGCGTACTGGTATAAGACTGCACCAGTACAGAAATATTGTAAGAAAAAGAAGTTTCTTATTAAAAGAAGATAGAGATGAATTGTAGCAAGTGGTTTTCACCCACATTGGGTTTCCACCTTACATCTTGTGTTCTTGTGTGTGATTGACTGCTCTATTTTTACTGTACCTGGTTATTGTTTATATGGTTCTGATGCACATATGAAAAATTAACTAAATTGTAAGTCTGTAGGGTATACGCTAGTTTCCTTAACTACAATCGCGTATATATGCAGGATTCACTAACTGAAGTAGCGTATACAAATCTGATTGTGAATTGAAAAATAATTGACTTGCTAACACTGATTCACCCCCCCTCTCAGTATTATTTCCAACAGCTTTATTGCACTGGGCATACTACTTTGAGGTGGTGACGGAGGTGGTATAGGCAAAGTCAAGGGTGAAGATGGTGAAACTGGTGGTGGTGTTTGCGGGGGTGGTATGCACAGAATTCTCTGCTTTATCATATTGATCGCACTTCTTGGTAACACCTTCACGAGCTCTTCCTCGCTTTCTTTTGTTGGTGAAATCAAGGGGCTAGCTTCCAGTTCTGTGCTACCTTTGTTTATGTAGATCCTCCCACTTCACGTAGCCCCAAACATCAATTTATTCACATAACCTGCTTTTCACATAGTAGCATTTTAATCCAAGTGCTCAAAGATTTAACGTACTTACCTCGAGGTCCTTTGAGGAAGCGTTGTTCCACCTTGCTATAGCTGACTGAAGTATCTACCGCGAACTCAGTGATAAATCCTCCTATAATTTGATCGAGCCAGTGATCCACAGCGCATGCGATCTTATCCTCTGATGCTTCCAATCTGGGCACCAAATCTGAAGTCCACACAATAGGTTTGTCGAGCCTACACCTTCCTTGACTGTCTGCTAGCTTCACAATCCACTCGTACAACTCAGGGGGGAAGGATGCAAAGAAAATTTCGGGGATCTCCATATATAAGTAGCAATCTAACCAATCTTCCTTTGATAATTGTGGATTCTTGTTTTCCTGCGCTGCGAACTCGTGAATATTTTTTTCCAACTACTCTTAAATTCCTTTCTTTGTCGAATTCCAGTGATACAACATCAAACATCTCTATGCAGATCCTAGTCCTGGCAACAGAACCATTTTTTGGCTTGTTGGGGCCTGACCCAGGTTCAGAGTTATTTTAGCCAAACAAATCCCAGTACTACTGGCCCTTTTGGCAAGTGTCCGCGAAGCGCGAACTAAGGTCTCACCCAAAGTAGTATGGGAGGGTGCTAGAACCAGGTTTCCACACCATGGAGATGTCTGATGAGTTTAAGTGGTCTGTGGTTTGACCCTTTGCACAGGTTGCTTCGCACACTTTCCCATGCTTTGCAACCTGATATACTGCCTTCGCGCAGCCCTACCCAGGGGCTGAATGTCGCTCTCTGCATTATTACCCAAGAACTCAATGGTATTCCAACGTTAGTTAATTAGCTTTGCCTACTTGAGTGCTTAAGTATACTTAACAATATAAACCATTCATACAGGTACACGTAGTAAATAAATAATATATTTGCAAATTATATCAATACTTCATTAACCCAAGAACAGATACACATAATTATAACAAAAATTCTCTTTATGAATTCCTTCCTCGGTTACAGACTCGACTTCGCCATGCGCACTGAGCTGTAGGGGTCCGCGCACTCAGTTGTGGACTACTAGGCCTCTGCACACTTAGCTGCAGGGGTCCACGCACTCAGCTATGGACTACTAGGCCTCTGCGCACTCAACTGCAGAGCCTTCTCCTACTCTACGACCCAAAGACACACCTTACACTTTGACTTAGTCACTTCGACTTCTTCTTACTTCTCCTTTTTTCTCTACTTAAAGCCTTGCTCTATTTATACAATCCCATGGTCCGCGAACCATGGGTAGGTCTATCCAGCCGACATTACATTACAAAATTAGGGCGGAAAACCTTGCGACTCTATCATACTTTCATTCCCCGCGCTCGCAATTCATGAAGCTTTACAACAAGATTCGATCAAAACTTTGGCTTTGAGCCCCAAAACATGCCTTGGGGGGATTCCATGCCCAACATCTACCCTAGAATTTGACAACACCGCAGAGGATTTCTATTATAGGCTCCGTGGTTGATAATCTCCATGAGACAAAGAAATTTATTCTTGTTGCAAAGTGCTATGAAATCATCACTTCGGTCAAAAATATTTTAACAAAGGAAATTGTCGTTTTACAATAGGACCTTGGGCCCTCCTCCAAACATGATGATCTGGCAATAAAAACATGTAGAATCATGTGATGAGATGGCAGATGAGTTGGTGCATAGGTGATAGTGACATCAATAGCATGACACATGGCATAACATGGGATATGACACATTGCATTCAATTTCGATGTTTTCAAGTTGCTAAGTGGGTCAAATCCAATTAACACCTAGCACTAGTAATGAAGTAACACATGGCAGAGTAACGATGTGTGATGTTAGGTGGAAGACACATCATTGCGTCACACCAAGGTTCAAGTTGAAGTGTTTATGAAGTGGGGCATGTGTTAAAATAAGCTAATTACTCTCGCATGAGGAGTTGGCTAAATTAGAGAGTTAGTTAACTGAGCGTTGAGTAGAGTTGAGTTAAGTCATAGTCAAATTTAGTGTGTGTTTGCATGTCAAGTTATTTTAGGTGAGTCACTAGTTGGAAACATACAAATATCCCTCACCAGGTTCATTGTAATAATCAAGATTTTGTGTGATCAATAAAAGAGTCGCAGCTCGTGTGTTTTGTGCGCTAATTTGTGTTTTTCCTCCTCTGCATTTCCAAAAGATTGGTATCAGAGCGAGGTTACAAGCAGCCAAGGAGAGTGGATCAACAATAATCCCTGAGAGAAAAGAGAGAAATAATTTATGTTCCTCTAGTTGATCTATAATGCACCTTTCAGTGGTACTCAGTGCGTTATAATGCTCGTGGGCAGAGCAAAGAGTTCCATTATAGGTCGCAACCTTACGCTATTTTGCAAACATGCGGATTTACTTTTACATTAGTAGAGTCATAGGACTAACGTGGGACTTCATTGCTGTGAATGATGTTAGCATGCAACCCTCAAGAATTCAAGGTCATGGTAACCAAGTCAAGAACATTTTTTCCAAAAGGGCATGAATTTTTTTTAAAAGGAGTCACGTGGTGAGAGTTGACTCATGAAATTTTGTTAAATATTTATTTAAAATATTCAAAAGGATTTTTAAAAGGAGCTCTGTAAATCTTTTCATATGGTGTTTAGGGACTTTATATAGTGTGAGTTATTTATAAAGAGGATACAAGTTTGTTTATATAGATAATTGTTTATATAAAAAAATAATAAAAGGCATTTATAAAGGCTTTGCAAAGTATTGGAAAGGAGAAATTTTTAAAGTTTTTTTTAAAGGGTTTTCTAAAGAGAATTTTTTTAAGAAAGATGCCTTTCTCAAATTTCCAGCCCTGGTTTCCACCATTTGCAGGAAAGTTTATGATGTGTGGGCCATTAAGATGGCGACCACAATGCAGGCTCATGATTTTTGGGATTATGTCCAGTTTGGGTTTTCAAAACCTAAGGATGAAGCAGAAGAACGAGCTATCACTAATGAAAAGAGGCATCTATGGAAGAAAGACAAAAGGAATAATGCACAAGTGTTGCATCTTATCCAGCAAGGAGTGGACCGAGCAGTGTTCTAGAAAATTATGATCACGTCTTTGGCAAATGAAGCATGGGATACCTTGTCAACAAGCTACAAAGGTATGGCCAAAGTCATTATTGTTAAGTTGCAGAATACTGAGAGAGATTTTGAAAGTCTACAAATGAAGGAGACATAGGACATCGATTCTTTCATGAATCAGGTCATGACTGTGATAAATCAGTTAAAAATATATGGTGAGGAAATTAAAGATTAAATAGTGGTCGAGAATGTCCTTAGATATTTGTCTACCAAATTTGATGTTGTAGTAGCAACCATAGAAGAAACCAAGGATTTGACATCACTAACAGTTGACGAGTTGATGGGATCACTTCTATCACATGAGGCAAGGATAGACAGAAATAAGGATTCCACTTTAGAAACCGCTTTCAAAATCCATAGTATCATCCCATCACCTTCTCTAAAAGACAATTCTAAGGTTCAAGTAGTGGAATATCACATCAAACATCAACAACAAGTTCTCTAAATCTTAAAGGATAATTAGAATCCAACACATAATTGAATGGAGCAACAAATAGATCAACATCGCAGCGAAAGAAGTTTTGATGTGAGAAATTGGGTAATTTTATGACTACAACCATTTAGACAAATGTCACTCAAGCAAGCTAAGAAGGATAAATTATCACCCAAGTATTATGGACCTTATAAGGTGTTGTAAAAGATTGTTACTATGGCATACAAATTGGAGCTACCTTCATCTTTATGAATACACCTGGTTTTCCATGTTTCATGTTTGAAGAAGGTTATATGTGAGAAGCTTCAAATTCAAATTATATTGCCAAAACTTAATGAGGAAGGAAAAATCATATTAGAGCCTAAAGCAATTATGGAAACAAGAATATGGCAACTACGAAATCGATCAATTTCAAAATATCTCATTAAGTGGAAGAACTTATTCGTGGAAGATTCCACATGGGAGGATGAATATTTTATATAAAAACATCCATAACTACTCAAGCATTGAGGAAAATACTTCCTGGAAGGAGAGGGGCATGTTATGTCCCTATAATACTAGTGCAAACCCCATATTGTTATTGTTGAGTCCCATGTAGCCCCCATATTGTTATTGTTGTGCCCCATAGTAGCCTACTATTGTTATAAACATTCCCTTACATTATTATTGTTATGTATGCACTAAGTATATTGTGACCCTTTAGACTCCTATATATACAAGGGAGGTCTTGTCATTTGTATCATAAAGAATCGTTCATTTATGTGATGTAAAAGGAGTTTGCCCCCTCGAAGAAGCTTATTTTCAAGTTGTTGATCTATCTTTTCTTCTGTTTTGTGATTTGGTTACATAACATATTGATCTTGTTGAAATATTTTCACGTTTTGTTAAATTGCCATCCATATGAGTTATTTTTGGTTTTTGTTAGACATGGAATGTGAGCAATTAGATGTGTAGACAACCTTCCTTCATGGAGAATTAGAGAAGATTTATGGAGTAGCTAAAATGATTCAAAGAAAAAGACGAAAATGAACTTGATTTGCAGGTTGAAGAAGAGCCTCTATGGGCTAAAATAGGCACCCCAACAACATTACAAGAAATTTGATTAATTTATGTTGGTGCATGTTTTTAAAAGGCTAGAGGCTAATCATTGTGTCTACATCAAGAGTTATGAACAAGAAAAGTATAACATATTATTGTTATATGTGGATGGCACACTAATAATTGGACATGATAAGAACACAATCGATAAGTTGAAGACAAATTTGAACAGTTAATTTGCAATGAAGGATTTGGGTCTACCACAACAAATACACAACATGAGGATCATATGTGATAGAATGAACAAAATTTTGTGGCTATCACAAGAAAGAATATATTGATAAGGTGTTAGATAGGTTCAATATAAAGGATTCCAAGCCAATAGATACACCCCCAACATCCTACTTCAAACTCAATGTTAATTTTGTGCCCTTGTGATGGAAAAGAGGAGCCTGAAGAAATGAGTAAGATAACTTACGCCTCGACAATCGGTAGCTTGATGTATGCCATGGCATATATACAATTGGACATTGTACATTCAATAGGAGTAGTGAGCAAGTTCCTTTCCAATCTAGGCAAACAACATTAGGAAGTGGTAAAGTGGATCTTAAGGTATCTAAAAGGTACCAACCATCATTGTTTATGTTTTGGTAATAATGATATTGTGCTTGAAGGTATTTCAACTGCAAATATGGTTGGAGATGTGGACACTATAAATTCTATCATTGGTTATATATACACATTTGTAGGTTTATAGGTGTCTTAGGTATCTAGGTTGCATAAAGTAGTAGCTCTATCCATGACATAGGCATAGTACATCGTTGTAGTGGAATCTTACAAAGATATGTTGTCGATGCAACAATTCCTAAGAGAGGCAGGAATAAAGTAGGACAAGCGTGCATTGTATTGTGATAGTCATAGTGTCATTCACTTGGGCAAAAAATCCAACATATCATTCAAATACTAGGTATATCAACCTTAGGTACCACTGGATTTGATAGGTGTTCAAGGAAAGGAATTTCCACATAACAAAATTCATACAACTGAGAGTCCTATTGATATGCTCAACAAAATTTTGCCTAGAGATAAGAAAGTGACGTGTAGAAGTTTGGTGTGCCTAGGGGTGACTTGATGAGTAGGCTTCGACAATAATCAATATAAGGAAATTATTTACCATTGTAATTCATTAACCGAGAGACTTTGTTTAGCTTCAAATGGGATAATGTTGGTTGATGAAACAAAATTCAGGTAATGATTCTTTTGGTCTCATGTGAAAACTATGAGTGGGCCTAATGGTTAAGACTCGAGAGTATGTGTTTCCTACTAATAGGTCACATGTTCAAGTCTCGAGTGGGGTAAAGTATGTCATTGAAGGTCTCATACACCAATTTTGGCTATAGTTTGAGAGGAGCTAATGGTTAAGAACCTGTGAGGATGAGGAAATAGGTTCAAATCCATAAGGAATAGAGTATATTCATCTCAACTTAAAAATAGATTATTATTATTATATTCTTATTCATTAAACGTTAAAAAGTTCCCGGTAAATGTTCTCTGTGAAAATTGCATGTTTTTTTTAAAATGTTATAGATTCCTCCACCCCTCTTCATATGATCACACCCCTATAAATGTAAACTTTTTTTTGGCCATCAATGTGTAGTAGAGAAGGGAATTAGATTGAATACACAAAACCCATTTCTTTATGTGTTACTATTATGTTGTCTATGAATACTCTAGCGTTTATGTGATCCTGTAGTAGAGACTCACTTTGTGTGATGGTTATTCTAGTGATTTGTCTGTGAATACCATAGCATTCATGTGCTCCTGTGATAGAAACGTGCCTGGTGTGATGACATCCATATGCAAGGCCAGGTATCAAATGAATGGGTGATTTGTCTGTTTGTGCCTAACAATGAAGAAGTCAATGCCAAATAATTGAAGATCCAAAGAAAGAGAAATCGGTGCAATGATATTAAGAATGTGTCGGGATGCCTTGAGGGATAGTTCAATTGGTTGAGTTCCTGTAGTTGAAGTATCCTTACCACTGAGAGGTCATAGGTTCAATTCTTTCGACACTTTCGGCGTCAGACTTCGTGATTGAGCCGACAAGAAGTGATTTATTCTAGTGGATGTACATGGTACAGATATTCTATGGATGAAGTGGTGTAGTGATATTAAGAATGTGTCGAGATGCCTTGAGGGATAGTCTAATTGGTCGAGTCCCCGTAGTTAAAGGTAAAGTACCCTTACTATTGAGAGATAACAGGTTCAATTATTTTGACACTTTCAAGGGGTTAGGCTTCGTGATTGAGATGATTAAAAGTAATTTCTTCTAATAATATACATTATACAAATATTCTATAGATGTTCAAGAAGTGATTTCTTCTAATAAATATACTTGGCACAAATATTCTATTGATGTTCAAAGATCCATAGAACACATGGGAAAAAATGAAGATAAAAGAAATGAGAGACGTGAGAGATTTATTAAAGGGAGAAATGGAAAAAAAAGGAATGTATTGATGGATGTTCGTAGACAATAAAATAAATTCAGTACATAGGAAGGGAAATCGGGCAACCAATAAATCCTATGCTATTGGGTATTTAATGTCTGTAAGACAGTATCTGACAGTACTACGAAATGGATAGCCGCCATCCACCATACATAAAACCATGCTATACATCCGAAGGCCCATCTGAGATGTGACGACCTATGCATGCATGTTACGGATTTGAATTTATATTTACCGCTTGAAATCTGAAATTATATTTACCGCTCAGCCAATGTTTTCTTGCAGCTTCTAGTTATTTGCGAGACATCGAAATGGCTTTACGCAACAAGTCTAGCCCAGTGGATACCTAACCACTAAGTCTGTTACAATTCGAGCTGTGCGTGCCACAATTTCGGGCAACGATCGAGAGCCCGAAGGTATTTCACCTGTGAATTTGTTGATGAATAGAATGAGCTTTGCCAGGCTACGTTCCGCACAGAGACCCCACGGAATCGGCCCTACCAGATGGTTGCCCGAGGCGTCCAGGGAAATGAGCTTTTGGTTTTTGCCAAGCTTCCGTGGGAGTGTAAAACATATGTTCCAGATCATCAGTGTTTGCAGCTGCCTTCACATTTTGCGGTGCAAATAGCGTTCGTCCAGGTCCATGGTTTTATCGCCAGATCTCTGATACCACACCTTGGGCTTCCCGCTCGGCCCCATCAACAACATTACTCTCTTCACAAGTGTTGTGCAGCGCATGAAACCACTGTAACATAAACGTGGACACTCGTGTATTTCTTTTTCTCTACAAACCATTGTAACATAAACGTGGACATTTATGTATTTCTTTTTCTCTACAAACCACGCATTTCTCAAGTGGTTTGCAGCACAACATAAAACCACTGTAACATAAACATGGACATTTCTTTATCTGTATACATTGGGACTGTTCCATGCTGCAAGAAGATGCCCACCATCACCCAATTTTATCTTTGGGATTTAGTGTAAAAAATGGATAAACATACACTCCAATGTAGCTACAACTAGCATACTCTCGTCTGAAATGGATGAAGGGAAAGTCAAAAGTGAACCAGGGTTGACACCTCATATTTAGGACCTAGAAGGCAAAGAGGTTGGGATCTATTAAGCCTCTTGGGAAAGTCAAAAAGTAAATTTGGGATGACACTTCACATCCGGGACTGAGAAAGAAAGGAGGTTGTGATATATTTAGCCTCTGACAAGATATAGGACTCCATTGTCCTAAATGGAGTAGCAGTGCCTAGGTTGCAGAGTTCTAAAGAGACTAGGAGTTAATTTCTTTAAATTCTAATAATATTTTTGTATTTTATTTAAAACTATGTTATAAATTTAATTATGTGTGTGTGTGTGTGTGTATTTGTTAATTTGGTTTGAAATTTGTTAGTAGTTCATTGTAATGGCATGTTTCAATAGTGTAATTTAGAAAAACTGTTTTTTAGTTTTTTCTAGAACATTGAATCATTTTATATTAAAAAAATGCAATTTAAATAATGAAAAATCATAATCTCACAAAAAAAAATTATATCATCAAATTATTTTGAAAAATGCAAAACATAAAATAGCTAAATTATATGCATTCAAAAAAAAACTCCAACACTAAATTAGACATTATTATCAAAATGTTCAATACTCTAATTATTGTAAACATTAAAACAATTTTACACTTGCAGTGTATTATTATATTATTACCATGGTGAATGGGTAACTCATTGGAGTAAGGTGGGCTAAGGCCAAGATCAAACCTAGTTGGTGCTACTATAACACCAAGAGTATATCCAACAACCTTGAAGCAAGAAATACTGAAATTTATGTTTACAGAGAGATCAAACAGTCTCGTCATGGTCTTCTCATTATGTATTTGCGATTTTGTTTTTCCTTGTTATAGTCTGGGTGTGCCCACCGATTGAAAGTGAGCTTTCTAGAGGGATTTTATCTAATATCTCCTTTTTGTATCCCAAATTTGTTCCCATTAACTATCTTGACTTAGATCTACTTGAGATTTGATTCCACAAGGTTGTATTTGAATAGGATTTTCCTTGTTTTGCAATTTTGTTTTATTTTTCAAGGTTGCTCCTTATCTCAATCTCCTTCGCTAGCACTTGTTTCTTTTGTCTATTATGACAATGCAAAATTGGATCTTAGGGGTATGACTAAGTATTTTCGAGCTATTTTTTTGTTTGGATCGTAGATAATTTTCTTTTTCTTTTAATCCTCTCGAGTCTTATTCTTCCTTTAGGGTTTGTTTTATTTCCTTTGTAGATCATTGTGACCGCATGCTTTTTAAAATTGAACTACAGATCTCAAACTTACTTTGCACTTACATATGTTATTTGTCTGTTTGTGATAAAACTATTTTCTATGATTCTCTTTCACAAATCCAAGTTTTGATCTTTTGAGTGCTTGGTGCACTTTCATTGGTTATTGTTTGAAATCTTGTTTTTGTGTTTGTTTCTAAGTTTCTTTTTGGATCATATTTCTTTGTGAATCTAGTTTATTTTCGAAAATATATTGAGAGTGAATGTGAGTTTGTTTGTCATTTGGAAAAGGGAAAGAGACTACCTACCCTTCTTAGTTAGCTTTCACCAAAAGAGAAAGTGAAAAATTTCATTTCATGTAGCTTGCATTAAAATTGGTCTTAATTAAATACATATAATCACGGTTTCACTCCATTATTCTTGAGTAATAATAGCCACTACAATTAGCAATTAATAAATTTGATTTGACATTTTTTTATTTTGAATAGAATGAGCCTATAATATGATTAACGAAACCCATTTGTAAGTGGATGTTTTGAGTCCAAAACAACACCCATCATCAACACACCAACCCTAACTTAGGGTTTTAGGGCCTTGAAATAAGCAGTTAGGTTAACTTTCCAAGGCTACGAAAATAAACAATAAGACCTTGAGTTACAGAGTGGAAATCCATTCACAAATGCATGTTTTGTGGGAATCTCTACATAAGGTTCAATCATGAGGTCACATTGGGGTCAATGGAGTGATTTATCTCGCTTCACTTGATCTTGGTCGCATGGTATGCATGTAGTTGGGGGATCTCCTTAAGAGGCATATAGCTCAATTAGAGAAATATATCTAGATGTTTCAGGCTAAATACCCTGCCTTTGCATGTGGATCTGACATAAGACTATTCCCCTAGGTAAGATGGCTATAAGTGGTAACCATAGTGGCCATAATATTAAGGACCTTACACAAGTGAGAACAAGGCGGACATCCTTGTTATACCTAAGGCATACGTTGGTTAGAACTCACTCAGTCCTCCTGGGGGGTACCCCATGCCTAATTAGGGTACTTGTGTCGGTTGTAAGAGTCATTAATTAGGATGCCAATGTAATTGTCCCGACCATATATTCACAGTTGAATTGGCTCTAATCGACCAAGCTCCAACTGTGGGAAGATCCATTTGATCTCTTTGTTTGTGTGCTCATAAATTTGATAGTGTGTGATGTTTGGTATGATTCTTGTTGGCCATAAGGGTGTCTTAAATTAACTAATTTAAATAAAAAAATATATTCAATGTGGTTGACCAAACCATTCAACATTCTCGAAGAATTTTAAACGTTTCTCCAAAAGAGGAAACTCCACCACCTATGAGGCATAATATATCTCGGGAAATGATGGACTTAGACCACTGTCAATTCGAAGGGGATAAGCTTGCCTCAGAGGAAGACTTAGTTATTGTTGAGGTTATTGTTGGAAATCCATTACCACACGTCAACCTACCTTTGTGAAACCCTTTTGGCCCTTTACTTGTGTAGTTGAGATATTTTTTTATGAACCCTTCGCTTTGTTCTCTCATCCTATGTCTGGTGAGAGTGGTGCACCTACCATGGGGGAGATGGGTCTCGTCATGTTCAACTTCGGGAGTATATTTTATCATGTATACATTACCACTAATTAGCATGGTAGGTCCCACTTCTCCTACATTGATAACACCTCTATCCTCTTCATTGGGCATTCCACTAGTTTCTTTGGTAATCCCTACAAGTTTTCCAAGTTTTTCTCTATTACTACCTTCTTCCAGCTTTGTGTTTGGAATGAGGGAAAACTAGAGTCAATCAATGGGATTCAAGGTGTTTCCAACTAGCTCACTTATTCCAATAGTTTGTTTACGTGATATGGGTATTTTTTCTTGAGGAAACATATAGGGGGGTCTATGTTTACTTCAAGCTATTCTAGGGGCATTAATGTTTTTGGAGGAACATCTCAGCCTTTAGGTGTTTCTATGATAGGTAGAGAACCTTTTTCTAGGTGTTTTATTTCCTTCAGATGTGCTAGTTTACCTGGGACCCTTAAACCAAGTAGTACCAATATTCCAACGAATCCATATGCTTATGGAAATGATTTTACAAAACAATATCCCTCTTTCAGTGTTGGTTATAATTCCATGAGTAGTCACACCTTTGGATGTATCGTCGTCCCTAAGGGCATCCCTTTTAGATGACAAGATCCTTTCACCACGTCCATTGGACTAGAAGTTTAATATCCTAAGGGAAAATATACCTTTGGTCCATCTTCTTCCACCATTAACTATGTTATGGGGGGTGGGCACAAGGTCCATCAAGGGGCATGTTTTTACCTCTTGTTCCATTCAATCAACATTAACTTCCATTAATAGCATCACTTGATTTCCTAGACTTGAACAAACTCATAAATGACCCCATATGGTATGATCTTAGGTGACCAACAATTCCTACCAAGCTACCTTCTAATATTCCTAAATTTGAAGGATGTCTAGGAGAAAACCCAACCACACCTATTACCACCTACCATTTATGGTATTATTCAAATTTCTTGGTGGATGATTCTAAGCAGTTTCATATTTTCCAATAAACCTTGATCAATTATGTTTCCAAATGGTACATTGAACTCAATAAGACATCATATAGTGCCTATTTTTCCATGGCCCAAACCTTTTTGAATCATTTTCAACAACCTTCATAGAAAGAACTCGAGACTAACCTTCTGTCCACATTTAAAAAAGATACAGGTCTAATCTCATTTTTTTATCATATCCATGAGTGTAGGATATGAAAGAGGTTAGTAAGGACCAAGCTTCTTAATCAATTCCTTAAATATTGGTTTACCTATTCCTTTCCTCCACCTATAGCTAAGGATGTTTCCATGACCGTGGCAACTATAAAGGAGTAGGCCATCCTACGTGATCAACACCTTGATTTAATTTATTCTAAATTAGGGAATTTATATGATGTCATTCCTAATGCTCCTTGACCTTCGTCTAATATACCACGACCCAAACTAGGATCACATTTTGATGGTGTCATCGATTCCATTTATTTTGATCCTGTAAGCTAGTTACATACCTAATTAGGGAAATTGATTTTCACATCCTAAGCCCTAGTAACTATGCTAAATTTTAAATAATCATTGTCTTCTAAGAAAAATATCAAGGTTCATATGGTGTATTCCACAGCACCAACGAACCCTCAACAACCTAGTGGGGAAAATAAAAAGAACAAACAAAAGAATAATTCTCAACCTGCTCATGAGACTACAAAAACTAACCCAATGAGGGTGGGGGCACAACGAAGAAACATTGTAAGGTTAAATTTCCTTGTATATTTTTTCAGGATGATCCCTGAGTTCCCATGTATGGATGATATTTATCATCTTCTTATGCCATAGGAAGCCACCTAGCAACTGGCTATGTTGACTCATCCATTCCTTGTCAAGGAAGACAACAAATGGTGTTCAATGAGCAAATTAACTTTTCTATGAGCGGTAGATATTATGGAAATCCAGAGTTAAGTTATACCTCTAAGGAATTGGGCACCCCTATTGTGCTCAAAGGACCTCTGAGTTACCCTAATTTAATGAAGAAATTGTGGTTGAGGACCCATTCCCTAATGAATCATTATTTCTCATTATCTCTTATGATCAATGGTATGGAGATGTTATACTTTATCTCCAAACTCAATGTTTTTAGTCTGAATTATCTCACAGTGAACATCAACATATATGCCACTGGGCTAGGCACTATGTCATTATCACAAATATCCTTCATCGTCGCTGACTTGATATGGTATTTTGTCGATGTCTAACTCATTAAGAGGCATAAAAAAATATTTTAATGCCAAAGCTTGTGGTATTCACATATCTAGGCATGCCATTGCTTAGAAAATCTTGCACGCTGGTTATTTTTGGCTATTGATTTTTAAAAATTGCATTCATATTGTCCATAAATGCCACCTAAGTCAAATATTTTCTAATAATATGTGTGCACACCCTACTCCACTTCACCTTGTGGTTGCTATCATAATTTTTTCTAAATGGGGGATTGATTTTATGCAACGAAAGCCCACCTTAGCCCGAGGACGTTGTTACCTCATTATAGAAATATATTACTTCACTAAGTGGGATAAGGCTATGCCAACCTTCTTTAATGATGGCGCCACCGTGACACTATTTGTGTTCAAACATATCATTGCTAGGTTTGGAGTACCAAAAAAAATTGTCACTAATCATGGTGCACATTTTCAGAATCATATGATGTGGGAGTTAGCTTCCAAGTTTGGTTTTCACCATGAAATCTCAACCCTTATTATCACCAAGCTAACATACAAGTGGAGGTCATATATCATGTCTTGAGAACCATGTTGCATAGGATTGTAGGATAATATAAGTCAAATTGGAATCTTATGCTTTTCTCTGCAATTTGGGCATACCAAACCATGGTAAAAAAACTCCATGAGTTTCACTCCTTTTTAGTTGGTTTACGAAGTGGAGGTTGTTCTTCGAGTTGAATGTGAAATTACATCTCTTAAACTAGCCATTTAATTTCTACCTGACACTTGTGCTAAAGAAGAATTTATGTTACACTTATCCCATTTTTATGAATAATGACTTTATGTTTTGATAGCTAACGAAACTCATAAAAACCATGTCAAAGTTCAATATGATAAATATGTTCGACCTCATATTTTTGTGGAAGGTGATCTAGTTCTGATTTATGATCAGGTTCATGGAAGGTTAGGGGAAGGGAAATTAGAACCTATTTATCATGGTCCATATGTTGTTAAACGAACTTTCAAGCAAGGAAAATTTTAAGGATGGAAATTTATCTTAAAGTTTAGCAGCATTAGTGAATCTTAGTAGTCCCTAATATGCAAATTGAAAAATGTTTGACAATATTTTTTGTAAAAATACTTAGATCAATAATAATTTTATAATATTCTATATATAATTTTGGCGATTTTTTAGGTAAAATAATATTATGCTATAAAATTTGGGCGAATAACTTTTAGAAAAAAAACTAGAAATTGGCGAATCTTTTTTTTGGAAAAAGCATGGAAAATTAGCCCACTTGTGAATATTAGCCCCTAAAATTTTCCCTGCTCTCAAGAAAGGGGCCTATGAGTTGGTTGACTTTGATGGAAATCCACTGTCAGAGTCACGTAATGAGCTATACCTCAAAAAATACTATGCATAACTTTTTGCATGTTTTTAAATAGTGTGCATAGAATGTGTGTGATGTATTTTTCTGTTTTTTTGGTTTTGTATATCTTAACAGTTTCCTTGCGTAATTATTTCCACGTGTTTCTTTATGGGTAGATGTCAAGACCCTCTCCTATTTATGTAAGCTTTGCAAATAATGCCAATTGTAGTATTCGAAACATAGATTTTTTTCGGTGGGTCCTATTTCACCCACCAATGACCTCATGCATTCAGGGGGGGTTTTCTTCACCTAGTCACCAATAATGTGGCAGAGTATAACACCATCATTGAGATCTTAACAGAGACCATTTCTCTTGGAATTTACCACTTGGTTTTCCAACTTGACTCGCAACTTGTAGTGTCTCAGCAGATTTGTGTTTACTCTGTAACCAACCCTAAATTATTTAGATACTACTTGAGGATACATCTCTTGGAATGGATTTTTCTCTACATTTCATGTTTCCACATTCCTAGAGACTGTAATACATTTGTTGATTCAGTAGCTAACTATGTGTTGAATTGGATTTTTCCACATTCACTATAAATCCATGCATAACATACATATAAAAACTATATCACTAAAAACATCATTAGAACAAAACATCATCAAAACTGTGATACATATATCATTAAGTCAAAACCTGAATTTTACATCATAAATATCCCACGAGTACATTGGTCAAAATAGGGCATATAAGGCCCATGCAACTAAGACAATACATATGAAAGTCAAAAATCCATCCTATGAATGCCACTCTATGAAGCTTATTGTTCTCATGTTGGTGGTAGCACAGTACAACACGTGCAACACATTATGGGAGGCCTCAATGACGATTGGATTCTACCCGCACGATTTACCTTTTTAGGTTTGGAGGTATCTCGCGCATTAAAGAGGTGTAACAATTTCGGGTTAAAACTTCATGTAATACAATTATTAAAGGAAAAATAATACCAAGGTCATGGGACATGTATTCCAAGTTGAATGTTGGGTAAAACATCATAGTAGGTGTCACTTTCAGTTTATTATGGCTAAGGAAATCGGAAAAGGCATTGGCAAAGGCAAAGAGGCATTAATTGACATTTATTCATGAGAATAAAGGAAAATAGGAGAAAATGAAGATGAAGGGTCAAAGATTTGCATGAGAGGGAAATTGAAGGAAAAAAAGAGGAAATGGAAGGAAATAGAAGCCTCAATGATAAAAGGGTTTCTGAGGATCAGTTCACAACTTTTTGTCAATTTTTAGCTTGGGCTAAGTGAAAAAGAGAGATAAGAGCACCAAGAGGAGAAATCAAGCAAGCAAACAAGGAAAACAAATGAAGGACAAGGAAATAAAAGGACAAATTAAGGTCCTTGTTCAACGAATCTTCTCTTGTCGACTTCAACTCATTATCCAGCAGCTTGATCTAGGAACTAGTAGTACCTTGGAGCTTATAAACCTTAGTGACATGCTTCCTAGTGATTAACAGTGGGTTTACCTCAATGAATCCTAATAAGTTGAGTCCGCAAGTATTCGATGCAAACTCAATTATTCACACTCAGTGGATTGTGCTAGGTACCTTGGGACCCATTGTCATCACTGGTGGGTCCCCTTGTGTTTGTTAACAATATTACCTTAATGACTAATAATCATATAATTTCTACCATGATTGACATAAACTCATTTATTTTCAGGATATATATTCATATCACTGGGGATGTGTAGAAGACCTTGGGATAGGGACTTCTCACTCTTATATGACACCCTTCCTAGCTGAGTTGGAGATATGTATCATTTTGTGTAGTTTGAGGACTACTCCTAGGAACTTCTCTTATAAGTGTCCATAATCCTACTAATGTATAATGTGACATAGATCCGCATTGTATTTTTTGGTGCCTCTGATCTTCAGTTTTTCACATGGATCCACTGTGTATTCCTCATGGCCATGTCTTAGCATTTCCTACATCTACAATGTATAGTTGGCGACCATGTTTAATTTATCTTTATGTCAAGTATGGGTATGCTCGACTTCGAGATGATAGAATCAAGGTTGAGACTTGAGCATCGAAGTTGTTCCAATTTCGTTCTTTGGTCCTGGTTCCTTCCTTCCATTTTGAGCTTCATATTTTTGTAATGCATTTTAAGAATTAGTTTCTCTTATAAACTCATGCATTAGGGGGCATTTTTTATGGCCTGTTTTTCCCAGCTTGAATTAGTAAGAGAGACCAATGCCCATTGTTGGACTTGCTGACCCTAATGCACACATTATCCTCTCTAATTAAACCTTTTAGTAGGATAGTCATTGTGATTCAATGCACAACATAATTTCTCATTTTCTTTGTACTAGGAGTGACCATGGTCAAAGCTTCTAAAGTATGTCATTCTCGAGGAGATCCGCTCGACCTACTTGTCCATGAGTTGGCTAGGGAGCTATTATTGTAGAAGTTTCCTAACTTCTCAAGCCTTACGTGTCTAGACACATTCTCCCAGAGGATACAAAAAACCTATGTAATTCGACCCTATCTATAGGAGAAGAGTTAGATCATGTGAGATCGAGTTAGTTCCAGCTAGTCAGAGTTAGAATGATTAGGAGAGAGCTCAATTATACTTCTATTTGGCATGAGATTATTCTTGATCTAGGAAGTGGCCAAGTTGAAGGATGAGGAGGAGCAATAAGATGCTGAAGGTATAATGTGTATCTTTCATTGATTAATAAGAGAATTTATGAGTTTCCCTTCATATGTTTTGTGTATTTTTAAGATATATATTGATTTGATTATGGTTTCTACATGCTAATCTACTATATATAGAGGAAAAACATTATTTGTTTGCCAATGCCGATGTGTAGGGGCTTGGATCAAAGCGAATAGGAGCAAGGCCTTTGTGTAAAGCTAAAATATCTAGAAATGACTTTAAGTTCCACAACCTTCACCAACATGTAAGGGATTAGGTATGCATTCTATGTCTTTTTAAATAGAATGTTTTTGTATGTGCTTGCCTTACATCATGGGAATTCGTACACTTTACCCCACATCGTTTGATAGATTTAGGGAAATATATTTGGAGCAACAACTTCTTGTCTCATGGAAATTTCCTTGTATAACACAATTTCGTTGTTGTGCGCAAACAAGGTCTTAAATATTGGTATGATAAGTGCCTTGGAACTTATGGCCAAGCTCCTTATGACGAGAAATTGTGACCAATACCTTGACGATTCACTTCCTGTTGACCACCAATGCTCCCTCTTGATCTTTCGATTTGGGTTTTTGGCATCATTCCGATGAGGGGCCCCTGTGTTGCATTTGTTTGAGAAATCATTGGTATCGCAGGGCGGACAATGGCATTCATGGATTTAGTACAGAGCAAGGCAGGGTCACAACCAATCACATATTGCCACTTAGCTAGTTGGTAAACCATGATGGTTTCCACTATGGAGTGTGTTGCCCTGTTAAATTTCAGATAATTAGGTTGCTTCCTATCATTGATCTTCCCAAGTAGCGTAATCCAACAACACTTGGCCTTCTTGGCAGTTTCAATCTATGGGGAAATCCCTCTTGATCTTGTCTTACCTGTTATGTGGCCCTTGATCCCTCAAGAGCTTGTATGGCCTCACTTTAAACTCAGTTTTCTCCTCTTTCCCTTGGAGTTAGGAAAAGTGCCATATATTGTTGGAAAGGTCACTAAGTAGGTTAGAAAACTATGCACTTTTCATTCTTAGTTGGCCTAAGAAACTAAAGAAGAAAGACCTTCAAAGATGGACTACACAAATGTGCAACTTCATCCATGCCATCAAGCTAAACAACTTACACTCAACACACAATGACATCAATGAAAACATGTTGAACAAGCTCCCCCTAAACTTGACAACACTTGACATCATGATAACACATACTCAACAAACTGACAACACACTGAACACTCTCATGGACCATGCACTTGTATATGTTTTGTGATTTTGTTGTGCTAGACACATTTTGCATAATATAAATTTCATTGTTACTATTTAGAAAAAAAGTTACATATTAATTCTATATTTAAGTAACATACTTTAATTATTAAAAGTATGTGATTTATTATAATGAAGTATACCCCAAATATACTCAACCTTTTTTCTTTGAGAAATGTTTGAGTAGAATATTCTAGTGTCCTCCTTGGCCTCTTGTGAGACTCTTAAGCCATAAATTTATGTATATCTTACATGTTGTGATAAGGCTCAAGGAGTAGGCCTCCCCACCCCACCCTCCTGGAGTGTGGGCCTCTTCTGAGGCTCTTAAGTCATAAATTTTTGTATATCTTGCCTGTTGTGATTAGGCTCAAGGAGTAGAGACCCCACCCACGTGGAATCTCTACTTTGAAGTCATAAATTTCAGTATTTCTTGTTTCAAGGTTGTTGGATATACTCTTGGTGTTATAATAACACCAACTAGGTTTGATCTTGGCCTTAGCCCACCTTACACCAATGAATTACCCATTCACCATGGTAATAATATAATAATACACTGTGAGTGTAAAATTGTTTTAATGTTTACAATAATTAGAGTATTGAACATTTTGATAATAATGTCTAATTCTGTTTTAATGTTTACAATAATTAGAGTATTGAACATTTTGATAATAATGTCTAATTTAGTGTTGAAGTTTTTTTTTAATGCCTATTTTGATGATATAATTTGACTTTTCCTTGGTCCATTTCAGAGGAGAGTATGCTAGTTGTAGCTACATTGGAGTGTATGTTTATCCATTTTTTACCCTAAATCCCAAAGATAAAATTGGGTGATGGTGGGCATCTTCTTGCGGCATGGAACAGTCCCAATGTATACAGATAAAGAAATGTCCACGTTTATGTTACAGTGGCTTTATGTTGTGCTGCAAACCACTTGAGAAATGGGTGGTTTGTAGAGAAAAAGAAATACATAAATGTCCGCGTTTATGTTACAATGGTTTGTAGAGAAAAAGAAGTACACGAGTGTCCACGTTTATGTTACAGTGGTTTCATGCGCTGCACAGCACTTATGGAGAGAGTAATAATGGCAGTTGTCTATAACGCGATTTTTTGAAAGTCTTTCTGGCGGATTTTTCTGGTCGAAATCCGGCAGGAATTATTGGAATCACAAGTTTGATAGCTAGTTTCTGCACAATGAAAGCGTCCCATGGGTTTTTCAGGGTGCTGAATCCAAATATGCAGTTAAAAAACCATTTTAACTGCAAGAAATCAAAATTTGACCTCAATTCTTCCACCGATTCCGTCACCAAAATCTTCGAAAAGTCGCATTATAGACAACTCCGTAATAATGTTGTTGATGGGGCCGAGCGGGAAGCCCAAGGTGTGGTATCAGAGATCTGGCGATAAAACCATGGACCTGGACGAACGCTATCTGCACGGCTCGAATCGTAACACACTCAGTGGTCAGAACCCACTGGGCTCGACCTGCTATCAGATACTGTACATTAAATACCCAATATTTAATGTGGTATCAGACGAACGCTATTTGCACGGCTCGAATCAGTGGTCAGATACCCACTGGGCTCGACCTGCTGCGGAATGAAGGGGAATTAAAAGTTTGTCATCATCTACATTTTAAATGAAGGGGAATTAAAAGTCAATTGACTTCACTCTATTTGAGGTTAATTTTAATTTTATAAAATTCCCAAAATCAATTTGATTTTATATTTTTTTATAATCTATCGAATATTTTACAAAATAAACTTGATTTTGTATTTATTTTTATTCCATTCCGGTGAATTAGTAATTCATGGCAGTAATTTAGGAAAAGCCTAAAATCGTTTGAGACTTTATTAAGAGTGAGAATCTTATTACAAAGAGCTAAATTTTTATGAGATTTTAAATTAAATAAATCTCATTGTGTCAATCATTTAATAATTATATTTTTTTTTAATTTATAAATATCTAAATATTTTTAAAAATACATCAAATTTATAAATCTTCTTTTTATTTAAATAATATCAATTAATAAAATGTGATACTAATTTTTGAACAAAAAAATTATAATAAAAAAGTACTTTAAATATTTCAAAAAATATGTAAATGTCTTTTTCTTATCTAAATAATGTCAACATATAATTCATAAGCTTCATAGTGAGACTGGGCGCTGGGTAGTTCCTAAAACGCCATGGATGGAAAGGATCTGCCATATTTGTGAGAATAAGAGCATCGAGGATGAAAACCACTTCCTCTTAGAGTGCCCTGCATACAACCACATTAGATCTCAATTTCACAACCTTTGCTACAATACTGACCTTTCTAGCCTTTTACAATGCCAAAATTATAGTGAACTCGGGAGGCTTCTCTCCAAGCTTTTTGAGCATCGGAATAAAATCTTAAATCAAAAATAAATAATTTGTCTTTTTAGGTCCGATAGATCATTATTTGGTCTCAGTGGACGTTAACAATCATCATCATCATAAATTTTTAAAATAAGATTGATAATAAAAATAAAACATGATTATAAATTTTTAAAATAAGATTGATAATAAAAATAAAACATGATTATAAATTTTTAAAATAAGATTGATAATAAAAATAACTATGAATAGAAAAGTTGGAAGAAAATAAAAAGAAATAAAATTTAGAAAAAATACAATAACACACGTAACAAAATTAAATAAAAATGATTTTATTTAAAAATAAATAAATTTATAATAATATCCATCCAAATTTAGCCCTTCTTATATTAGCGATGAAGTCCATTAAACTTACTTAAGTGATTTTATAAATATGCAATTCTATAAAATGATAATTGTGTTACATTTGGTTTTCATTTAAGTAGTTTGTTGCTAGTTTGTTTAAACAACTTTATTCATTGTTGTCATTAAGTAATATATGAAAAATATTGGATTGTTAAATTGTTTGGCACGAGGTCATTTGTTAATTAAATATAGTTTAAAAAAATTATGGTGGTTAATAATTTTTATTTATTTATTTATTTTATTTTTAAACAAATTATGGTGGTTAATAATTTTTATTTTTATTTTTATTTATTTATTTATTTTTATTTTTTTTAATTTGTATTAAAAAATATTATGGCGATATATATAATATGAATTTGTCAAAATTATTATATTGATTCAATTTTAAATTTCAGATTCCATTCCTAAGTGCTTGTAGGGATGGAGGTCATTTGTTAATTAAATATAGTTAAAAAAATTCATGGTTGTAAATAATTTTTTTTAATTTGTAAAAATTAATAATGGATATGTCAAAACTATTATAGTGAGTCCATCTTCAATTTCAAATTTCATTCCTAAGTGCTTGTAGGGATGGGATTAGATGGGAGAATCATTAGTCTCTTTGATTTTGTCATTGAATATTGTTAAAAATTGGTCAAAGCCATTAATATTTTTGTTTTAAAAGAAAAATATCTTTAATAAATATGTTAAAACCATTAATTTTGATTAGTTATCTCGGTGTGAAATTCTATTCTAGGGTGATTGAAACCCAGTTCAAGCTGAAAAATAGATATGACAGAAGTTGGACGGATTGCAATGGTTAGGATTTGTGTAGGCTTTTAGATCCCTGCATACATTGTCGAGCTCTCGCTCATTTCTGTGGATTATGATGGTAGAGTCTTTGGAGAGTTTCGAAAAAACTTGGTGATTTACAATGGCGAGATCTTTGTAGGCTAAATTTTCTCTAAAATTGCCATCGAGCTTTGGATCTTACATGTCGTTTTTTACAGCAGGGTAATCCACGATCTCTATCTACAATGGGATTTCATAGAACTAGTGGGATCATGTCAGATCTACACCCAACCACAAGTAAATGCCTGCGAATTGGGTCCATGGTTTTATGCCTAGTGTCATGCACTTACTCTTCTTATCGAATCTTGGGTATTGATTCGCTCTTGTCTATGGATAGCTGATGGATTAGATAGAAAGAGTTTGAAACAAATGTGCACTAGATCTACGTTGTGGACCCTAATTTGTTTAGATCAAAGCCATGATCATTTGGGTGTGTGTTATGTTCTTTCCATGACTAGCTACACACATTGTACGTTGCACTTGGCATAACGGGGGGGTCACAGGGGGGTAGCAACCCCCTTACACGGGGTCTGAGGTAGTGCCTTGGGCTTTTTTTTTTTTTTTTTTTTTTTTTTATGCAGGCCCAAGGATGGGGGGCGAACCCAAATATGGTGGGTAGATCTACCCATGGCTTTGTGCATGGGTTTTTCCAATGGTTTTGGGCATGATGGGTTCCTGCCCATGGTATTTTGAAGATCCAGTCAAGGGAACTACGATTATGTTCTAATCAAGGGTTATGGATTGGGGTTTACGAATGCTTCGACATGTATATATATGTATTGTAACATTGAAAGGAATATAATGAAAAATCAATCTAGTAGTCTTAGTTTTGGGATCTAGGGGAAAATCTCTGTGTATATTTGTTTTTTGTTCTTGACATTATTTATTTTTCTATTTAAAGAATTCATTTGTAGGTAATTTTTGTATAAGGTTAAAAACCACATTTGGTATCAGAGTTTTGTAGGCTTCAAGGGGACACCTTTGTTGTTGCGGGGTTTTCCTAGGGCCTGTGGTAGATCCAATTATAGTGGGAGAGTTGTGTGATTGATTCTTGTGGTGAAAGAATATGGCGAACAGTGGAAATATACAAATCAAGAAATTCAATGGAATTTTTTTTGAGTTGTGGAAGCTCAAGATGGAGGATTTGTTGGTGGATAAAGATCTAGGTATTAAACCAACGACAATGTCAATAGAAGACTAGGGGAAGTTGGGTCGACACAAAATGGTTGTGTATCTCATATTCAGTATCATTGAATGTATTAGGGGAAGCTACAATGAAGGCTTTGTGGGAAAAGTTAGGGACTTTGTACTAATCTAAGTCTCTGGTGAACAAATTGTTCCTACTGAAAAAGTTATATAACTTGAGGATGAAGCATGGAGACTTGGTAATAGAGCATTTGAATGCCTTTAATACTATGGTAAGCCAGTTTTTATCTGTTGATATAAAAAATTCATACAAAGATAAGTGCATTAGTTTGTTGTGTTCCCTACCAGATTCGTGGGATAGTCTAGTTGTTATTATAGGTAGAAATACAAGTACCTTTAAGTTTGATGAAATAATCTCATCCTTACTGTCAGAGGAGATAAGACAGAAAAACATGGAGAGCCAGAATGGAGATGCCTTGTTTGTACGAGGACGATCCCAGAACAAAAACAAAAATAAGTCCTTGACTCGGAGATCTAAATCTAGAGGGAGATATAAATCTCTAGGGAAACCTATAAAGGTGTGCTGGAAATGCGGAAAGGAAGGGCACTAAAAAAATGACTGTAGATATAAAGCTCCTGAGAAAGGAAAGGGATTTGGTGATGCTCCTTTTGCAGAGGTGAAAACAACCTTAGATGAAGATGGGGATGTGTACTTGGCTTCTTCTTCAAGTACACATGTAAATCATGAGGCATGTTTGATTGACTTAGGTTCATCCTTTCACTTCACTCCGCATTGCGAGTGCTTCTCTGAGTACGAGAAATATGATGATGGTGATGTATTCTTAGGGGATGACAGGAAGGAGAAAATCATCGAACGTGGAGAAGTCAAGCTGAAGTTCCAAGGTGGAAGGATTAAAACAGTTCCTAATATTCTACATATTCTTGCATTGGCTGGAAATTCGATTTCTGTAAGCAAGATGGATGATGTAGGTGTAAAAATAGTGTTCGAGAAATACACCTACAAGATGGTTTGGGGAGCACTGATATTGATGCGAGGAGTTCAGATTGGAACTCTATACAAGCATTTGGGTAGTATTGTTATTGATGGATGTAACAATTATATGGTTCCTGAAAGTGGGGCAGAAAATCTAGTGGTCTCTAGAGAAAATACCATGTTATGACATCAAAGACTTGGACATATTAGAGAGAAGGGCCTTTGAATATTGCATGGTAATGGTATGATAGAAGGCATGTCTAGTTTCTCTATGGATTTTTATTTCTGTAAACATTGTGTATATGGGAAGTAGAAGTAGGTGAGTTTTCCCTCAGGTGCTAAGAGGGCGAAAATGATATTAGAGCTTGTGCACGGTGATGTGTATGGACCTGTGTAGGTTCCATCGTTGGGTAAGTATGTGTATTATGTCTCATTTATAGATGAATTCTTCAGGAATACCTGGTTATATTTCTTCAGGAAGAAATCTAAAGTCTTTGATAGGTTTAAATAATTTAAGGCTTTGGTGGAAAATTAGAGAGAGAAAAGGATTAAGGTGTTGAGGATAGATGATGGTGGAGAGCTCTACAAGAAGGAATTTGAAGAGTTATGTAAGAAGTGTGGTATAACATGATACAATACTACTCCATACACACCTCAGCAAAATGGTGTTACAGAAAGAATGAACATGACGTTGATGGAAAAGGTAAGAAGCATGCTCAGTGGCATTGGATCAGGGCAGGAATTCTGGTTAGAGGTAGTGGATATTGCACGTTAATTATTTAACATATCACCTTCATCAGGGTTGGAGGATAAGACTCCACATGAGGTATGGACTAGTAATAAACCCTCTCTGTCACATATGAGGGTATTTGGTTGTGATGAATATGTACATGTTCCAAAGGAGAAAATAACCAAGTTGGATAGTAAATCACTAGCACGAGGGATCATTTTCTTTCCTCTACTTTTTTTTTTCTTAAGTTAATGAATTTATAATATGCTAATAACAATGACAACGTGAAAATTTGTACTCTAGATGTATTTTCAACTAGTACATATAACGTGATTTTTAATCAAATTAGCACAATCACACTAGTAAATGTGGTTGATAAATGCCTATAAACTTATATCAATCACATTAATAATTATTAAGTGTATGGTGTAAAAGTGATTTTTTTGTTTATAAGTCAACAATATATTCACATACATACTAGAAGAACACTAAATTGCATTACATAGAACATTAAAATGCATTACAGTTTCTCTTTTCCCAGATTTAGGTTCTGTTGAGGCCTTCAAAATCGTTGCACCAACATTGGGGATAACCACCAGGTCCGGACCTTAAAACAACTACTTTTCCATTTGGGATAGTGGCTCCAAATGGTTCAATTAGGTTCAATTACCTTCTCCCAACCCCTATCAGGTTTAAATATTCCTTTAATTGTTAATAGCTAAGGCCATCAGATCAATTCTTTGAGATGATCAGGCAAGAAGAATGATCCTTAAGTTTTTTTGTGGAACAACCAAACCAATCTAAAGTTTTACCCCAAAAGAGGACTTCTAGGAATGTAAAATTAATCTAAATGCAAACTAATTCTAAAATGTAAGAAAAAGGAACTAAATCCTAATCCTATCTCAATTAGGTAGATAAAGATCTAACCCAACTGAGAGCAAGATATTTAAATGATTGGGATTTAAATATGTCTAGTTTATAATGAATATCAAGTTTAAAAATTAGTTTAATTAACTCACATTATGAATACCAAAAACACATTCTATTCAAAGACCTCTTAACTGAAATAAGCCACCAATAACATTTAGGAAGTAGTTCACAAAATGATATTGATTGTTAAATCAATCATTCGAATAATTAAACAAGAATATGAGGAAAGAGTTCACAACATATCATTATTTGTTAAATTGGTATTAAAAGACAAATTTATGAGTAAATAGTTACTCAGAAATCCAAATTCAACACATAAGAGCAGAGATAAATAATAACATATGATTGAGACAAATTACTCATACTGGCAATAATGCACAAATATGAATAAAATGACACATTCTTGCCATTTTAAAATGAAACTAGTATTTAAAACAACAATATTAAAATACCAGTTTATTGAATGCATTTCTCTAGCTCAGGTCTCCAACAATATTTTACAATTCTTGAACTTATGCTTTTAAAACTAGAGCTACAATAGAACAAACTTTGCCCATCAAAACATAACTCAAGTGCAAAAGAGAAATCCTCAATAATCACCCAAATCTGAGTTTTTCTCCTCTAACCTACAACTCTAAATCCTCTATACAATAGTGCCTTCAAGAATTCATGAATTGCAAAGAAGAGGAGGCTGCGTAGTCTTCTTGTTAAGTTAGACCTCGAGAGTACAATAGTGCGAGCTCCCCTAGCTTTCTCTCTAAGATTTCCGGTGCCTATTTTAATGCCAACAACGTGTTTAAATAGTCGTTATTGAAAACAACTTCTTTTGATCCAAGCGTTAACGGAGTTGAACAATTCCTTTAAATCACGCATTTGAAAAACATAATTTCATACAAATCTTTGATTTCTCTATTTTGTCAAATCAACCTTCTTTTTCTAAATTGAACAATCACTTATTTGCAAAACTGTACTCTTTTGTTGTGTTCCCTGAAAACTGAAAAACGGAAATTGACAAGCTAAAAATAAATGAGACTGACAAGTGAGTTTTATTTGAAACAAATCACGTTTTGTAAGAAATTAGGAAAAATTTGGAGTGTAAAAAATCCCGAACATAACCATCATGGAGAGGAATGTGAAGTGAGGTTTGTGATAAGAGAGACGGACTTTTCGTTTTATTGCAATTGGCGATAGGAGCGAGGTTAGGTTCTAAGCTTAAGGAATTTAAAAACTACGATTCAAATTAAATAACATGTATTTTTTAATACTTAAGGTTTTTTAAAGCCTAAGTATAGTTTTGGTCTCCGGGGCCATTCTTTTTCATGGATTTTGCGATTTTGGCCTAAAAAGGGGTGATTCTTGGTATGAAAGGCGGTTATATAAAAAATTGTTTTATTCAAGACAAAGTAAACATTTTTAATTTTTATGTTTTAAAATTTATTAACGGTCTCCATTTTAAATAAAATAAATTTTATAAGTAATTTTAAATATAGAAAAATGGGGGGGTTGTTGAATAGCACCATAGGTTCCAGAATTATACATTAAATTTTCCTTTTTTCTTTCCTTTTTTGGACGTATAACCAATATGAGGTCTTGCTAGAATCTTGTAGATATTGCACAACAATTTCATTTCCTTAGATGTCCTTGATATCTCATGCCCTAAGGATCGTGTGGATATTGGATAACAACTTCCTTTCCTTGAGATGTCCTTGATGCCTCATGCTCCAACATGTTTTTCAGCTCTTTATCACTATTGGAATGGTCATATTAGTGGGTGTGTTTGTGCCCACTCATTTGTGGTCCTAAAATACTTGATACATCATGTAATAAATTGGAAAGTTTGTGATCTTTCTCTCCCATTTGATCAGATGACACATCATGGGCCTACACGGAGTCTAGATGAGTGGTTCCTGCATTAGGTGCATTCTGGTTTTGAGGTTTCTCTAGCCTGCGAGCTACATAAGACTTAGAAGCTTTGGGTACCTTCTGATCTTGCCATCCATGATTCTTCTTTTTGATTCTGGATGCAAAGAATAATTGCAGAAATAAGGAGAGTGATCCTAAAGGTGGCTAGGTTGTTGAAAATTTCTATACCGAAAAGTTGTGTTCTCATAATCCATTGGTTGTTCATAAACCTTGCCTATCCATTTGAGGAGGATTTTTGGTAGAAAATTTTTGCTAAGGTTCACTTCCACACATATACGAACAAAAGTCATGATTCCTTTTGCAATCTGCTTAGCGTCGATTTTGATGAAATGCCTAATCGAATTGCCTATATCCTCCAAGATAGTTGGGTGAGCCATATGGGCGGGTAAGTTAAGAAGTTGAACCCATACCCAGGTTGCCAAAGATGGCATAGAAAGAGGTTTAAGTTTTGGGAAACATGGTTGAAAGGAAATGCCAACCCGGTCCTAAAACCAACGACCCTGATCTGAAACCTTTTGCTTGTCCTCCATCTTCTCAAAGACCACAACAAGAAAACCTTTAGAATAAAAAAAATATCTACAACCCTATATTGGTGAGACTGGACGCTCTATTAATCAAAGGATTAATGAGCATGCAGCTGACTTTAAACATAGGAGAACCAAGTCTTCCGCACTAGCAGAGCATGCAGAGAAGACCAAACATCATGTTTGTATTGAGGAGGCCAATGTTATTGCTAAAGTTTCGCAGTTCCATCACTGAAAATTTAGGGAAGCCATTGAGATTTAAAGAAGGCCAAGCAATCTCAATAGAGATGACGTTTGGAAGATCAGTAGTTGTTGGATCTCGTCCCTCGCTTCCCAGTCGTTTCCTCCCCTTCCTCCCCTCCCTCTATTAATAGCTTGTTCTAGATTTCTTATCAAAAAAAATTTCCCCCATGTTATCCTTTAACCTGCTTTCTTTAGCCATAATTCTTTGATCCTATTTGGAAATCTTCCTTGATTTCTTATTTTTAAGAGATAGTCCTTTTCATGCCTATCTTAATGGGTTAAATTATCCAATATAAGATATTTAAACTGCTTTACTAAAAAATTTATATTAATTAATTACCCATCCTTTAATTAAATACTATTATTATAACACTGTTATATTATTAATAATAATACAATAAGTCCTTACAATTACTAATTTTCCCTAGAACTATTAATATATGTTCCTATTATATTACTAATAAATTACTACCCTAACCATTAATAATAAGAATAATACTATTACTATAACAAGAATATAATAATAACTAATATTACTTTAGTTAATATGACTAATAATATATGTTAAATATTAGTATAGATATTCCCTTTTCATGACTAATCTAAATGATCTACTATATATAATATAACAATAATTAATATTATTTTAGATAATATTAAATCCTTACAATTACTAATATCCCTAGATGTATTAATACTTATTCCCTTAAAAAACCTTACTATTAAATTTATATTAAATAATTACACAAGACATTAATAATAAGGTTAATATTATAAGATTATTATAATAATAATATAATATTAATTATTATTAGTTATTATTAAATCATTTCGATTACTAACAATTATTTTCCCTAGATATATTATTATATGTTAACATTTCAATCAATTTTATTATAAATATTCCCTACTAGTATTGTTAACTCAAATATGGTTAACTTTTCACTTAAATAACATGTGATAGGTATTAAAATAATATTTGTTTTAGCATAATAATATTCTATAATTAAATAATTTGAATAGTAAAATCTAGTTGTTTCTTGGTCAATCTTAGTCGTTTATCCAGTTTGATCTAATATAGTCGTTTTTTCAGTCAAACCCAGCCATTGGATGATTTGCTTTCCCTATTTAATATGTAGCCATGATCTGATTCTTCAACTTGTCTTGATGATGAACCACACTCGTCGATTCGAAACGCATCGACAAATGTATTATCATGTGATTTACGTTGAAAAACTTTTTCTCATAAACCCTATACAAATTTTAATAAACCCACTATTGTAGAGCTAATGATGAAGGCCATAAGCCATTAAAGCAAACCCTATACAAGTTTTAATAAACCCACTATTGTAGAGCTAATGATGAAGGCCATAAGCCATTAAAGCATCACATGATCCCTTCCTTCTCATAATCATTGGAAATGAAGCTGCATGTAATATTATTTACCTCTAAGAGAAGGGTTTCCTGCCTTCTAATCCATGAGAAATGTATGACTAGGAAGATCTTTGGGGTTTGGCAAGGAAAACCTAGGATTCAAATGTCCTTAAAATATCTCGACAAGGATGAGGAAGATGCACCTCGCCTTTGGGTCCACCTACAATTCTAGAAACAATGTAAATCCAAGTGTCCATGGTAATGTCGTAATCCTTGAGGGATTTTTTCTCCTAAAGTTGGCGGCCTTCATGAATATCTTAGAAGCATTCGTGAGGGATTTACACCTTCTCTTGAATTCTCAATGCTAGAGAGGAAACTAGATTTGTGTTTGAGACTTGGAAGCCAAAGGAACACTCAGAAATTGGGTTTACCAAGACTGATAAAATTGCTAGATCTGAAGAAAAATATGCATCATTGGTGCAGATCACGCCTAGCCCATAAGATGAGCTAGAGATTTAAGGTTTTATACTCAGATCTGAGGGGAAAGACCACAAATATGGGATTTCATGGTATAGATATGTCATTTGAGCAAAGATAGATCTGTCCCCATGCCTTTACTCGTGTGCGGAGCAACCACAATTATGTTTTGATTGAAAGCGGGGGTTGTAGAGCTCACAACCATGGTTCAATCAATGTTATACCATTATTAAACCCTCGGTGTAAAAGTGATTATTAAATATAGCCTATATAGCATATATATATATATATATATATATATATATATATATATATATATTTCAAATTAAAATATAATACAATAATGGCATATGGTTATTATTAAAAATAGTTATTTATCTATCACCATTATATTATTGTGAATGATCTATATATTTATTAATAATATAATATAACTATCAATATATAAATAGAGTATATTAATAATATTAACTATATATATAATAGATATTGCACTGAAATACAATATAATTATTATAATTGTAAACTTAAATGTATATTAGTATTAATAATTAATTTATATATATATATATATATATATATATATATATATATATATATATATATATATATATATATATATATATATATATATATATATATATATATATATATATCACATGTATAAAACACATTAGTAAATATTATATTAAACTCAATATCATAAATTCAATATTAGAAACCCAACATTATAAACCTTATATATTAAACCATAATATTAACCTCCAAGACTATAAACCCTAATATACAGAGATTTGTCTTCTAGATGCTATAAAAGGTCTTCATTGAGATTACATTGATATGTTAATGGGAGCTCCACATATGTTACTATTGAGATTCTTGTTTATGGCTGAAGTGTTGAGAGTAGCCATGTGTAGTACTTCTATGGTTGTTTACATAGAGCACATATCATTGTTCATTGATGTCATGCATTTGTTATTTCACATTGTATTGATCGTGAATAGAGGAGAACATATATGTATAAATTTGAATAGCCATCTATCATCTGTGTCTTGTCTTTTGGTGCATTGGTCATGAAGAGACTTGTGTTGTCCAACATGTATTATACAAATTGTCAAATCCAACTACGTATGGGCTATTTGGTGTCAAAGTCATGTCTTGATATAACCTTGTTTCATTTGGTTAATAGAGCCATTGGTTGGTGATAGACATGCTTATAAGAGAGTTATATATCAATCATATGTGCCTATTATAGCCATGTATCTGCGCCATGAAACCTTGTACTTGTATTGCATGTCATTAGGAGGTATATTGCAGAATTGAAAGTGTTGGTAGCCCCAATATATTCATAGGGGGAGGATGATGCACATGTGAAGCATATTGTGTATAGCCAAGCTCTTTGTTTTACTTGTAGGAGAAACATCAGAAGATCAATCAACATAGTGTTTAACACTTTAGGGGGGGTACTTCTCTCAGCCTTGTACTGCCCTTTACCCTTGATTTCAAAGGGGGAGAGAAGGACTTATTCTTTTGCAGGAGGTTGACATCAAGTTCAAAGGGGGAGATTATTGACATTATGGCTAGAGTGCTGGCCTTGATGTCAACCTAAGTCATGATCTCATCATGTCAACTTGGATCATTTGGTGATTGATAATGAAGCTATAGGAGGATGTGAAGGTGCTATATAGATAATGATTTAAGATTCTTATAGAGGAGTTGCAGGAAGATGGAAAAATTCATGATAAATTAAGGAAATAATATGGAAGAATTCTAGGTAGAGGCTCTAAGTTTTCCTCAATTTAACCTATATTCACTAGGAGTCAGGCATGCACAGTGTGAAGAATCCTTATTTTTGTTGGGATACTAATGGAATCCGTGTGATAATTTTCATTGGGATGTTGTATCATCAAAGAGACGATGCCTATAGATAATGAAAATAAAAAACCACAGGAAAAAACAATGAATTTCCCATGGAATTCATGCATAAGGTCGATCCGACGTTCAATTGAGGTAGTCAACAATCCCATTATTAGGACAGGTTTGTAACTCCAAATGAATTGATTATTTTCATTAAAAGAATATATAAATATATACAAGGAGAGGGAGACTATTGAGATTCATCTTCCAATGTCTCTTCATCTTATTATTTTTTTTATTTACAATATTTACACTAATATCCTAATCCCTTAGGATTAGATGTCACTGTCCTCCCCTTAATCTGAAGGGATGCTGGTGAGTCTAGGCATCATTCTGAATTTTTTAAACTTTCTCTTCCAAGAAATTTAGTGAAGATGTCTAAAATATGCTCATTTGTGGAACAATGTCGTAGGTCAATAGTCTTGGCCTCAACATGATGTCAAATCATATGATACTTTATATTGATGTGCTTGGTTTGATCACAAAAATTTGGGCCAAATTTATTGCATAGATGTTGCTAATCAAAAGAGGAGTTGAATGCACTTGTTTCTCATACGAATCTTCTAGAATATTCCTAAGACACACAATTTCCTTCATTGCTTCATAGTGTCAGTTGTGGAATATGCTAGAACTAACTATTTGCATGACCTCTAGGAGACAACTCTTTATCCAAGACTCATAACATAAATTGAAGTAGGTACTCCATTTTATTCATCTGTTATGAAACCAGCTCAAGAAAAGATAGAAAAGATAGATCAACTCCTTAGAATTCAGCCTCTTCGAGGGGGCAACCTCCTTTACATTACATAAATGAACAATTCTTGGATGAGACAAATGAAAATACCTCCTTTCTATATATAGGAGTCTAAGTGGTCCCAATACAATCAAAGCCTACATAACAATAATATTGTAGGGCATAACAGTAACAATGGTGGGCTTCTATGTGGCATAATAGTAACAATATGGGAATTACATGGGTACATCAATATAATAAGTGGGTTATACTAATAACAATAAGGGGTTACACTAGTAGTATAGGGGCCTAACATGCCCCTCTCCTTCAAAAAGCATTGTCCTCAACGCTTGAGTAGTTCTTGATGCTTCTATATAAAATTCTTGTCCTCCCATGTGGAATATTCAGCGGGTAAGTTCTTCCACTTGATGAGATACTCTGAAATTGATCGATTTCCTAGCTGTCGGGTTCTTGTTTCTGTGACTGCTCCAGGTTCCAATAAGATTTTTCCTTCCTCTTCAATTTCTGGCAATATTGCTTGAATTGGGATCTTTTGCAACTTTTGAATAAGTGGCCATACTTCTTCGTTCTTCTTCCATTCATCCGTTGCTTCGTTTATCCAATTTGGTTGGATAATATAAATAGCACAAAACAATGCTTCCACATCCTCATCCTTGAAGCGTCTTCCCATTTGGTAAGGTCGCCATTTTTTAAGTGCATGTAGTATTGCCAACATTTCCTTCTCATAAATAGCTTGCTTGAGATGTAGCAGTAAAAATACCCAATCACTTACATCAAAACATTTTTCACTACGATGTTGATCTACCTGTTGCTTCATTTGATTTTGCACCGAAGTGGCGTTATCCTTTAAAAGTTGGAGAACTTGTTGTTGATGCTCGATATGATCTTTCTCTACTTGAACCTTTTTCTTCTTGATATGTCCTTCTATCTTTTGAGGAGTGGTAATTTCTTCCAGTCCTTTACAAGATATGGTCGGATTCATTTCTTGATGCTCGATGTGATCTTTCACTTCTTGAACATTTTTCTTCTTGATGTGTCCTTCTATCTTGATAGTTTGAGGAGTGGTAATTACATCCATTGAATTAAAAGATATGGTTGGATTCATTTCTTCTTTCTCGATGTGATCTTTCACTTCTTGCACATTTTTCTTCTTGATATGTCCTTCTATCTTGAGAGTTTTAGGAGTGGTAATTCTTGCCAATGCTTTACAAGATATGGTCTGATTCATTTCTTCTTTCTCTGGGGTGGTGCCCTGACGTATATCCTTTTCTTTTGATGTTTCTTGATCCTTTTCTTCCTCCTCTTCATATTCTATGTAAAATAATTTCTTCTCAGCACACCTATGACCTTTAGTGCATTTGCTATCACAATTGTAACAAAGCCCTTTTTCTCTTTTTTCTTCCAATTGTTGTGGTGTAACCCTTGTAGGTTGTGGAACGCTGGGAGAAACAACACTTCCATCTTTATAGTTGTGAGGGGTATGCTTCCTGGTTTCCATAATTTTGCTTTCCATTATGTGACAAAGCCCTTTTACTCTTTCCAAATGTTGTGGTGTTGCTCTAAAGAAGGTGTTGCTCTTTGTATCCTCATAATGTGCTATCATTTCCTCCGTGAAAATTGACCACGTAACAAGTTTTTTACGAGAACAAAGCCCTTTGTACCATAAAAATTGATCTGGTTCTAAATATGAAGATGCAATGCACACATTTCGTAACAGTTGTACACCATGTATATCAAAATATTGCTCCATCTGAAGTATCCAATTTACCGGATCCTTGCCATCAAACTTCCTCATCTTGCTTTTTCTTGATTTTAGGAGCTCTACCTTGAAACGACTGTAACTCTGTACTTTCAGATCTTTAAGTTCTGAAATTGTGACCTGTAGTAGCTCTCTGTGTCCTCTTTCCAATGCCACAAGTCTGATCCAAATTGGGTTCTCCAAGAAAGAGTTATGCACAATCTCCCGCAGTGACCTGATTATAGACTAGTTCAGTAGAGCGAACTTGTATGAAGTGCCACGTGTCACTGTTTCAACCTTTGACTATGAAAAATATATAAACAGAAACTACAGTCTGTCCTCTTTCTGTACCTTCTGATGAAATTTCAATCCAATGCTCAGAAAGAAAGTTATGACGATTTTCCCCAGGTCACCTGTTTTGAGTGTAATTCAGGAGTCTGCAAAAAGACCAACTTTCTCAGATCATATCTCCGAACATATCCCACGAAAAGCTCTGAAATTCGGTCCCAAGGTTTAGCGCCAATTCTTCTCAATTGGGATTTTTTTGCGACTTCTGAAACGTCACAGAAAAAAAGTTATAGCGGAAATTCCATGATGACCTGTTTGGAGCAGCGAAACCCTAGAATCCAAAGCTCTGATACCAAATGTTATGAAACCAGCTCAAGAAAAGATAGAAAAGATAGATCAACGCCTTAGAATTCAGCCTCTTCGAGGGGGAAACCTCCTTTACATTACATAAATGAACAATTCTTGGATGAGACAAATGAAAATACCTCCTTTCTATATATAGGAGTCTAAGTGGTCCCAATACAATCAAAGCCTACATAACAATAATATTGTAGGGCATAACAATAACAATGGTGGGCTTCTATGTGGCATAATAGTAACAATATGGGCATTACATGGGTACATCAATATAATAAGTGGGTTATACTAATAACAATAAGGGGTTACACTAGTAGTATAGGGGCCTAACATCATCTCTATCAAAATATGAATCAGAGTATCCAATCAAAATCAAATTAGCACAATCACACTAGTAAATGTGGTTGATAAATGCCTATAAACTTATATCAATCACATTAATAATTATTAAGTGTATGGTGTAAAAGTGATTTTTTTGTTTATAACTCAACAATATATTCACATACATACTAGAAGAACACTAAATTGCATTACATAGAACATTAAAATGCATTACAGTTTCTCTTTATCCAGATTTAGGTTCTGTTGAGGCCTTCAAAATCGTTGCACCAACATTGGGGATAACCACCCGGTCCAGACCTTAAAACAACTACTTTTCCATTTGGGATAGTGGCTCCAACTGGTTCAATTAGGTTCAATTACCTTCTCCCAACCCCTATCAGGTTTAAATATTCCTTTAATTGTTAATAGCTAAGGCCATCAGATCAATTCTTTGAGATGATCAGGCAAGAAGAATGATCCTTAAGTTTTTTTGTGGAACAACCAAACCAATCTAAAGTTTTACCCCAAAAGAGGACTTCTAGGAATGTAAAATTAATCTAAATGCAAACTAATTCTAAAATGTAAGAAAAAGGAACTAAATCCTTATCCTATCTCAATTAGGTAGATAAAGATCTAACCCAACTGAGAGCAAGATATTTAAATGATTGGGATTTAAATATGTCTAGTTTATAATGAATATCAAGTTTAAAAATTAGTTTAATTAACTCACATTATGAATACCAAAAACACATTCTATTCAAAGACCTCTTAACTGAAATAAGCCACCAATAACATTTAGGAAGTAGTTCACAAAATGATATTGATTGTTAAATCAATCATTTGAATAATTAAACAAGAATATGAGGAAAGAGTTCACAACATATCATTATTTGTTAAATTGGTAAAAGACAAATTTATGAGTAAATAGTTACTCATAAATCCAAATTCAACACATAAGAGCAGAGATAAATAATAACATATGATTGAGACAAATTACTCATACTGACAATAATGCACAAATACCAATAATATGACACATTCTTCCCATTTTAAAATGAAACTAGTATTTAAAATAACAGTATTAAAATACCAGTTTATTGAATGCATTTCTCTAGCTCTGGTCTCCAACAATCTTTTACAATGCTTGAACTTATGATTTTAAAACTAGAGCTACAATAGTACAAACTCTGCCCATCAAAACATAACTCAGAGTGCAAAAGAAAAATCCTCAATAATCCCTCAAATCTGAGTTTTTCTCCTCTAACCTACAACTCTAAATCCTCTATACAATAGTGCCTTCAAGAATTCATGAATTGCAAAGAAGAGGAGGCTGCGTAGTCGTCCTATTAAGTTAGACCTCGAGAGTACAATAGTGCGAGCTCCCCTGAAAAGCTACAAGATTGAAATGTAGCACCAACACAAAACTGCTCTGATGCGATCTCTGGTACCCTGCAACCTAACCCTAACCTGCTGCCGCCGCACCTGACTGTTCACCCTGCAACTGCCGCCGTTCCTCTGCTGGTCGATAGCAATGGAATTGGCGGGCGGAGGGGAGAGCTCTGCTCCCCCTCCAAATCACTCTGCAAATTCTGACAAAACTATGCTGCACTCTTCTGACGCTGGCCCTGATGCAGGACATGGCGACAATCAGAAAGCTGAGGCAAAGCTCCATACGGCCCCGACAGAAAACGATGACGCTGACAAAGAAAACCATGACAAAGTCAAGGCGACCCAGCCTAAAGCAACCTCAGCCACATGCATTCCAAAAGCTGCTGAACCCATCAAGGTGGACTTGCCCAGCCACCGTATCAATGGTGAAATCCAGTACATGCAAGATCACGCCCTCATAGGCAAATTTTTAGGCTTTTGGCCCACGGAGAAAGCATTACAAGGCTGGATAGCCTCAAAATGGAAGCCCAAGGGACAAATAACTCTGCAACTCGGGCCAAAGGGTTTCTTTACAGCTATATTCCACTGTGTGGAGGACAGAGTGAGGATATTCGAAGGAGGGCCGTACTTCTTCAATTCGTCAGGCCTCTATCTCACGGAATGGAAGCCCAGATTCAACCTTGACAAAGAGGACTTCAGTTGGGAACCCGTCTGGATCAGGATGTACTCCCTCTCGGTAGAATACTGGAAAGAAGAAACTCTGGCGGACATAGGCAACAAACTGGGCACCTTTATACGAGTTGCAGCAGAGACAAAGACTCGTAAGTACACCTCCTATGCTAGGATCTGCGTCCAGATGCATCTGACCAACGCCCTCGCGGATACGGTAAAACTCTATCACGATGATTATGAATGGTCTCAAACTTTAGATTATGAACATATTCCATTCCGCTGCCGTAAGTGTCATGAGCATGGCCATTTATTTCGGGACTGTCCTTTAAATTCCCAGTCCAAAGCAGCTACTGCTGTCTCGGAAATAGACTCTGAAGGTTTCATCAAAGTCCCTAACCGCCGCAGGCATACCAAAAAGAGCCAGCCAGTTCCTGAAAACCCTTTCAAAGAGAACCTCCAGAACAAATTCTCTGTTCTCGCTACGCAGGAAAAAGAGAATCACACCAGCTCTGAGTCCCCTCACCAACCCTCTGAACCATCTTCCTCCCTCCCTCATTTGAATCCCCCGCAATCCTCCGCCCCGGACCCAATCAATCCCTCTCCCATCCCCTCCTTGGAAAAAGGTAAATCCATATCTCGTTTTAGCTCCCTCTCGTCTTCTAAAGAGCAACCCTCTGTGGTTCTTGAACGGCCGGATGAAGATATGGAAACAGAAGCCACTCTTGCTCTCAGGCTTCAGCACGGAGCAGAAGAAGAAGTTCCAGGTGAAATCACTGTTATGGAAGAAGACCAAACGGAAGTCATCATCGATGGATTAGATATCTTTACACTTGAGGCGGCCTGCAAACAAAAAGAATTCAACTCCATTCAACCTTGGCAAATCGACAAACTGGAAGGAGTCTTAGCCAAGGTACAGCATAACAAAAGCCTGGGCATCCAAGGAGGCAGTCCATGGGATGGAAAAAAGTTACTCAAGGATCTCAAGAAAAGGGGAAGGAAGACAGACCTCCAGCGCACCATAGCATTGGGAGAAATACTTATGGAATCAGGACAATTCCCTAAGTTGACAAAGTTCTACAAACCCAAATCACAATTTACATGAAGTTAATATCCTGGAATGTGAGAGGACTCAACAGCCCCTCAAAACACAGAATGATCAAACATCTGATTCAGCAAGAAAAACCCACCATAGTTTTTTTGCAAGAAACCAAAAGCACCACTGATGCTATTGAACGAATCCGTGGCAAAGTTTGGGCAGGAAGCAGGGCTATCTCTGTTGATGCCTCAGGCGCCTCAGGAGGGTTAGCTATTCTTTGGAACCCACAGATCATCACATTATATGACTTTCACGCCACACTCCATCTCCTTCAAGCTTCATTCCACCTAGTTGGCACGAACATTCATGGTCACCTCACAAATGTTTATTTTCCACAATCTATTCAGCAAAAAATAGAACTTCTAGAAACGCTTGCTCTTCTCAATGAAAACAGACAATTCCCGCTTTGGATCGGGGGAGGAGACTTCAACATAATAACTTCCATGGCAGAGAAACAGGGCGGCCGAATTGGGCTTGACAGTGATAGTGAAAGCCTCAAAGATTTCATTCGAAACAATCACCTTATGGACATCCCTACCTCGAATGGAATCTTCACATGGACCAACAAACGAAGAGGTATTCAACACATCGCCTCACGCCTTGACAGATTCTTCCTTTCTGACAATGCTATCCATTTAGGAGGGGATTTCAATGCATCCATCCTTCCTCATAGTGGATCCGATCACTGGCCAATTTTGTTACAATGGTCCAGACCAGGCAATCAATGTAACCGGCCCTTCAGATTTGAAGCGTTCTGGCTCACAAATGCCACTTTCAGAAAAGTAGTCAGTGATGCTTGGACAGCCTACACTCCGCCGCAGGGTGCCAAAATGTATCAATTTCAACAAAAGCTAAAGAATTTGAAGTATGTCCTCAAAATCTGGAACCGCACAAGTTTTGGCAACATTCAAGAGAAGCGTTCTCAATTAGAGCAGCAAATGAGCAAACTCCAGCAAAATCTCATACATCATGGCAGAACAGAAGAACAAGCAAAACAGGAACAGGAACTCTGGAACCAAATAGAAGAACGCAGGAAGCAAGAAGAAATACTCTGGCGGCAAAAATCGAGAATCAACTGGCTCAAAGAAGGCGAGAAAAACACAAAATTCTTTCACAAGACCGCTATCCAAAGGCGAATGCATAATAATATAGCGTTCATCAACAACCAACAAGGCGAAAGAATTGAAGAGCATGAGAACATGGAGAAGGAATTTACAGGGTATTTCAAGGAAATCTTAACGGAGCCCGTTGAGAACAGGGAAGCAGCTATCCGCGCCATTACGCAACATATTCCCAGCATTATCACAGAGGATCACAACACCAGACTTCTCCAGCCCACGACCCTGCAAGAAATTGAAGAAGCCATGGCTCAACTCAAAGACGGAAAAGCGCCCGGTCCCGATGGCTTCACAGCCAATTTTTTCCACGAATTTTGGGACCTCATCAAGTATGAAGTATGGAACCTGGTTGAAGAATCCCGAAGTATGCACTGGATCCTTCCGGCCCTTAATACCACCTTCCTAGCTCTGGTACCCAAAGGTGAGGAACCAAACAGGCCGGAAAACTTCAGACCTATCGCGCTCTGCAACGTCATATACAAGCTAATCTCAAAAGTGATCGCAAATAGGCTCAAACCTCTCCTTCCCCTGCTCATATCCCCGGAGCAAACAGGCTATGTGGAAGGACGGCAGATTATGGATGGGATCATATTATCAAATGAGGTCATACACTCTTTAAAGCTCCTCAAAAAACCAGGTATGATTCTAAAACTTGACCTCTCCAAAGCTTTTGATAAGCTTAGCTGGAATTTTATACAAAAAATGCTTCTAGCCTTTGGATTTAATGCTACATGGACCAGGTGGATCATGAGTCTCATCACCTCTCCTAGCTTTTCAGTTCTCCTAAACGGATCTCCCTCGTCTCCCTTCAAGCCCTCTCGTGGCATAAGACAAGGGGATCCTCTCTCACCCTTTATCTTTGTTTTAATGGCGGAGGGTCTTAGCAGACTACTCAAAGCAGCTATAGCCTCTAACAAGCTCAAAGGTATTTCCATTCATGGCCTCAATCCGTTGTCCCATCAACAATTTGTGGACGACACCATGTTATTTGGCCATCCATCCTCAAAAGAAGCCTCCATGTTTAAATCGCTCCTCTCTCTTTACTCAGAAGCTTCAGGTACCTCTATCAATGCCTCCAAGTCTCAGCTTTTCTTTTTCAATACCCCCCTCTCCACACAGAGGAATATAGCCAGAATTTTGGGATTCTCCATCTCCCATCTGCCTTCTAAATATCTTGGAGCGCCACTCACCGCGTCGGCTATTAAAAATACCTCCTGGCAATCTCTCCTTGACAAGCTGGAATCTAAACTCGCTTTGTGGACTTTCCGTGCTCTCAACATGGCAGGAAGATTGGTCTTGATCAAGTCTGTCCTTCAAGCTATGCCGCTGTACCTCTTCTCCACTTTGGCAGCTCCAAAATGGGTTCTCAAAGCCATTCGCAATTTACAACGCAACTTTCTCTGGGGCTCCACAGGCAGAAATCGAAAATGGGCCCTTGTGAATTGGAAGGAGGTGTGCAAACTCAAATCAGAGGGCGGGCTAGGGCTTCGAGATCCACTTCAAAGCAACAACACTATGGGTGCCAGAATGTGGTGGAACTGGCTCTCCAAGCCTCACGCACCTTGGGCCCGCTTATGGCAAGCAAAGTATGCTATGGGAAGTCAGTGGCAAGATCTAATCAGAATCAACTCCAGCGCCCAAGGCTCCCCAATCTGGAATGCTGCTAAGATACACAGTCGATTTATACAGGAACACAGTTTTTGGGAAATACACTCTGGCACGTCAGCCAAGTTCTGGGAGGATTCGTGGCAGCAACTCCCCAAGCTTGCAGATCTATTCCAGATGCCACACTGGCAATCGTATATGCAGCAAGAAAACCTCATACATGTGCACCAATTCTGGCATCAAACGCTCAACCAAGACTATCAAACATGGAGACTTGCAAACAGTTGGCAAAGGGACTGGGAAGGTGAACCATACTCAGACTTGGATCAGGAACTCACACAACGCAGAATACGATACTCTCACCAGCAGGACAAGCTTAGATGGGGTCACAAGCACAAAGGCACATTTACCACTAAAGAGGCACATCAGCTGCGCTACTCAGACAGCCAAGATAATCATGACCAAATCTGGGCGCGTGTATGGCTTTCAGGGCTTTGGCCCAAAATTTCAACCTTCCTATGGCTTCTCAGCAAAAAGCGCATACTTACTTGGGATAATTTGTTGAAGCGCGGTTTCATTGGGCCCTCTAGATGCCCAAACTGCAATCTTCAAGCAGAGACAATCAGCCATCTCATGGAGTCCTGTACACTTGCAAAGCAGCTATGGGAAAGGGTGGAATCCTGTAACAACAGAGCAGCACCAAGAGGCGAGGATATAACTGACAATCTCAGGAATTGGAGCAAGAACCCGTTCCAAAGCCAATTCCTCAACACACTATGGGATCTCATTCCTGGTTTTCTGTACTGGCTCCTCTGGAAGGAGCGTAACTCTCACATCTTCAACAACTCCTCCCGGACAATAGATGCTCTGTGGCTCATCTATAAAAGAAATATCCAGGAAACCTTAGCCATCAAATCCTGGTATGACACTGACATGCCAGAAGGGCAGCAGGAAAGGGATATTTTAAAAGCTTGGAATCTTGACCCTTCAACCTTTGCAAAGGTCATCACGCGTCCCCCCAGCAACCCCTCCTCTCCGTCCTCATGGTCCCTACCTGCTCTCAACTCTTTCAAGCTCAACTTTGACGGAGCAGCAAAGGGTAATCCGGGTCCAGCTGGTTATGGAGGAATCATCAGAAGTCATACAGGTGCTCCCATGCACATCTATTATGGCTCTCTTGGCAAAGATACCAATAATGTTGCAGAAATGGAAGGACTTTGGCAGGGGATCTGTATTGCGGAGCAACTTCAGTTCTTTCCACTAGAGGTTGAAGGAGACTCACTGATCCTTATCAATGCCGCCAAAAAAATCCAAGCAGGAACAGCTGCGGACAAAGTTGCAACCAGCTGGAGACTTCTAAGCAGGTTGGAAGACTTGGCAGCTAAGCTTACAAATCCACATAGCCTATCCTTTCAGCATGTGCGAAGAACAGCTAATCAAGTAGCCGACAGACTAGCCAACCAAGGAGTTTCTAACTTCTTCTCAGGATCCTTGGACATAGTCGATGATGAACACCTCAAAAAAGACTGCATCACCCTGGTGCAAAAGGATCTCTCCCCCCCGGATGCGGGTGGTTGTTAGCGCTATAGGGCCCATGGCTTGTCAACAGGGCAGGTGTCTGCCCGGACAAGCCACGTACACCCAAAGGACACGCCTTAAACTCGCAGGCATGCAACATTCAAGGAGGGTCGTTAATACTGGTTGCAGAGCCGTCCCTTCGACATTCATTGCCAGCATTGAAACGCTAACCATGGCTCTTCAAAGCCGAAAGCTCGCGGACATTCCTCTGCATTTTTCGCCTGCACCGGTTCTGATCTGGAAGGAAGGGGCGGAAGCTCATTACTTCGGCTCTCTGTCTGGCTGTGAGAGCGATTGTGACGGTTCAGGTGCCACAGACCTGGGCAATTGGAAAGCTGGGCAGTTCAGTTGTGAGCCTGGTCGTTTGGAGGTTCTGCATACCTTCAATCCACAGTCTTGTTGGGGAATTGGGAGTCTGGTGCAGGGGAACAATTTGTGTATACACACCCACCATCCGCTCTCCTTCAGAATGCAACGTGAACGGCTTCGGGGTACCAGTCGGCGGGGCAGTTTCAGTGGAAGAGCCCCTTCCCCCTCCTCCTCCATAGAAGATTCCTCTGAGCACAGAAGACCGAGAGGAAGGCCTCCGGGCAGAGGAAGAATTGTGGAACCGCCGGAAAGAATGGACTGCGGGCATATAGAACATCCGATGGTAAGATATCGCCTTCCCTGCACTCTGGCCAATTCGACCTTCTTCGTCACTGTTAAAGTTGAGCATTGCCGTAATCCGTGGGGTGATGATGATGCTCCCCATGCTGACTTTCCGCGGATTCCTGGGGTTGTCCCGACTGTGGACATGGAATTTCCGGCCATTGATATGTTGAGGCCTGTTCATGACCCTGGAGCTGGTCCAAGCGAGCCTGTGCAGCGCCATGGTGCTGGTCCAAGCGAGCCTGTACAGCGCAATGTTGGTAAGGGCAAAGCAATTCTCTAGCCTCCCTGCTGCAAGATGGAGGACGAGCCACAGACCACGGATGAAGACTAGTGCGCGCTCCAAGTTCCTCTGCATGATTTTTCTCGCTGTCAGCTCTCCTTGCAACCACATATATGTCTGCAATCAATCTTTTTGTACTTCAGTTCATCTCTATGATGGTGTCGGTTATCTGTTACTTCTGTTATGGTTTATATGTGTCCATCGTGTCTATGGTGTCTATGTGTTGATTAAGTGTCTATGTTGTCTCAGTCCATGTGTCGGCTACGTAAGCGTCACTCTAGTTCCAGCTTTTGTATCCCTGTTATCAACTTTCTCGTGTTTACAGTTGGTCCCAGGACCAGTTTTACAGGGTCGCGGCCCTGGTGTAATACTGATAATGTAATTTGGCTCTCGATGTAATATATTTTAGCTCAGTCTTATTTAGAAAAAAAAAAATAGTGCGAGCTCCCCTAGCTTTCTCTCTAAGATTTCCGGTGCCTATTTTAATGCCAACAATGTGTTTAAATAGTCACTATTGAAACTAACTTCTTTTGCTCCAAGCGTTAACGGAGTTGAACAATTCCTTTCAATCACAGATTTGAAAAACATAATTTCATACAAATCTTTGATTGCTCTGTTTTGTCAAATCAACCTTTTTTTTTCTAAATTGAACGGTCACTTATTTGCAACATTGTTCTCTTTTGTTGTGTTCCCTGAAAACTGAAAAACGGAAATTGATAAGCTAAAAATAAATGAGATTGACAAGTGAGTTTTATTTGAAACAAATCATGTTTTGTAAGAAATTAGGAAAAATGTAGTGTAAAAAATCCCGAAAATAACCATCATGGAGAGGAATGCGAAGTGAGGTTTGTGATAAGAGAGACAGACTTTTCGTTTTATTGCAATTGGCGATAGGAGCGGGGTTAGGTTTTAAGCTTAAGGAATTTGAAAACTACGATTCAAATTAAATAACCTGTATTGTTTAATACTTAAGGTTTTTTAAAGCCTAAGTATAGTTTTGGTCTCGGGGGCCATTCTTTTTCATGGATTTTGCGATTTTGGCCTAAAAAGGGGTGATTCTTGGTATGAAAGGGGGTTATATAAAAAAATGTTTTATTCAAGACAAAGTAAACATTTTTAATTTTTATGTTTTAAAATTTATTAAGGGTCTCCATTTTAAATAAAATAAATTTTATAAGAAATTTTAAATATAGAAAAATGGGGGGGTTGTTGAATAGCACCATAGGTTCCAGAATTATACATTAAATTTTCCTTTTTTTCTTTCCTTTTTTGGACGTCTAACCAATATGAGGTCTTGCTAGAATCTTGTAGATATTGGACAACAATTTCATTTCCTTAGATGTCCTTGATGTCTCATGCCCTAAGGATCGTGTGGAGATTGGATAACAACTTCCTTTCCTTGAGATGTCCTTGATGCCTCATGCTCCAACATATTTTTCAGCTCTTTATCACTATTGGAATGGTCATATTAGTGGGTGTGTTTGTGCCCACTCATTTGTGGTCCTAAAATACTTGATACATCATGTAATAAATTGGAAAATTTGTGATCTTTCTTTCCCATTTGATCAGATGACACATCATGGGCCTACACGGAGCCTAGATGAGTGGTTCCTGCATTAGGTGCATTCTGGTTTTGAGGTTTCTCTAGCCTGTGAGCTACATAAGACATAGAAGCTTTGGGTACCTTCTGATCTTGCCATCCATGATTCTTCTTTTTTATTCTGGATGCAAAGAATAATTGCAGAAATAAGGATAGTGATCCTAAAGGTGGCTAGGTTGTTGAAAATTTCTATACCGAAAAGTTGTGTTCTCATAATCCATTGGTTGTTCATAAACCTTGCCTCTCCATTTGAGGAGGACTTTTGGTAGAAAACTTTTGCTAAGGTTCACTTCCACACATATACAAACAAAAGTCATGATTCCTTTTGCAATCTGCTCAGCGTCGATTTTGATGAAATGCCTAATCGAATTGCCTATATCCTCCAAGATAGTTGGGTGAGCCATATGGGCAGGTAAGTTAAGAAGTTGAACCCATACCCAGGTTGCCAAAGATGGCATAGAAAGAGGTTTAAGTTTTGGGAAACATGGTTGAAAGGAAATGCCAACCCGATCCTAAAACCAAGGACCCTGATCTGAAACCTTTTACTTCTCCTCCATCTTCTCAAAGACCACAACAAGAAAACCTTTAGAATAAAAAAAATATCTACAACCCTATATTGGTGAGACTGGACGCTCTATTAATCAAAGGATTAATGAGCATGCAGCTGACTTTAAACATAGGAGAACCAAGTCTTCCGCACTAGCAGAGCATGCAGAGAAGACCAAACATCATGTTTGTATTGAGGAGGCCAATGTTATTGCTAAAGTTTCGCAGTTCCATCACTGAAAATTTAGGGAAGCCATTGAGATTTAAAGAAGGCCAAGCAATCTCAATAGAGATGACGTTTGGAAGATCAGTAGTTGTTGGATCTCGTCCCTCGCTTCCCAGTCGTTTCCTCCCCTTCCTCCCCTCCCTCTATTAATAGCTTGTTCTAGATTTCTTATCAAAAAAAAATTTCCCCCATGTTATCCTTTAACCTGCTTTCTTTAGCCATAATTCTTTGATCATATTTGGAAATCTTCCTTGATTTCTTATTTTTAAGAGATAGTCCTTTTCATGCCTATCTTAATGGGTTAAATTATCCAATATAAGATATTTAAACTGCTTTACTAAAAAAATTATATTAATTAATTACCCATCCTTTAATTAAATACTATTATTATAACACTGTTATATTATTATTAATAATACAATAAATCCTTACAATTACTAATTTTCCCTAGAACTATTAATATATGTTCCTATTATATTACTAATAAATTGCTACCCTAACCATTAATAATAAGAATAATACTATTACAATAACAAGAATATAATAATAACTAATATTACTTTAGTTAATATGACTAATAATATATGTTAAATATTAGTATAGATATTCCCTTTTCATGACTAATCTAAATGATCTAGTATATATAATATAATATAACAATAATTAATAAAATTATAGATAATATTAAATCCTTACAATTACTAATATCCCTAGATGTATTAATACTTATTTCCTTAAGTAACCTTACTATTAAATTTATATTAATTAATTACACAAGACATTAATAATAAGGTTAATACTATAAGATTATTATAATAATAATATAATATTAATTATTATTAGTTATTATTAAATCATTTCGATTACTAAAAGTTATTTTCCCTAAATATATTATTATATGTTAACATTTCAATCAATTTTATTATAAATATTCCCTAGTAGTATTGTTAACTCAAATATGGTTAACTTTTCACATAAATAACATATGATAGGTATTAAAATAATATTTGTTTTAGCATAATAATATTCTATAATTAAACAATTTGAATAGTAAAATCTAGCTGTTTCTTGGTCAATCTTAGCCGTTTATCCAGTCTGATCTAATATAGTCGTTTTTCAATCAAACCCAACCATTGGATGATCTGCTCTCCCTATTTAATATGTAGCCATGATCTGATTCTTCAACTTGTCCTGATGATGAACCACACTCGTCGGTTCGAAACGCGTCGACAAATGTATTATCATGTGATTTACGTTGAAAAACTATTTCTCATAAACCCTATACAAGTTTTAATAAACCCACTCCTGTAGAGCTAATGATGAAGGCCATAAGCCATTAAAGCATCACATGATCCCTTCCTTCTCATAATCATTAGAAATGAAGCTGCATGTAATATTATTAACCTCTAAGAGAAGGGTTTCCTGCCTTCTAATCCATGACAAATGTATGACTAGGAAGATCTTTGGGGTTTGGCAAGGAAAACCTAGGATTCAAAATGTCCTTAAAAGATCTCGACAAGGCCGAGGAAGATGCACCCCGCCTTTGGGTCCACCTACAATTCTAGAAACAATGTAAATCCAAGTGTCCATGGTAATGTCATAATCATTTAGGGCTTTTTTCTCCTAAAGTTGGCGGCCTTCATGAATATGTTAGAAGCATTCGTGAGGGATTTACACCTTCTCTTAAATTATCAATGCTAGAGAGGAAACTAGATTTGTGTTTGAGACTTGGAAGCCAAAGGAACACTCAGAAATTGGGTTTACCAAAACTGATAAAATTGCTAGATCTCAAGAAAAATATGCATCATTGGTGCAAAGCACGCCTAGCCCATAAGATGAGCTAGAGATTTAAGGTTTTCTACTCAGATCTGAGGGGAAAGATCACAAATATGGGATTGCATGGTATAGATATGTCATTTGAGTAGAGATAGATCTGTCCCCGGGCCTTTACTCGTGTGCGGAGCAACCACAACTATGTTTTGATTGAAAGCGGGGGTTGTAGAGCTCACAACCATGGTTCAATCAATGTTAGACCATTATTAAACCCTCAGTGTAGAAGTGATTATTAAATATAGCCTATATATATATATATATATATATATATATATATATATATATATATATATATATATTTCAAATTAAAATATAATATAATAATGGCATATGGTTATTATTAAAAATAGTTATTTATCTATCACCATTATATTATTGTGAATGATCTATATATTTATTAATAATATAATATAACTATCAATATATAAATAGAGTATATTAATAATATTAACTATATATATAATAGATATTGCACTGAAATACAATATAATTATATACTATAATTATTATAATTATAAACTTAAATGTATATTAGTATTAATAATTAATTAATACATATATATATATATATATATATATATATATATATATATATATATATATATAACACATTAGTAAATATTATATTAAACTCAATATCATAAATTCAATATTAGAAACCCAACCTTATAAACCTTATATATTAAACCATAATATTAACCTCCAAGACTATAAACCCTAATGTACAGAGATTTGTCTTCTAGATGCTATAAAAGGTCTTCATTGAGATTACATTGATATGTTAATGAGAGCTCCACATATGTTACTATTGAGATTCTTGTTTATGGCTGAAGTGTTGAGAGTAGCCATGTGTAGTACTTCTATGGTTGTTTACATAGAGAACATATCATTGTTCATGGATGTCATGCATTTGTTATTTCACATTGATTTGATCGTGAATAGAGGAGAACATATATGTATACTTTTGAATAGCCATGTATCATCTGTGTCTTGTCTTTTGGTGCATTGGTCATGAAGAGACCTATGTTGTCCAACATGTATTATAAAAATTGTCAAATCCAACTACGTATGGGCTATTTGGTGTCAAAGTCATGTCTTGATATAACCTTGTTGCATTGGGTTAATAGAGCCATTGGTTGGTGATAGACATGCTTATAGGAGAGTTATATATCAATCATATGTGCCTATTATAGCCATGTATTTGCGCCATGAAACCTTGTACTTGTATTGCATGTCATTAGGAGGTATATTGCAGAATTGAAAGTGTTGGTAGCCCCAATATATTCATAGGGGGAGGACGATGCACATGTGAAGCATATTGTATATAGCTAAGCTCTTTGTTTTACTTGTAGGAGAAACATCAAAAGATCAATCAACATAGTGTTTAACACTTTAGGGGGGGTACTTCTCTCAGCCTCGTACTGCCCTTTACCCTTGATTTAAAAGGGGGAGAGAAGGACTTATTCTTTTACAAGAGGTTGACATCAAGTCCAAAGGGGGAGATTATTGACGTTATGGCTAGAGTGCTGGCCTTGATGTCAACCTAAGTCATGATCTCATCATGTCAACTTGGATCATTTGGTGATTGATAATGAAGCTATAGGAGGATGCGAAGGTGCTAGATAGATAATGATTTAAGATTCTTATAGAGGAGTTGCAGGAAGATGGACAAATTCCTGATAAATTAAGGAAATAATATGGAAGAATTCTAGGTAGAGGCTCTAAGTTTTCCTCAATTTAACCTATATTCACTAGGAGTCAGGCATGCACAGTGCGAAGAATCCTTATTTTTGTTGGGATACTAATGGAATCCGTGTGATAATTTTCATTGGGATGTTGTATCATCAAAGAGACGATTCCTATAGGTAATGAAAATAAAAAACCACAGGAAAAAACAATAAATTTCCCATGGAATTCATGCATAAGGTCGATCCAACGTTCAATTGAGGCAGTCAATAATCCCATTATTAGGACAGGTCTGTAACTCCAAATGAATTGATTGTTTTCATTATTAGAATATATAAATATATATAAGGAGAGGGAGACTATTGAGATTCATCTTCCAATGTCTCTTCATCTTATTATTATTTTTATTTACAATATTTACACTAATATCCTAATCCCTTAGGATTAGATGTCACCATCCTCCCCTTAATCTGAAGGGATGTTGGTGAGTCTAGGCATCATTCTGAATTTTTTAAACTTTCTCTTCCAAGAACTTTGGTTAAGATGTCTAAAATATGCTCATTTATGGAACAATGTCTTAGGTCGATAGTCTTGGCCTCAACATGATGTCAAATCATATGATACTTTATATTGATGTGCTTGTTTTGATCACAAAAATTTGGGCCAAATTTATTGCACAAATGTTGTTAATCAAAAGAGGAGTTGAATGCACTTGTTTCTCATGCGAATCTTCTAGAATATTCCTAAGACACACAATTTCCTTCATTGCTTCATAGTGTCAGTTATGGAATCTGCTAGAACTAACTATTTGCATGACCTCTAGGAGACAACTCTTGATCCAAGACTCATAACATAACTTGAATTAGATACTCCATTTTATTCATCTCTATCAAAATATGAATCAGAGTATCCAATCAAGTTGAAGTCATCCACCTATGTATACTTGAGTCCAAAGTCTTGAGTTCCCCTCAAATACTTTAGAACCCTTTTTGCAAGATACCAATGACCCTCACAAGGCTTTTGCATAAACATGGAGAGGATTCCAATAACAAATGATATTTCCATTCTTGTAGTAGTCAGGTAGTTGAGACTTCCTATGAGCTATTTTTACTTCGTTGTGTCCTCAAATTCATTTCCTTCAATGGATGTGAGCTTTAAATTATGTTCCAATGGAGTGGTCAATAGATTGCAATCAACCATGTCAAATTTGTTCAAGATATCTCCAATGTACTTCTTTTGAGAGATAAATATAATCTTATAATGTTGGGTTACTTCAATACCAAGATAGTAGTGAACATATCCCAAATCTACCATTTCAAAACCTTTCTTCGATTATTTCTTTATGGATGCAATGTAATTTTTATTTTTCCTTATCATTAGAAGGTCATCTACATACACCACAAGATATACACTTTTTTTCCAACTTTCTTGAAAAACAAAGTTGCGTCATCAAGATCATAGTGTTTGAAATTGAGTTTTAGAAGATGCTCATTCAAATTTTCATACCAGGTTCCTGTGTTTGTTTGAATCCATACAAGGATTTGACTAGCTTTAATAGTTTGTGTTCTTGAATCTTCATACAAATTGTTCTGGTTGGGACATAAAAACATTCTCTTTGAGATCCTCATTCAAGAGAGAAATTTTTACATTCATTTGATGGATTTTCCAACCGTTATGAGTTGCCAAGGCAAAGAGATTTCGAATGGTAGCCCATTTTGCTATGGGGGAAAAGGTCTCCTCATAATCAACCTATTCCTCTTATGCAACACCTTTTGCCATGATCCTAACTTTATGCTTGGCAAGTGAGTCATCTGCTTTACACTTGTTCTTGAAGGCGCACTTGCAACCTATCGGTTTGGTTCCCAATGCAGGATCAACCAACTTCTAGGTGTCATTCTTTACCAAAGAATCATATTCTTTCTACATCGCTTCTTTCCATTCATCATGATAATATACTTATTTGAAGGAAGTTGGTTAAAAATTTTTAGACAAATTTCATTCACATAAAATTTCATGAAAGTTTTTGAAAGTCTCAAAAGTTTCAGATTTTTTCTTCAATAGATATACCCAACACATTTTGGTGTAGTCATTAATAGATGTCATCATGTATTTGTTACCATTTGTAGGAGGAACATGCATAGGGTCACATACATCAAAATGAAAGAGTTCAAACTTTCTGTGTGCTTTTGAATGAGAATCATGAAAATACTATTTGTTGTGGTTTCCTAAGATATAAGCATCACATTGCTTTAGTTTCCTAGGAATGATAGCCAAAACAGTAACACCATTTTTCTTCAATAAACACAGACTTTCATAGTTCAAATGTCCAAATTTAGCATGCCAAAAGGGACTAGATGGTATTGTACCTTCATCAAATTGAGAATTGTATGCAAAATTATGTGTGTAAGAAGTCGTTACTTACAACTTCAAGAGTCTTCCTTCTTCTATCCTAGTCATGACAAGTGAGTTGTTTGATTCTTTTATAACCTTAACCTTTCCATAAAAATGTGAATGCAGTGTCCTTGCTGGAGTTTCTGAACCAAGGAAAACAAGTTTCTCTGTAACTCTTGGAGGTAAAGATCACGTAGAAGAAAGTATGGGATATCAGACACTTTGAGCATGATGGTGCCAAGCCCTGATGGCTTGAGTTTTTACTTATCTGCAAAGTGGTCTCCTCCATCAACATTATCAGTGAATTATTCAAAGAAATATCTTCTAAAATCATGTGGTGAGTTTCTTCTGAATCAAGCAACCATGCATCTTTCCATAAAGTAAGTGAAGCATTAAATAAGTCTTCTGTTACTCCAATATTTCAATGTTTCCCAAAATAATGAGCATATTAGGGTGCTTTATGTTTCCCTTTATCTAATGATTTTCCTTTCTCTTCATTCCTTTCCTGTCTAATCATGTCCCATGAGATATTATATGTGGAAGCATCATGTCCATTTCTATTGCATCATATGTAATGAAGATCGGGTCTTTCTCCTTGGTATTGTCTGCCTCCCTACCTCTATTATTCTTCCTTCCATGTCCTTTTCAACCACCTCTTCCTATAAAAGAATATGTGCCTAATTCTTCTCTTTTTGGGCAAGGAACTATTGTGGCCACCAACAACCCCCCTCCTTCTTTAGTATTAGCAATAACACTAAACAAGTGGGGACCCTTAGTAAAAAATTCAAAAAAATTTATAATTTTTTTTTGTATTATACTCCTTAAAAATACATTGCACGAAGAAGAGTAAAACATTTCTTTATGAGCACAATAAAAAACTGCGAAGAAGCGACGTGAAATTGGTCGCATCGCATACATTAAGAAGCGCCCATAAATGAAGATCTTAAGAAATCTCCGATGGCCGATATGCGACATCGCATATCGCAACATCGCATAAACAACGCACAATAACTTAACAAATTGCAACGATCTGCGATATGCGACCTTGCGATAAACGCGATGCTGTGATCTTGCGACAACGCGATAACGTGATTCTATGATAAACTGATCAAGAAACTCTGCGATGACACATCTTGATAATGCGATCCGCGATGCTGCGACGCGAGTCGCAGAAATCACCCACTAGGGCTAATATTACCCTTTATGAATTGAGCAAATTGAAGCATCAACAGAAGATAATGATGAAAGAATTACATGCTGTGCCTATTGTACCTTTGCCTACCGCTGTACTCTCTCAAGCTTCCCACAACATGGGAATACCTCCAACTAACGTGATCAATAAGATTGATCCAAATGATATCGCCTTGATTGGAGGAAGATCAAGATCTCACACTCCCCCGTTTCTTCTCACTTATGAAATTTTCAATAAAAATGTGCACAATTGTTTGGTAGATTCCGGTGCTTCATCGAATATTTTACCCAGATCAATATGTGCTAAGTTAAATGTTCAACCACAAAAATCCGCAGTGCGCGTAGTTCAGCTTGATCGATCTCAAGTCGAAGTGATTGGTGAAATTAATCAAGTAACCATAAGATTGTCATCTAACCCGAAGGTATGTCAGGTTATTGACATTCTAGTGGCTGATATCCCAGAATTCTATGGCTTAATTCTTAGCAGGGATTGGTCCGAGAAACTCCATGGATACTTTGCAACTGACTGGTCGCACATGTGGTTACCCTACAACAATAAACCGAATCAAATAAAGGTTGAACGAGAGTTACACCAGAAGTACATAGTAACAGAATTAGAGGGAGAAAATGAAGCAGTATCTTATAACAACAGTATCATAGGCAATTACTCGGTAGATTCTTTTCTCGGTAATTTCAATGCTCACACATCACCTTACTTAGAAAATTCAGTTTTGTCCCAAGTCGAAATTTTTTCCCAAATTGATAGTTCAAAGTGTGTTAATTTTGTAGATAAACCTGTAAATACATCTTTGTTGTGGAAATTATATTCCGATGGCTCTAAATCTAATGAAGGAGTAGGAGCAAGATGCGTTCTGATTAGTCCAGAAGGAAACAAGACCATGCTTACGTGCAGACTCGAATTCAATTGCACAAACAATACATCAGAATATGAGGCCTTGGTGCAAGGCCTATACAAAGCAATCATGTTAAACGTCAAGTATCTTAAAGTCTTCGGAGACTCTGTGATTATTGTCAAACAGGTACGTAACACTATACATTGCCTATCAAGTCATTTAAAACACTATCAATCTTTACTACAAGATCTGACTGAGCATTTCATAGCATTTAATATTTCTTCAATCCCGAGACTCCAAAACGCAAGCGCAGACCTTTTGGCTAACGTCGCCTCTAGGCTTATTCCCTCTGAAGATTTTAGTCCAAATAGATTCTCAATAGAATTAATCTTTAGACCGTCCATCCTTGACAACATTACAAATTGGAGAGTATTCAATGACGATCCTGATATTGTAAATTTCCTCACTTCTGAAGGATCCTAATCCAATCAGATAATTGACGAAGACCATCACGATCGACAAATACAACAAAATAGCACTGATAATGCTATACCGAAATCGGTGGTTAAGTTAGAAGACTTATACGATTTGAAAAATCGGTTTAAAAGGTCTACCAATTCAAAGCTCTACAGTCCAACTCTGAACTACGAATTAGTAAACCTAGGAACCAATGATAAACCACAAAACATTAATCTAGGCATCGGCCTAGTCCCTGAAGAAAAACTAGCGTATATTCGTCTTTTGAGACAATATAAAAATGTTTTTGCCTGGAATTACGATGAGCTGAAGACGTACGACACTTCTATCATTCAGCATACTATTCCTATGATTGACAACAAAAAACCTGTCCAACAGAAACTGAGAAAGATCCACCCCAATTTAGAAAATCAGATAAAAACTGAGCTAAATAAGTTATTAAAAGTCAGAATAATTTTCCCCGTCAGACATTCCAAATGGGTCTCCAATATGGTACCCATTAGAAAGAAAAACGGAGATATTAAAATCTGTATCAATTTTCAGAATCTTAACAAAGCCTGTCAAAAAGACAATTTTCCTCTTCCACCTATGGAACAGATATTACAGGCAGTAGCAGGCTCAGAACTGATGTCTTTCTTGGACGGATTTGTTATAGACATTTTTGTGCCTTACAGTTATAAGCATAAAATGTACATAATTCAAGCGATCCAAAGTCCCTAAAGAAGTTGTTACAGCTCCTAAAGGAACAAGGTCAACCAATGACAGCTTCTCCCAAAAGTTCTCCACCAAAAACCACTCAGAAACAGTCAATTCAGGATCAATTCAGAGGCTCCACTAGCTGCCTGCGTTGAAATGCAGAGGCTACACTGGCTAGGTGCACTGCAACGCAGGTGGAAGCACTACCAGGGTGCGCTGAGCGGGAAATGACAAATGGCAAACTCATTCAACGAGGTGGAAAGACCCTGGAAGCTTCCAGAATCTTCTCCAATGACACTTGCCTAAATGAATTCGACTAGTGATGAGTAAGAGGTTCTCAACCTCCAAGTGGAAGCAAGAATTGACAGAGAGAATCCACAAGTCAAAACATAAGCTGACTCATCCTCTCTGCTTACATCTATATATGGATCTCTCACCCAGAGGTTCAGGAGGCTGGAATTTTGTACTTTGCAGAGAATTGCTGTTGGTTTGAGATTGAGATTAGTACATTGGGTGATTTATGCTTTGTTGGAGGAGAGGAAGGGGTTCCTTTGCTGGGAGGTAGATGCTGGATCGGAACTCACTTGGTTGTATCTCCTCTTGGACTTTCTTATTCTATCAATAAACTATTTGAGTTTCTCCTACATGCTGTGTACCAATGATGTTTTGTTATGCTTACATGTTTAGCTTAATCTGATCTTGAGCTTTTTATGAATGTATATCTGTATCTTCGTGTAGTTTCTCTCTCTTGTGATCTTGCAGGAATTCGGTGAAGCTGGGCCGGTGAAGGAGAAAGGAGCTGAGAGCCACTGAAGAGAGGAGTGATTGGATAGACAAACTAGCGGAAGACACAGGTTAGTTACATCCTTCTTCCTCATTTACATTTCATAAAGAATAATACTCAATTAGTTTACCTTGTTTGTTGCTAAGGCACTATCACACCTTAGAATGGGATAGGGGCATTCCGAATGGATACTTTTCCCAACAACAAATTGGCGACTCCGCTGGGGATCGTATCTTGTTAGTCTATTTGTGTTTCTATTGTTGTTCTTCTCATAAACTCAGGAGTACCGAATCGAAATGCATTTGCCATTTTCAAATGCAAAGTAGAGATCTGCCACTCTAGTCCACTCACTGGGCCTGTTTTTATGATCTGAACAACTGATACACAAGTGCTCTAACAGCCCTTTGTGATAGATCTTAGTCCTCATTTAAATCATCCTCCTAATTGTACCTAAGTGATAGCTTTTATCCGGCCAAAAGCTGTAGATTAAACTGCAAAACGTGACCCAGAACCCAGAAACAACTCTCGTTTCTGCTTCAGCGCAGACTCTGTGAAGAGGTTCTGCATTTCAACGCAGGTCCCGTGACGGATACCTGCGCTGAAGTTCATTTTCTCTTTGCTGATGGTGCGTTGATCAGCCCTTGCCTTGTGCAGCTGTGGTTCCCTGCTTCCTTTTGTTCAGTTTTATCTCTATTTCTTGCAGCCTGTTATCAGTCAGTGTACCATTTTGAAACCCCTTTTCTTTGCCTCAATTCTGCCTCAGTTGTATAAAGAAATTGTATTTGTTCTTTGTGTATTTGTTACATCATTTGCAGTTTCCCATTACAAAATTAAACTAGTCATACTGTCGCCCTTAGATCTAGACCTGTCGTAAGTGTCGTTTTGATCTTAGGAGTGAGTTTGTTTGCTGTTCACAGTTGATTAAGCTTTTACTTTTGTCGTTTGGTTTGAATTTATGCATTTCTAGTGTCTAAACAAGTAAATCATAAAGTGTCGTAATCGTCTTTTTGATTTCGAAAAAGGAGCTTGTTTATGTTTTCACTTGAAATCGAATTCAAATTTGTACAACAACTTTCTTTTTAGGCATCAATATTAAGAAAGCGAAAACAAATACATGCATATGTGCATTTGCATTTTGATAGTTTTCATGCTTTGATTTAGGAAAAGTGCATTTACAGTGTGCTCTATGCTCTTTGAGAAAAGATTGTGTCTTTCTTTTCCCCTTGTAGCTAGGATTTTCATTGTTGAAAAGATATAAAAGCTTGCTTATCATCTTTAGACTGCATTTAGGAATTGTATCATACATCTCGTGGTGATCCAAAAAGGCAAACTTCTAAGAAATATCAACCTAAAATAAATTGAATGAATTTAACAACGCTTTGTAACTTAACGCACAACATAAAGGTCTAGGCTAGAGACGTGTTCCGGCGTCGTAAAACTTGGTGATTGTCGATCTCGCTGATGGTTGGGTGATTCCTCCTGAGAGACGATAAGCGCCAGTACAGATTGTGCTCCCACGTACTGTCGAGTATATATTGGGAGACCCTTATAGGCATAAAACCTTTATCCTTAGGAAGTCGTGTTGGCCACCCTACTGATCGCAATGCACTGAACACAGCATTCAGGAAGATTGACCGCCCGTACCTTAAAAAGTATTCTGCAGTTTTGCGAAACGTTTGGCACACACTCTACCTAGAATTCCAGAGCAGTTCCTTTTGGCCTTTTTCAGACTCTATAACGGAAAAAGTCCATCCGAGCATTTGTCACTTCGGGCTCGTTAAAACATCGAAGGCGACTAGAGTCATCTTTTGCTTTTTCTCGACTCTTTAAAAATAAAAAAGCAAGTTGTGTCCAAGCGTCATTAAAATTTATTTTAAATGGAATATTCATACCCTTTTTCCTGCGTTGATCTTTAGGTTGAGAAAATGGAGCCTACCAACCAAATAATTCCCCTTAGTGGAAATCCTAGTCCCTTCTCCTCTTGGGGAGATGTTGGTGCGCCCCATATGGCCACATTGTCGCTTCCAGGACTGACAATTGGCTTGCTGGTCTGGCTCTTCTCAACCAATGTCGTTCAGAACACCACTATTCCTGAACAGTCGAATCAGCAGTTAGACCAGTCCAGAGTTACCCACCAGCCTTCTACTTCCTCTAATTCTTCCTCTCCTCCTTCCTCTTCGCTTGGCGGAACTGGTAAAACAAAAAACCAAGTTCCTAAGGAAAAAAAGGAAAAGAAGAAGAGAGAGAAGAAGAAGAAGGAGCCAAAAGCGACTGGGGGAAAACAAGTGTCGTCTGACAAAAATCCACACACAGCACTGACTAGGCCTAAATCGCCATGTGTCATATGCAAGGGAGACCACTTCCACAGAGATTGTCCCTGCATCCCTCGGATACTAAGGGACTGGTCTCCCCGTTTGCACAATCCGGTGGCATCAACCTCTGATAGCCATGTTGAATGCACATAGTCAACTAGCGAAAGTGAAGTCTCTGGACAAAAAGGGAGAGCTAGATCTCCCTGTAGACTGTGCGAAGGCAACCACGCCATCCACTGTTGGCCCTTCTTAGACGAAGCGAAAAGAGTTTTGGGTGATCTTCCGGTTTCACCGTTACGAATCCCTCCTGGATATAAAAAACTCTTGCCGAGTCCTTCGTTAGTTGAAAATCCAGCTGGCTCGCTCAAGTGGTCAGCTGAAGCGCCAATCATTGAAGATGAACCAGCTGAATCCATTCCCGACGAAAGTCAAAAGGTCGAGGCGGCAGTTGACCCGGTCTTGCCTTCAGAGGATTTATCTTCGAATGATACAGTCACTGAAGAGGATAAAGATGACATCATCCAAATTCTCTTCATCAACACAGACTCCGACGAGAACGAGGGCAATCCCCCCATTCCTTTATCGCAGTAAGGAAGTTCGTCAGAGCGATACCCGGCTATCTACTCGGTCCCACCACCAAGCAACCTAGTTGTCTCCTTCGACTGGAACCAACTAGGCAGACCCCGTTTGCCAGCAAGCATACCATTCAGAATTATCGTCCAAATATACAGAATGGTCATGGCTGGCACCATCATTGATGAGGGGGCATCTGTGAGTATCCTTTCCTCTACTGCTTGGAAAGCGCTTGGTTCGCCAGCGCTTTTGCCTGAAATGAGAAATCTGACAGGCTTTGATAAAGGAACCAGTCGACCTTTAGGGATCCTCCCCAATGTGCCTATCACATTGAAAGGGAACACCGTTCAAATGAACGTGATGGTCGTTCAAGGACCCTTGGATTATAACCTACTCCTTGGACGAGACTATATATATTGCATGGGAGCCATCGTCTCCTCACTCTTGATCCGGATTTAAACAGGAACGCAACAAATTACAGAGATAACCATATACACAAAGATGCAGCGGAAATAATACTTCATTTCATTAATGGAAAATACTGAAATATGCTTACAACCAGAAATGGAAATAAACCAGCTAGGGCGATGGTAGCTTATCTCTGAGAAGAGATGTGATGGCTACATGCCTTTGAACTGTGTTACAATGAGGCTCGAAGGCCTATTTATTGTTGAGAAACAATGGAAAAACCCTTAACATTCCAAAACCTAACCCTAGGAGAGGAAATGCCAAAGCGTGGGCTCCGTTTGGGGTAAATTGGTACATCAACTTCCCGGGGTCGTAACTTTGGCATATGATCTCTGTTTGACGCGTACAATAGCTCATTAGAAAGATCTATCCGAGCACTATATTTGTTGGAACGGGCAACATCATGAACCTATGTTGCCCCTGGATTCCCCAAAAAACGTCGTTTAGGGCCTCAAAACGGCTCCGGAAGTTCAGGACCCGAAAAACTGCTAAAAATAGTAAGTTTTGATACAATTAAGGAAACTGAAAATGCTGAGAAAGACAATGGGGGGGGGTCCAGGTGGACTTGGCAGGTGGCCACCAATATCCACCTGGATCATTCCTCCCCCCTTAGGAAGCAATGGTCCCCATTGCGTTGAGCTCCTCCATGAGATGAGGAAACTTCTGCTGAACTTGTTCCCTGGTGAGCCACTTGCCCTGCTGAAGGAGTTGGCCTGCTTTGACAACTCGATACAGTTGGATATTCTGTTGGCGAGTGTTCTTGATCTGTGTGTCCATGATTCGATCAACTGCAGCTTGTTCCATGCAATCTGGATTTAATTCTGTGGGTTTGAGCTGTTCTGCAATGTCGGATGTGTCTAGCAATGGTGGAAAGTATGGCCGAAGGTGGTCCACATTGAACACTGGGTGCAGGCCAAGGAATGGGGGAATGCTGAGCTCAAATGGATTGTCTCCCATAGCCTTAGTAATGGTGTAAGGACCATATCGGAGTGGTCTCAATTTCCGATAGGCTCCAGTAAGGCGTTCCTTTTGCAAATGCAACCAGACTTTTTCGCCCACCTGAAACTTGTGTGGCACCCGATGTTGATCATGTCGCTGCTTCTACTTGGCATTTGATTTCTCAAGAATGTCATGGACCTGTTGGCGAATATGTTGGATGCGCTCAATGAAGCTGGTGGCCTTATCTGTTTCGGACTGGACATGAGCTGAATTCATGTGAGTAGCTGCAAGTGGCATGGCCACGTCAATGGGGCATAGTGGCTGGAATCCAAAACCCACCTGAAAAAGGGCTATGGCCAGTGGAGCTGTGAAGAGCTCGGTTGTCGTTGTGCTGAACATAGGGGAGGCTCTCGTCCCATGTGCGTGGATGCTTTGAGTTATACATGCGCTGAATGTGCACAATCATCCTATTGAAAACCTCTGTCTGGCCATCAGTTTGAGGATGGAAGGTTGTGGACTTCGTGAGTTTGGTGTCCAGCATTGACCAGAGACTGGACCAAAATGTGCTGAGAAACCGACTGTCCCGATCTGAGATGATAGACTGTGGGATCCCAAAGTTCACCCACACTCGTTCAAAGAAGAGTTTAGCAGTGGCTTCTGCCGTGATATTCTTCTTGCAGGCCACCATAATGGCCATCTTCGAGAACCTGTCGACGACCACAAAAACACAGTCATTTCCATGCTTAGTGGAAGGAAGGCCTGACATGTAATCCATGGAGATGGATTCCCAAGGTCGACTAGGGGTAAGCAACGGGGTATAGAGGTCGTGCTTCTTAATGGTCGGTTTGGCAATGGCACAGGCAGTACATGATCGGATGTACTTCCCAACATCCTGTCGAAGATTCGGCCAATAGAAATAATTTTGCAGTACTGCCACTGTTTTCTCAACCCCGAAATGCCCAGCAGCCCGACTGTAGTGTGCTTCCCAAGTCATCTTGGAACGCTCGCTTGAAGGAACACAAAGGTGACCGAGGTGGCATAATAGGGCATCCTGGAGGTGAAAATCTGCAACATGCCGACCCTCCAAGAGTGTCTGGTATGTGTGGCCGAATTCTGGGTCTCTTTTATAGAGAAGTGGCCAATCAGAAGTCTCGTGCCCACAAGAGTTGAGCACGGTGGTCAGCGCCATGATCGGTGGTCGACTGAGGCAATCTGCAACATTATTGGTGCTGCCCTTTTTATACTTGATATTCAAGTGAAACTGCTGCAGGTATGTAGACCACTTCTGATGGCAATCATTCTGCAATTTCCCTTGGGTCTGTATGAACTACAGGGGTCGGTGGTCTGTGTGGATGATCGTTTCTTTCCCCAAAATGTAATGCTTCCATTGTCGGCAGGCCTGTACAATAGAATACATCTCTTTATCATAAGTGGGGTACTTCCGGACTGTGTCTGAAAGCGTTTCACTGTGATATGCCACTGGATGTCCATGTTGAGTAAGGACTGCCCCAATAGCATAGTCAGAGGCATCTGTCTCGACCTCAAATGGTTGTTGTAAATCTGGTAACGCGAGCACTGGTGCCATGCAGAGGTGATCCTTCAACTCCCTGAATGCCTTCTGTTGAGATTCAGACCAAAATAATTTTGCTTTCGCCCCTCCCTTGGTGACTTGACTCAAGGGCCAAGAAATATGAGAAAACCCCAGCACAAACCTGCGGTAGAAGTTGGCAAGACCTAGAAAGCTGCGGAGCTCTGTTAGAGTGGTTGGAGAGGGCCAATCCCGAACGACTTGGACCTTGGCTGGATCGACATGCACCCCCTGTTCATCAATGATGTATCCCAGATACTGAACCTGGGTCATGCCAAAAGTGCATTTCTCCAAATTGGCACATAGCTTGTGTTGCCGCAGTGTTTAGAGAACCTGTCGGATGTGGTGGAGGTGCTCTTCCCAACTCTGGCTGAAGATCAGAATGTCATCCAAGTATACTACTACAAAGGAGTTGGTGAATGGCTGCAAGATGTCATCCATTAGCCTCATAAAGGTTGCAGGAGCATTCGTCAATCCGAAAGGCATGACCAACCATTCGAAGAGGCCCTCCTTGGATTTGAAGGCAGTCTTCCACACATCTGAGGGTTTGATTGGTACCCGGTGATATCCTGACTTTAGATCGATCTTGCTGAAATATTTTGCCCCCTTTAGTTGGTCTAGTAGGTCATCAATCCACGGGATCGGGTACCTCTTACGGACAGTGATCTTGTTCAGCGCCCGATAGTCAATACAGAGTCTCCACGTCCCATCCTTCTTCTGTACCAACACGATCGGGCTCCCACAAGGCGATGAACTCGGACGGATGTGACCTTTCTGCAGGAGCTCCTGAATCTGCCTCTTGATTTCATTGTTCTCCAGAACGGAGCGCCGATAAATTGGTCCATTGGGTAGCGGCGCACCTGGGGTCAGATCGATGGAGTGCTTGACTTGACAGTGCAGAGGAACCCCTGCCGGGGAGGTGAAGATGTCTTCGTACTCCTCCACAATCTTGTCCATCTGTAGCTGTCGTGCAGAGGGACCCCGTTTGGAGGCCCCGGCCATTGTCTTCTTCTTCCCTTGAGGGCGTATCATCAGGAAAACAAATTTCCTGCTTTTGGAAATGATCTTACTGCATTGTTTTGCAGTAATCAAAGAGATGGCGGCAGGTGGTGCTACCTCTGGTATCCTGAACAACTTATTTCCCAATGTAATAATAACAGCACGGGGCCTTGATTCATACACAGCATGTCGCTTCCACAAGTATGGTTGTCCTAGTAATACATCACAAACTTCAAGGGGAGAAATGTCACACAATACCTCATCCGTGAAGGGCTTGATGTTGTATGGAAGGCCACACTGCTGACTCACACGAAGATCTCGCCCTTGGTGAAGCCACCCAATGGTGTATGGTTGTGGATGTGCTGTGGTCGGTAAGCCCAACCGCTTCACGACCTCTGCCGAAATGAGGTTCTTTTGACTCCTGCTATCAACAATGAACTGTATCGGGGAGCCCTTTACCCACATCTGGGAGTGGAAGAGACGCTCCTCCTCCTCTGGATCTTCGAGTTCATTTTTCTCGATCTTTGCGGTAGCAACAGTGGAGCTGGGATCCGCATCAATGATCTGCTTCCCTTTTTCATACCCCTTATCGGGTTCTGACTCAGAGTTGGGACATGCATATGATTCTGAAACCTTTAGCTTAGCCACCAGTGACTGCTTGGCCCGACACTCACTTGTGTTGTGAGTGGAGCTCTTATGGAACTCGCACCATTTTCCAGTGTCCTTTCTCGGCTTCGCGGCGTTGTTCTTTGCTTGCGGCTTCAGCTGGTTGTCTTGGGTTGTCCCGCCTTGGCTCTGTCCTTTGTTCTGTGGTTTAGGGGCACCTTTCCCCTTCTTTGGATTCGCAGATCCAAAGTCTCGCTTCTTTTGTTTAAACTTCTGCTCGACCTTGACGGCATATCGGTATGCTGCGCCGAGCGAGGGGATGTTTAGGAATTGTATTTATTCCTGGATGTACTTGTGCGGGCAGCCACGGTATTTGAGTATCAAATGTTGCTCCGAATCCTTGATACCCAACTTTGTGCAAAGGGTATGGAAAAGATTGGTGAACTCCGGTACGTCTTGGTCCCTTCCCTGCCGCAGCGTGGTCCACTTTATGTATTCATCCTCATAGCTTCCGACAGGGTAGTACTGCTCCTTGATGGCATCCTGGAACGAATCCCAGGTGGGTGCAGCTGAAAATAGTGAGCCGGTACTTTCATCCTTCTGCTCGCAGTAGGTTTCCCACCATTCCTTGACGTGGGGGGCTGCTTTGAGAAGAGCAAAAACAATCTTTTCCTGACTCGAAAATTCATGAACAGAAAAATATCCCTCTAGCAGATTTAACCATTTATCTACGGCATCGGTGTCTATCTGACCCTCGAATATGGGGATTTCAAAATTAACTTGTACCTTAAAGGGTGTGGCGTTTCCAGAGGAGCTGCTAGAAGCCGATGCGCCGCTTCTGGGTAGCCACTGAAGGATCTGGGTAAAGTTGTCCATCATCACGTTCCGTTGTCGCTCGAGGGATTCTTCGAGCAAGATTTTGATGGGATCTCCTGCCCCCTCGTCTTTCTTCTCGTCCGCCATGGGAGGCCGTCGGGATTTGCGAGGCTGGTCTTGCAAAGGTTCAACCAGTTCAAGCCCTAACTCCTTATATCCCGACCTTGTTGGGGACATGCAAAGAAAAACAGAGAAAAAGCAGACCGCTCTGATACCACTGATCCAGATTTAAACAGGAACGCAACAAATTACAGAGATAACCATATACACAAAGATGCAGCGGAAATAATACTTCATTTCATTAATGGAAAATACTGAAATATGCTTACAACCAGAAATGGAAATAAACCAGCTAGGGCGATGGTAGCTTATCTCTGAGAAGAGATGTGATGGCTACATGCCTCTGAACTGTGTTACAATGAGGCTCGAAGGCCTATTTATTGTTCAGAAACAATGGAAAAACCCTTAACATTCCAAAACCTAACCCTAGGAGATGAAACGCCAAACTATGGGCCCCGTTTGGGGTAAATTGGTACATCAACTTCCCGGGGTCGTAACTTTGGCATATGATCTTCGTTTGACGCGTACAATAGCTCATTAGAAAGATCTATCTGAGCACTATATTTGTTGGAACGGGCAACATCATGGGCCCATGTTGCCCCTGGATTCCCCAAAAAACGTCGTTTAGGGCCTGAAAACGGCTCCGGAAGTTCACCCGAAAAACTGCTAAAAATAGTAAGTTGTGCTACAATTAAGGAAACTGAAAATGCTAAGAAAGACAATGGTGGGGGTTCAGGTGGACTTGGCAGGTAGCCACCAATATCAACCTGGATCAACTCTTTAGAGTAATGTGTTTCCCGCACGAAGGAAGAGTGGTCAAGCTCGTGGACCAGCTTTCATTTCCTGGATCACGCATCGCAAATAGTCACATACCATCCCTAAATGGTCTCTTCACGCAAGAAATGTCTCAACACACGGTTCGTCCTCCCGATGAGCGCGAGTAATTCGGAGGGATATGACTGGAACCCAGGGGACATGCGTCCTGGTCTGCTTCGGCAGGAAAACTTTGGGTATAGGGTAGGTTTCCGCGGGAGAATATGACTAGTATGTACCCCGTCCGTCTTGGAAGAGGGGTTATTCTAGAATAAGATTATTTTGTCAAAGTTATGTGTTTGGCGCTCGTTGTCACTCACCTTTGTCTATCTCGGTGGACATCGCCGAAGAAGTGTTTTGTTTGAAAGATTAATAGAACAATCTTTGGGTAACCTGAAAGAGGTAGGACTTTCCTGGTAGAAAAAATGTTTTATCTGCAAATTGAGGGGTAAACTTGAAACTCTGTTTTATACCTGGGGGCATGCAAGACTTTTGGAGTGCAAGCAAGGGGCGGCTATTTATTTTTTAAATTTTTAGGTCCTCCCTTTAAACCCGTAGGTCTAACCCTTTAAACTCGTAGGATTAGTCGTTTCCGAACTTGCATAAAGAAAGGATTCCAGGAGCATAGCTTTGTGAGGCGCAAGCTCCATAAAAAATGGGATCTTACATGAGACATTCTTATCATATGACTGGAAAATCGAGCAGTTTTAGCACATAGTTCATGCTCGTTAAAAAATAAACATAAGATCGAGCAAGTGTTTCAACCCACGTTTAAGCTTGTCCGGTAAATAACCACCGTGAATGTAACATTATCAGCCATTAAAGCCTTGGTCGTGTTTGCACCGTCACCTCCACTTTTCCATTGGCCGATCATTCCCCTCCATTTGATTGTTTACCCATTTTGAGGAACAGCTGCGAAGAGTGATTTCACTAGCCATCCTTGTGACACTGCCGTGATTGGAAAATTCCAACCCTTACTTGGAATCAGCTGCTAACCCGTTTTATCACTCGTTCCTCAAAAGACGAGTCTTCTTTAAGCTCTTTTCATTTGACTCGTAAAATATGAAAAGATTGCCGAGTTTTGGCCTTCCAGCTTATTAAAGCGACCGAAAGTGCTATCCCTCCTCTAGATTTCAATCTTTTTGGACCTGAGGGATTATTGCACAAAAAGATCGAGCGCTTGTTTTGTTCGGCTCGTTAAAACTATCGAAAATTCATCCCTTCTGTATTGTTTTATACTTTTTCAGACTTAAGGGATTAGATGACGAAAAACGACCTTTGGAGTTATCTTTACGTACCTTTTTAGACTCTCTAAAAATGAAAAGGGACTGAGTTATCTTTGTCATTAAACTTGTTAAAAAATATTAATAGCGACAAACTTGTCTTTAGACGAGAACGAGTTTCACTATCGCTAGGCTCATTAAAACATAGCGATGGGTTTGCCCGAAGGGCAAATTATAGAACAAGCATATGTTATCCTCCTCAAGCTTGACAAAAATAAAGAGGTACTGGTCAGCAATGACTGGGGAAAAATTGGGAAGAAACTCAAAGAACATTATTGGTAGCAAGTCGCTCTTGAACATGACACTTCCACTCCGTGCATGAGTCGGGTTGGGTTGTTTCATTCACCGGTCACATCGCCATGGTCTCGCCATACCATCCATCTTTGGGGTAAATGCTACCAATCCATCACGTAAGTGTCGCCGATATGTTCAAGAGAAGTCATCCAGAGAAGTCAATCGTGTCCCATCCACTACCATACATTATCATTCATAATGTGAGTGACAACGAGCGCCAAACACATAACTTTGACAAAAGAATCTTATTCTAGAATAACCCCTCTTCCAAGACGGACGGGGTACAGACTAGTCATATTCTCCCGCGGAAACCTACCCTAGACCCAAAGTTTTCCTGCCGAAGCAGACCAGGACGCATGCCCCCTCGGTTCCAGTCATATCCCTCCGAATTACTCGTGCTCATCGGGAGGACGGACCGTGGGTTGAGACATTTCTTGCGTGAAGAGACCATTTAGGGACGGTATGCGACTATTTGCGATGCGTGATCCGGGAAATGAAAGCTGGTCCATGAGCTTGACTACTCTTCCTTCGTGGGGGAAACACATTACTCTAAAGAGTGAGGAGACGATGGCTCCCATGCAATATATATAGTCTCGTCCAAGGAGTAGGTTATAATCCAAGGGTCCTTGAACGACCATCACGTTCATTTGAACGGTCTTCCCTTTCAATGTGATAGGAACATTGGGAAGGATCCCTAAAGGTCGACTGGTTCCTTTATCAAAGCCTGTCAGATTTCTCATTTCAAGCAAAAGCGCTGGCAAACCAAGCGCTTTCCAAGCAGTAGAGGAAAGGATACTCACAGATGCCCCCTCATCAATGATGGTGCCAACCATGACCATTCTGTATATTTGGACAATAATTCTGAATGGTATGCTTGCTGGCAAACGGGGTCTGCCTAGTTGGTTCCAGTCGAAGGAGACAACTAGGTTGCTTGGTGGTGGGACCGAGTAGATGCCCGGGTATCGCTCTGACGAACTTCCTTCCTGCGATAAAGGAATGGGGGATTGCCCCCGTGCTCGTCGGAGTCTGTGTTGATGAAGAGAATTTGGATGGTGTCATCTTTATCCTCTTCAGTGACTGTATCATTCGAAGATAAATCCTCTGAAGGCAAGACCGGGTCAACTGCCGCCTCGACCTTTTGACTTTCGTCGGGTATGGATTCAGCTGGTTCATCTTCAATGACTAGCGCTTCAGCTGACCACTTGAGCAGGCCAGCTGGATTTTCAACTAACGAAGGACTCGGCAAGAGTTTTTTATATCCAGGAGGGAGTCGTAACGGTGAAACCGGACGATCACCCAAAACTCTTTTCGCTTCGTCTAAGAAGGGACAACAGTGGATGGCGTGGTTGCCTTCCCACAGTCTACAGGGAGATCTAGCTCTCCCTTTTTGTCCAGAGACTTCACTTTTGCTAGTTGACGGTGTGCATTCAACATGGCTATCAGAGGTTGATGCCACCGGATTGTGCAAACGGGGAGACTAGTCCCTTAGTATCTGAGGGATGCAGGGACAATCTCTGTGGAAGTGGTCTCCCTTGCATATGACACATGGCGATTTAGGCCTACTCAGTGTTGTGTGTGGATTTTTGTCAGACGACACTTGTTTGCCCCCAATCGCTTTTGGCTCCTTCTTCTTCTTTTTCCTTTTTTTCCTTAGGAACTTGGTTTTTTGTTTTACCAGTTCTGCCAAGCGAAGAGGAAGGAGGAGACGAAGAATTAGAGGAAGTAGAAGGCTAGTGGGTAACTCTGGACTGGTCTAACTGCTGATTCGACTGTTCAAGAATAGTGGTGTTCTGAACGACATTGGTGGAGAAGAGCCAGATCGGCAAGCCAATTGTCAGTCCTGGAAGCGACAATGTGGCCATATGGTGCGCACCAACATCTCCCCAAGAGGAGAAGGGACTAGGATTTCCACCAAGGGGAATTCCTTGGCTGGTAGGCTCCATTTTCTCAACCTAAAGATCAACGCAGGAAAAAGGGTATGAATATTCCGTTTAAAATAAATTTTAACGACGCTTGGACACAACTTGCTTTTTCAGTTTTAAAGAGTTGAGAAAAAGCAAAAGATGACTCTAGTCGCCTTCGATGTTTTAACGAGCCCGAAGTGACAAATGCTCGGATGGACTTTTTCCGTTATAGAGTCTGAAAAAGGCCAAAAGGAACTGCTCTGGAGTTCTAGGTAGAGGGTGTGCTAAACTTTTCGCAAAACCACAGAATATTTTTTAAGGTACGGGCGGTCAATCTTCCCGAATGTTGTGTTCAGTGCATTGCGATCAGTAGGGCCGCCGACACGGCTTCCTAAGGATAAAGGTTTTATACCTATAGGGGTCTCCCGATATATACTCGACGGTACGTGGGAGCACAATCCGTATCTGGCGCTTATCGTCTCTCAGGAGGAATCACCCAACCATCAGCGAGATCGACAATCACCAGGTTTTACGACGCCAGAACTAGCCTAGACCTCTATGTTGTGCGTTAAGTTACAAAGCATTGTTAAGTTCATTCAATTTATTTTAGGTTGATCTTTCTTAGAAGTTTGCCTTTTTGGATCACCACGAGATGCATGATACAATTCCTAAATGCAGTCTAAAGATGATAAGCAAGCTTTTATATCTTTTCAACAATGAAAATCCTAGCTACAAGGGGAAAAGAAAGACACAATCTTTTCTCAAAGAGCATAGAGCACACTGTAAATTCACTTTTCCTAAATCAAAGCATGCAAACTATCAAAATGCAAATGCACATATGCATGTATTTGTTTTCGCTTTCTTAATATTGATGCCTAAAAAGAAAGCTGTTGTACAAATTTGAATTCGATTTCAAGTGAAAACATAAACAAGCTCCTTTTTCGAAATCGAAAAGACGATTACGACACTTTATGATTTACTTGTTTAAACACTAGAAATGCATAAATTCAAACGAAACGACAAAAGTAAAAGCTTAATCAACTGTGAACAACAAACAAACTCACTCCTAAGATCAAAACGACACTTACGACAGGTCTAGATCTAAGGGCGACAGTATGACTAGTTTACTTTTGTAATGGGAAACTGCAAATGATGTAACAAATACACAAAGAACAAATACAGTTTCTTTATACAACTGAGGCGGAATTGAGGCAAAGAAAAGGGGTTTCAGATAGGTACACTGTTATGAAACCAACTCACAAAAATATAGAAAAGAGAGATCCACACCTTAGAATTCAGCCTCTTCGAAGGGGCAACCTCCTTTACATTACATAAATGAACAATTCTTGGATGATACAAATGACAAAACCTCCTTTCTATATATAGGAGTCTAAGGAGTCACAATATAATCCAGCCGACCTAACAATAATAATATAAAGCCACAAAAATAACAATAGAGGGATTCTATGGGGCACAGAAATAACAATATGGGGGTAATAGGGGCACAACAATATAAATAAGGGGTATAACTACAATAGTAATGGGGTAATCACTAGTATTATAGGGACCCAACATGCCCCTCTCCTTCAAAAAAGTGTTGTCCTCAACGCTTGAGTAGTTCTGGATACTTCTGCATAAAATTCTCATCCTCCCATGTGGAATCTTCAGCGGATAAGTTCTTCCACTTGATAAGATACTCTGAAATTGATCGATTTCGTAGCTGTCGAGTTCTTGTTTTTGTGACTGCTTCCAGTTCCAATATAATTTTTCCTTCCTCATCAAGTTCTGACAAAATTGTTTGAACGGGAGCTTGTCACCTATAACCTTCTTTAAACATGAAACATGGAAAACTGGGTGCAATCGAGAAGCTGCAGGAAGCTTCAATTTGTATGCCATAGTACCAATCTTTTCCAACACCTTGTACGGACCATAATACTTTGGTGATAATTTATTATCCTTCTTAGCTTGCTTTAGGGACATTTGCTTATATGGTTGTAGCCGTAGGAATACCCAATCACCTACATCAAAACTTCTTTCACTGCGATGTTGATCTGCCTGTTGTTTCATTCTATTTTGTGCCAACACGAGGTTATCCTTTAAGAGTTGGAGGACTTGTTGTTGATGTTCGATGTGATGTTCCACTGCCTGAACCTTAGAATTTTCTCTTAAATATGATGTGATTGATGGTGGTTGATACCCATAAAGTGCCATAAATGGGGTCATTTTTGTTGCTGTATGGAAGGAAGTGTTATACCACCATTCAGCCAGAGGCAACCATTTGACCCATTGTGTCTGTTTATCAGATACAAAGCAACGAAGATATCCTTCCAAACATTTGTTTACTATCTCAGTTTGCCCATCAGATTGAGGATGATAAGATGAGCTATGAGCTAACTGAGTACCAAGACAAGAAAATAATTCTGTCCAAAAATTTCCAGTGAAAATGGGATCTCTGTCACTTACAATAATCTTTGGGTTTCCATGTAGCTTTTGAACTGTTTCCATAAATGCAGTAGAAACTGTACTGGCTTTAAATGGATGTGATAATGCACAAAAGTGTGCATACTTGGTAAGTCTGTCAACTACCACCATGATGACACTCTTTCCCTCAGACTTGGGTAAACCTGTGATAAAATCCATTGAAACCTCCTCCCAACGTTGGCTTGGAATGGATAAAGGTTGTAATAGACCCGGTGTCTTAATTGTTTCAACTTTATTTTGTTGGCAAACCAAACATTCCGCCACAAACTTTTGAATATCTGATTTAAGGCCATCCCAAAAAAATTCCTTCTTAACCCTGTGGTAAGTTTTTAAAAATCCTGAGTGCCCTCCTAAGGGAGAAGTGTGCAATTCCATAAGAATCTTTTGTTTTAGCTGGGAATTCTTACAGAGGTATAAGCGATCTTTGTACCATAACGAATCATTTTTCCAGCTAAATGTATCAGAAGTACTGGAATCTTGTTGTAGCTTTCGAATAAGTGCCCACACTTCTTCGTCATTCTTCCATTCCTCCTTTGCTTCGTTTATCCAATCTGGTTGGATAATAGAAATGGCACACAACAATGCTTCCACATCCTCATCCTTTCTTGAGAGTGCATCTGCCACCACATTTTGCTTCCCTTTTTTGTAGATGATTTCAAAGTCATAACCCAACATCTTTGTGACCCACTTTTGTTGCTCTTCAGAGGATAATCTTTGTTCTAAAAAGTATTTAAGGCTATCATGATCCGTTTTTACCTTGAAGTGTCTTCCCATTAGGTAGGGTCGCCATTTCTTAAGTGCATGGAGTATTGCCAACATTTCCTTCTCATAAATAGCTTTGCTTAAAAACTTTCCCTTGATTGGACGACTTTCAAAAGCAATGGGTCTTTCATCTTGCATTAGAACAGCACCAATTCCATTTCCTGAAGCATCACATTCCACAATAAAGGTTTTTGTGAAGTCCGGTGTAGCTAAGACCGGTGCTTGGCACATTGCCTCTTTAAGATGTTCAAAGGCCTTTGTTGCTTCCGGAGTCCATGAAAATGAATCTTTCTTCAATAATGTTGTTAGAGGTGCTGCTATTCTCCCATAATTCTTAACAAACTTGCGATAATACCCTGTCAACCCAAGAAATCCTCGCAGATGCTTTATGGATGTGGGGATTTTCCATTCCTTAATGGCTTTAATTTTGCTAGGGTCTACCTTAACTCCTTCATGAGATACAATATGACCCAAATATTCCACCTCCTGGACTCCAAAGAAACATTTGGATCTTTTTGCATATAATTGTTTCTCCTCCAATAGTTGTAGCACCTTGTCAACATGTTCAACATGATCCTTCCAAGACTTGCTGTAGATTAGTATATCATCAAAAAATACTAACACAAATTTTCTAAGGAATGGTTTGAAAATTGAATTCATCAAACCTTGAAATGTTGAAGGTGCATTGGTAAGGCCAAAAGGCATGACCAAAAATTCATAATGACCCTCATGAGTTCTAAATGCCGTTTTCGGAATGTCTTCAATCTTCATTCTGATTTGATGATATCCCGAACGAAGATCCAACTTGGTGAAGTAAATTGATCCATGCAATTCATCCAGTAATTCATCAATGACAGGAATGGGGAACTTATCTTTAATAGTGAGCTTGTTGAGCTCCCTATAATCTGGACACATGCGCCATGATCCATCCTTCTTGTGCACCAATACTACTGGAGCTGAGAAAGAACTTTGACTCGGTTGAATTATACCAGCCTCTAGCATTTCTGCAACCATACGTTCAATTTCACTTTTTTGGACATATGGATATCTGTACGGCCTGATGTTTGGAGGAACACTTCCTGGAATCAGATGAATAGCATGATCATGATCACGCATAGGTGGGAGACCTTTGGGAGTCTCAAATACCTTGGAATGATTGTCCAGGACTTTTTGGAGATCTGGAGAAATAGATGATTCCAATGTGGAAACATCTAGCGAACATAATTGTGCAATTACACCTCTTTGCTCCTTTTTTAGAAGCTTTGTCATGCCATTAGAGCTGATTATCTTTCCTGGTTTCCCTGCAATACCCCTTAATTCAACTTCCTTTCCTTCCACAGAAAATTTCATGAAAAGTTCTTGAAAATTAAAAGCTATTGTACCCAAGGATTGTAGCCATTGGACTCCTAGTACAACATCAGCACCTCCCATTGGAATGGAAAGCATTGGGCTAGTCAATACATATTCTCCCATGGATAGCTTGATATTATGGCACTTTCCAGAACAATTTATTGTTCCTCCATTTGCAATCATCACTTGACACTCTGGTGCTGGATATAGGAAGCAATTCAATTCTTTTGCTACCCTACAATGAATAAAATTGTGGGTGCTTCCTGAATCAATCAACACTATTACCTTTTTCTTCTTGATTTGTCCTTCTATCTTGATGGTTTGAGGAGTGGTAATTCCCGCCAATGCATTACAAGATATGGTCGGATTTATTTGTTCTTCATCTAGGCTTTGTTCCTGGAATATATCCTCTTCTTTTGACCTTTCTTGCTCCTTTTCTTCTTCCTCTTCACAATCTATGTAGAATAATTTCTTCTCAGCACACTTATGACCTTTTGTGTATTTGCTATCACAATTGTAACAAAGCCCTTTTGCTCTTTTTTCTTCCAATTGTTGTGGTGTCAACCTTGTAGGTTGTGGAAGACTATGGGCAACAACACTTCCATCTTTATAGTTGTGAATGGTATGCTTCCTAGTTGCCATAATTTTGCTTTCCATTTTTCTTGCTAACCTGAATGCCTTCTCTAATGAATCAGGTTCCCAAAGGCGCACATCATGTTGGATATTATCCTTTAAAGACCCTATGAACACATCAATCCTATGCTCCTCTGGAATATCTTTTACCCTTATGTTCAATTTTTGGAACTCCTCAATGTGCTCCATTATTGAACCCTTTTGTTTGAGACTTATCAATTGGCTAAAAAAAGTGTTGCTTTTTGTATCCTCATAATGTGCTATCAATTCTTCCGTAAAAATTGCCCAAGTGATAAATTGTTTACGAGAACAAAGCCATTGATACCATACAAACTGATTTGGTTCCAAATATAAAGTTGCCATACGTACCTTTTGTGTGTTTTGCACATTATTGAGATCGAAGAATTGCTCCATCTGTAATATCCATGTGGCGGGATCCTTGCCATCAAACTTCCTCATATCGATTTTTGGAACATGGTGAGTCTTCGATCCAACATTAGAGTCTATGGAATCATGATTAACATTTCTTTTGTTCTCATCATGAGTTTCCTTTACTACCTTTTCACCATTAGTGACCCTTTCTTGTAGCAAGTTCTTCAATTCTTCCATGTCTGTCTTCAAATCTATCTTCAAATTTACCATCGAATCCTCCATCTTAGCTTCCATGCCCTTTATCTTAGATTCCACACCATTTATATTAGATTCCACGCCATTTATCTTAGATTCCACGCCACTTATCTTAGCTTCTGTTAGCTTTTGTGAGCGTGACATTTGTTGCACTTGTTCTTGTAATTTTGATATATCATGTAGCATTTCTTCCTCTTCTTCATGAGTCATGCTAGAGCTTTCAGGTTCCTTACTAGGTGTTTGCATTTTCTTTCCTCGGGGCATCAGTTACCGATAATAATGCTTTACTATGCCCTTTGAATTGCGTTAAACCAAGCTTACATAAAAATTAAAAAAAAAAAACTACACACCTTTTTTCACTTTATAGAAGCCTGATATTGAATCTGATGTATCTCTGTAATTTCGGATCATCCAGTTCTGAAATTGCTACTTGTAGTAGCCTTCTGTGTCCTCTTTCCAATGCCACAAGTCTGAGCCAAATTGGATTCTCCAAGGAAGAGTTATGTGAAATCTCCCACAGTGACTTGCTTTTAGACTGGTTCAGTAGAGCGAACTTGTATGACGTGCCACGAGTCACTGTTTCAACCTTTGAATCTAAAACACACATACAAGAAACTACAGTCCGTCCTCTTTTTGTACCTTTTTACGAAATTTCAATCTGATCCTCAGAGAGAAAGTTATGACGATTTTTCCCAGGTCACCTGTTTTGAATGTAATTCAGGAGTCTGCAAAAAGACCAACTTCCTCAGATCATATCTCTGAAAATATCGCGCGAAAAGCTCTGAAATTCGGACCCAAGGTTCAGCGCCAATTCTTCTCAAATGGGTTTTTTTTGCGACTTCTGAAACGTCACAGAAAAAAAGTTATAGCGAAAATTCCACGATGACCTGTTTGGAGCAGCGAAACCCTATAATCCAAAGCTCTGATACCAAATGTTATGAAACCAGCTCACAAAAAGATAGAAAAGAGAGATCCACGCCTTAGAATTCAGCCTCTTTGAGGGGGAAACCTCCTTTACATTACATAAATGAACAATTCTTGGATGATACAAATGACAAAACCTCCTTTCTATATATAGGAGTCTAAGGAGTCACAATATAATCTAGCCGACCTAACAATAATAATATAAAGCCACAAAAATAACAATAGAGGGATTCTATGGGGCACAGAAATAACAATATGGGGGTAATAGGGGCACAACAATATAAATAAGGGGTATAACTACAATAGTAATGGGGTAATCACTAGTATTATAGGGACCCAACATATACTGACTGATAACAGGCTGCAAGAAACAGAGATAAAACTGAACAAAAGGAAGCAGGGAACCACAGCTGCACAAGGCAAGGGCTGATCAGCGCACCCTCAGCACAGAGAAACTGAACTTCAGCGCAGGTATCCTTCACGGGACTTGCGTTGAAATGCATAACCTCTTCACAGAGTCTGCGCTGAAGCAGAAACGAGAGTTGTTTTTGGGTTCTGGGTCACGGTTTGCAGTTTAATCTACAGCTTTTGGCCGGATAATCTACAGCCTTTCCTGGTAGAACAAATGTTTTATCTGCAAATTGAGGGGTAACCTTGAAACTCTGTTTTATACATGGGGGCATTCAAACCTTTTGGAGTGCAAGCAAGGGGCGGCTATTTATTTTTTAAATTTTTAGGTCCTCCCTTTAAACACGTAGGTCTAACCCTTTAAACTCGTAGGATTAGTCGTTTCCGAACTAGCATAAAGAAAGGATTCCAGGAGCATAGCTTTGTGAGGTGCAAGCTCCATAAAAAATGGGATCTTACATGAGACATTCTTATCATATGACTGGAAAATCGGGCATTTTTAGCACATAGTTCATGCTCGTTAAAAAATAAACATAAGATCGAGAAATTTTAGCACATAGTTCATGCTCGTTAAGAAATAAACATAAGATCGAGCAAGTGTTTCAACCCATGTTTAAGCTCATCCGGTAAATAACCACCGTGAATGTAACATTATCAGCCATTAAAGCCTTGGTCGTGTTTGCACCGTCACCTCCACTTTTCCATTGGCCGATCATTCCCCTCCATTTGATTGTTTACCCATTTTGAGGAACAACTGCGAAGAGTGATTTCACTAGCCATCCTTGTGACACTGCCGTGATTGGAAAATTCCAACCCTTACCTGGAATCAGCTGCTAACCTGTTTTATCACTCGTTCCTCAAAGGACGAGTCTTCTTTAAGCTCTTTTCATATGACTCGTAAATATGAAAAGATTGCCGAGTTTTGGCCTTCCAGCTCATTAAAGCGACCGGAAGTGCTATCCCTCCTCTAGATTTTAATCTTTTTGGACCTGAGGGATTATTGCACAAAAAGATCGAGCGCTTGTTTTGTTCGGCTCGTTAAAACTGTCGAAAATTCATCCCTTTTGTATTGTTTTATACTTTTTCGGACTTAAGGGATTAGATGACGAAAAAGGACCTTTGGAGTTATCTTTGCGTACCTTTTTAGACTCTCTAAAAATGAAAAGGGACCGAGTTATCTTTGTCGTTAAACTCGTTAAAAAACATTAATAGCGACAAACTTGTCTTTAGATGAGAAAGAGTTTCACTATCGCTAGGCTCGTTAAAACATAGCGATGGGTTTGCCCGAAGGGAAAATTATAGAACAAGCATATGTTATCCTCCTCAAGCTTGACAAAAATAAAGAGGTACTGGTCAGCAATGACTAGAGAAAAATTGGGAAGAAACTCAAAGAACTTTATTGGTAGCAAGTCGCTCTTGAACATGACACTTCCACTCCGTGCCTGAGTCGGGTTGGGTTGTTTCATTCACCGGTCACATCGCCATGGTCTCGCCATACTATCCATCTTTGGGGTAAATGCTACCAATCCATCACATAAGTGTCGCCGATATGTTCAAGAGAAGTCATCCAGAGAAGTCAACCGTGTCCCATCCACTACCATACATTATCCTTCATTCTTTCATGACCGCCACCTTGAACCATATATCATCAGATCGTTTTCACCTCCATCAAAATTATTTGCTCCATTCCGTGTCACTGATGTGGGATACATTAAGGCCCTCCTTTGACGGATCGCTTCTTGTCGACATCAGCTCATTATCCATGAAGTTGATCTAGGGACACCCCCTTCAGTACTTTGAAGCTTGCATGCCTCAATGGCAAGTTTCTCACTTCCGGCGACAGGTATACCTCAATGACCTTCGACCGAAAGATTTTGCGTGGTGTTCGACGCCAAGTCCTTTATTCACACCACGTGAATTGTACTACAGTACCTTGAGGGTCATTATCATTATCGGTGATTCCTCTCGTGCTTGTTAACGGTTTACATCATTGACTGGTAATCAAGTGATGTCTTTCCATGTTCGACTTCAGAACATTTCTCACATGGATCGACTTGTACTTAGAGTGAAGATCGAACGAGTTTGAAGACCCCGGATCTAGTTTCATCCATCTGGGCTGCGATATATATTCAGGAAAAATAAAGACATTGACATGTACAACATTGCAACACAGACAATCATCCTACCAAAGGATGATGATTTCAGCAGGATCATCAGTCTATCATCAGACAATTGCCTGTCCTATGTACATAAAAATGAATTTATAAAGCTGAGCATGGGAATGCCCGCCTCAGCTAGATCATGAAAACAATATGAAAAATAATGTATTGTATTGTATCTTATTACAGATATCCTCCCAGCATTGAATGAACTTCGGATCCTCTTAATAAAGCATTTCACCCGATAAACGACCTCATACTTTAGGGGGTAACTGTTATAGACATTTTTGTACCTTACAGCTATAAGCATAAAATGTCCATAATTCAAGGGATCCAAAGTCCCCAAAGATGTTGTTACAGCTCCTAAAGGAACAAGGTCAACAAATGACAGCTTCTCCCAGAAGTTCTCCACCAAAAACCACTCAGAAACAGTCAATTCAGGATCAATTCAGAGGCTCCACTAGCTTCCTTCGTTGAAATGCAGAGGCTACACTGGCTAGGTGCACTGCAACGCAGGTGGAAGCACTACCAGGGTGCGCTGAGCGGGAAATGACAAATGGCAAACTCATTCAACGAGGTGGAAAGACCCTGGAAGCTTCCAGAATCTTCTCCAATGACACTTGCCTAAATGAATTCGACTAGTGATGAGTAAGAGGTTCTCAACCTCCAAGTGGAAGCAAGAACTAACAGAGAGAAGCCAAAAGTCAAAACATAAGCTGACTCATCCTCTCTGCTTACATCTATATATGGATCTCTCACCCAGAGGTTCAGGAGGTTGGAATTTTGTACTTTGCAGAGAATTGCTGTTGGTTTGAGATTGAGATTAGTAAATTGGGTGATTTATGCTTTGTTGGAGGAGAGGAGCTGGGCCGGTGAAGGAGCAAGGAGCTGAGAGCCACTGAAGAGAGGAGTGATTGGATCGACAAACTAGCGGAAGGCACAGGTTAGTTACATCCTTCTTCCTCATTTACATTTCATAAAGAAGAATACTCAATTAGTTTACCTTGTTTGTTGCTAAGGCACTATCACACCTTAGAGTGGGATAGGGGCATTCTGAATGGATACTTTTCCCATCAACAGGATTTTTAGGATATAATCAAGTGTTGGTGCATCCCGATGATCAGTTGAAAACCACATTCAGAACGAAATGAGGCACATATGCATATCAGAATATGCCATTTGGTTTGATTAATGCCGGCGCTACATTTCAAAGAGCCATGGACATCGTATTTAAGGGTTTAGTCAATAAATCTGTAGTAATTTATTTGGACGATATAACAGTGTACTCCAAGAAGCGAAGCGACCATCTCAAAGCTTTAAAACAAATCTTTCAACAATGTTTAAGGTATGGGATTTCACTTAACCCAAACAAATCTTTTTTCGCATTGAGTGAAGGAAAACTTCTAGGATTCATAGTGTCAAAATCCGGTATTCACATTGATCTTGACAGAATCAAATAAATCTTTGAAATATCTCTACCTCATAATAAAAAAGCCATGCAATCTTTCCTTGGTCAAATCAATTTTGTAAAGAGATTTGTCCCAGATTTTTCACGAATTGTGTCTCCTTGGCAAACCATGATTAAAAAGAATTCAAATTTTAAATGGGGTCAAGATGAACATGAAGCATTCAGCCTGATCAAACCAGCTATTATTAATGCTCCATCTTTAGCAACCCCGAATTTTTCAGAATCTTTTGTTTTATACACATTTGCCTCAGAAAATCATATGCTGCGATTCTAACTCAAGCAAATCAAGAAAAAGCGGAAGCTCCAATTGCATTTTTTAGCTCAAATTTACAAGGTGCTGAACTCAATTATTCAGACGTGGAAAAACAGGCCTATGCTATTTTCAAAGCGGTCAAATATTTCATACCTTTCTTACTTAAAACCCATACTAAGATCATAGTACCATTTCCAGCGGTAAGAAATCTTCTAGTACAGAAGGATATGGGCGAGAAAAGAGAAAATTGGATCACTGCTTTATAGGAATGTGACCTTGAGATCAAACCAACAAACATTGTAAGAGGTCAAGGCTTCTGCAAAATGTTGGCTGGAGCATCGCAAATCTCTGAAATTTCATCTGAAGAGATACAAATGTATGAGGTAAGCCTAAACGATGCATAATCATTGTATGCTGATATCATTTATTATCTTAAGAACGGGTATGCTCCATCACACCTGGATCACACTAAGAAAAGAGCTCTGAGATTGAAAGCTAAACAATATCAGCTCATAAATGATATTCTTTTTAGAAAGAATTATGATTCTGTTTTTCTTAGATGTCTTGAAAAAACTGAAGCTGAAAAATTTTTGCAGGAACTCCACGATGGACCAGCAGGCAAACACTATGCTGGAGATGCTACTGCACATAAAATTTTACGTGCAAGATATTACTGGCCTACGCTGTTCAAAGATTCACACAGTTACGTGAGGAAATGTCAAGTCTGCCAAACTACTGCTGGAAGACAAAAGAAGCCATCCCTGCCACTACAACCGGTAAACATCGAGCAACCATTCAATCAGTGGGGCTTGGACATAATAGGTGAGATCGTTCCTCACTCTTCTAAGAAGCATAGATACATCCTCACGGCAACAGATTATTTTACTAAATGGGTAGAAGCAGTTCCTCTCAAGACAGCTAATACTGAAAATATTATCGAATTCATAGATCAATTTATAATCACTAGGTTTGGATTGCCAACGGATTTAATGTTTGATAATGCATCATACTTTTCTGGAAATGCAATGACTGAGTTTGCACTTAAAAGAGGGTTCAAACTAAAATATTCGGCCAATTACTATCCGCAAGGTAATGGGTTAGCTGAGTCAACAAATAAAAACCTAATCAGGATTATTAAAAGAATAGTTGACCAAAACCAAAAGAATTGGCATAAAGCTTTGGTAAATGCTTTATGGGCAGATAGAATAATGAAAAAAGCTCCGATCGGCACTTCCCCCTTTAATTTAGTTTATGGGAAAGAAGTGGTTCTTCCAACTCACTTAGTCATTCCCTCTTTGTCTTTAATACAATACATTGATGAAGTACCTACTTCCTCCATACAACTAAGACAAATGGAACTAATTAAATTAGAAGAGCAACGAGAACAAGCTAAGAAAACCCATGCTCATCATCTAGCGCTAATAAAATCCTCTTTTGATTCAAACATAATGACCAAAAAAAAATTTCAGATGGGAAATTTAGTTTTAAAATGGGATAAGGCTCATGAAGAAAAGGGAAAACATACAAATTTCAAAAGATGTGGCTTGGTCCTTTTCAGATTGTTGAAGTCATAGGTCCATCAACGTTTGTCTTACAGGATTTAGCAGGTAGAAGGGATTCTTTGCCTGTTAATGGACAAATCCTTAAAATATATTTTCCATAGAAGATTATTCTTCTATTTTGTAGAATAGTTTTATTTTTCTTTTCTTTTTCATAATAAAACCAGTTGTAAATGGTTGCTACCAGTATTCACGAAAATACACCAATTCTCTTTCAGATTTTGAGATTTTCGCTTGTATAAATAGAAAATTTTTGAAAATCTGATCTTTATTATTGGCAGATACAGTTAAAAACTTTAGCCTAGATATGATACTAGTTTCAACTTCAAAAAAAAAAATTTGATGAAAGCAACCTTTAGCGAAGAAATTGTTTTATATCAGCACAATGAAAGGTATCAATAAAAAATAAAGATTCTTTGTAAAATTGCCATTTTCAAACTCTATTATTGTCTTCCAGAGCTTTCTTAAGGAAAACAATGATTTCCTCCCTGTTAAAGAAAATCGCAGCTTTCAGAGGGACAATTCAAGAAACACTATATCTCAAAGAATAAGAGGTCTCATCACGAGCCAACTTATCATGATCACAGATATTATAACTTTGCTGACTTTGCCAAACACTGTCCATCAAAATAGGGCAATGACTCAAGATTGTTGAAATCAAAGGACAAGGGGTCTCATCACGAGCCAGCTTGTTCAGCAAAAGTGTAAATCAAGTGAATGACTGTGTCATAATTTGGCTACCAAACCAAGACATTGTTCTTTAAGAATAAAAAAGGAAAAAGTGTCAATGTGGATTTTTGTTTGAAGGTTGTAGATAACCTTAAGCAGGATAAAGGATCATTGCTGGGTAACAGGTAACCCTCTCGAGGCTATGGACATCTGCTGGCAGCAGAGGCTCTACCTGTTAGCCTCCTGCTGCAGCAGGTATTCATCTGTCATGATTGACATTTTTACATGCCAAATATGTCATCTTTCATACTGCAAGGTTCCATATTTTCTTAAAAGGCCAAAGAAAAGGCCATGAAAGTGTCCTAGTCTAAGTGCCACTGCTGTATTCCAATTTTGATGAGTTGTTCCATTTGTAAAAAGTTTTTCAGATAAGGGTATGCCAAACAGCTTATTCTTGGCCTCCCTAGGTTTCAATTTCTTGTTTTAGAATATAGAGAATAATATCTAATCAAACAGTGTAATCTTGGCAGATTTGTAGATAGGTAGAGAATCAAAAGGACCCAACTGCTTAATCTAGGCCCTGGCAGAAATAAGTGTAGATTTAAATAGGAAGACATTCAAAAGAAAAATTGTAAATCTGGGTCTGCAAGTCTAAGTGCACCCAAACCAAAAAAGAAGAAAAAATGTTAGGAAAGTAGGCTGGGTAGGTAGCTGTGAGGTTGCAGAATGATGATTTATGATCAATTTTGTGTTACAAAGTGTTTTATCTTTTCATATCACAGTTATCAGGCAGTTTTCATCTAGAGGAGCTCAAGCTGGACATCACTAACTCCCCCTTCTTCTAATTCCCCAAGTCACTCACTAATTTCCCCAACGAGTTCAAGATCTGCTTGATTCCTCTTAGTTCCATCATTCTCCGTATCAGATTGCCTTGGTGAAGATCTAATTCACTCAAGGATTACATTTCTTTACAAGTTTTTTTCCCCAAAATAGCCTAAGGTCACTCACCTTAGCGCTTTCTGGTCACCTCCATATTAATTACTGACTCTATTATCTAAATCCCTAATCTGTATCCACTTCCCCTACTAAACATATGTATATAAAACTCCCCTATGTAAATATCCCCTCCCTGGCAGTATAGCCATATTTCTTCTAAGTCAGGGAAAAAATGGTCCATCAGGGGCTTTTTTTAGCCCATCCGAGTTATAACAGGAGTTAGATGACACCTGGTCATGCTAACAACCTCTCCCCTTGCCCTAAAAACCCTCACAAAACCCACTTTGGCGCCCTTATACCAAAGTTTCATTCACAAAAAACATATCCCGCCCGCTTATTAACCCCCCAAACCCACAAAACCTAAGTTTTTAAACCCCGCCGCGCTTTATTTAAATCCGAATATTTCGCGGAATCCCCGCCCCTTACCCCTTCGTTGCTTCACATTCGCCGCCAACCGTTAGATTGCCTGCCCCACAGATCTACGGTGGGCGGGCTTTCCCATCTCCCAAGCCGGCCGAAGGTTAGCGTCCGGGAGATGGGCGGTATTGCCGCCGTAGTCCCGCCACGCGTCACCTTTTGGGATGTGGCGGAGTCCCCTCTGACAAAACCACTCATGCCCAAAGGCGGTGCGCCCCAAAACCGGAAACCGCCTCCTGCCCGGTGACGTCACCCGCTTACGTCACCCCCCTGCCCAGTCACCATGACACGTCATCCGCCTGTGTGGCCTCCTGCCACTGTACCGCCGAGTCACCCTGCCACGTGTCCTGCCACCATGTCCCCTGCCGTACTGCCACGTCACCCTCCGTACAAAGTCCCGTCATGCTGACGTCATCATCAGTTTTGGCGCGAAGGGCGAAAATCGCACTCCGGAGCCCCAGAATCAGTTTTTGAGGCAATTTTTGATGCGCGATGTGCGCCTAGCACAAATCGCGCATCGCTGGATAAAATAGGCCGAAATGGGGAATCTTCGGGGAATCGTTTCATCACGCAGCCCCCAGCAAGCCCAAAAGGCGCCGATTGACCCATTTTTCTTCGCAAAGCATGCAGAAAGGAGCAGAAGACAGTTCTGGAGGAAATAGAGGCCGAACAGCGGCCATTAACTTGTGATTAGACCCACAGCAAAGGAGAAAAGTGACCCAATTCATTCGTCAGAGAGTTTCAGAGGAAAGGGAAGCGGTAAAGAGTACCAGTTGAATATTTTTAATGAAATTCTTCAGTTCCCAAAGCGGGTTAGCATTGAATGGCAGCCAACAAAGTCAAAACAAGCGGTGTAAGCCCATCAGAGCTCTCAAATCACAGTCGAAAGCATTTAAAAGCCACCAAACAGCAATGGAGCAGAGACCAATGCGCAGTTATGACAGATGAACAGCACAGAGCCACCAGGACAGGCATTAACTCATTTTGATACAGCCGCCCCCAGCGTAGCTCGAAGATATTTTCTTGCATTTATTTCTGGATAAAATTAGGTTAAAGTAATCATTTTTCTTTCAGACCTGTTAGGTCGGTTGTAATAGATAATTTTGGATAATCTTCCTTATTTATACCACCCTCTGTATTGTTTAAAGGGTTGGTTGGTTGATAGTCTTCATGAGAGACTCGCACTGTATACCTCACATGTTTTCTGTAATCAAAGACTGATGAAAAGCTTGGAGGATAGACTGTCTGCTCTGTGTCTAATGGTTTGAAGAAGTGAATCTGGAATTCTTGTGCTGCAACATGACTCAATAAGTTTTCCTACCTTTGTTTTTCTATTTGATATACCATCTAAAATAGCAGAAAGAAAGAATAGTTTAGACCTGGTTTAACTACCCTCTATGCTCATTTTCTGTTGTTTCTTTATGTTTTCCTCTAGATTAGTCATGAATATGAATTCCCTGTGGCTCATATTTCCCCTAATTCATTCATCTTTGATGGTTGTCTAGGAATTCTTAATTGCTCATAGATAGAGCTCATTCACCTTCCCACTTTTAAGCTGAGTGAGAGATTCTTTGTTGCCTCTCATTCCTTATCTTTAATTCCATCCTTTTAAGCTTAAGTGTTGTTTCATGAGCAGCTATCTTGCTCTTCATTCCTCTTGTGACCAAGAAAATGCACCAGTAGTCCTACTCCTTGACTCCACGCCCAATGGTTTGAAACTTACCAGACTATGTTTTGCCTTTCTACCTGAAAGCATCAATCTTCCCACCAAAATCAAATCAAACACCCCTCGAACTCAATAGCTAGCCTAAAATCATCTTCAATAAAGCTCAATCCTAAAGAGAGAGCCCTCTCTGACTGCAGGTAGGCTAGGACCTGCAACCCAAAGATTGGTTGGTGGTTACCTCGGCTGTATTCCCTTGGGAGTCAAAGGGAACAACCTGAGTGATAACATAATGATGACTCCACTGGGGACATCACCTATTTATTACTGTAAATCCCCAATTTTGACCAGTTTGCCTTTCGCTTAAAACTTTTCGGAAAAACCCAAAACAAGAAGTCAAAATAATCAGAAAAATCTCAAAAAAAAAAAAAATCTCGTTCCTTGGAGAAGATCTCCCTTTCCTCAGGATTATTTCATGCTTAGATCTGGTCTGTGTTGGTGGACAGAGATCAGAACCCTCAAAGTTGATTTATCCACCTGGCGACTCCACATCATCCTCATAATAAAGACTCCACTGGAGAAATGAACCCAAAAGAAATTTATGAGCAGATCAGGCTTCTGACCTGGATTTTTATCCAAGAGGTCATGTTCTTTCTCTTCCATAAAATTTTACTGTGCATATTGTTTAAGTTTGAGTTTTATGAGTTTCCCTTTGAAAATGTTGAAGAAAGCCCTCCTTGCACATTAGAACAACAGCCTTTAAATGTTGCTGATGCTCACCTTATAGTCAAGGAGGACACTACTGTCAAAACAAATCATCCTATCCCTGTTCATACCGAACCCAGTCATTTAGTCCCTGTACACAATCTCGTACCTCGTAAGGTTCCTGATAGATATAAGCCACTCATTCTGCCTCCCGTGCTCAATCCTTTGCCCAAAAATCATCCCATGTATCTCCCAAGATTTGATGGAGAGAATGGAGTTACTGCCCAAAAGCATATCCAGGCTTTTGAAGATTATTTAAACATTTTTGAAGTAGAAGATGAGGATGTTAGTATTAGGTTGTTTGCCCTTTCTTTGCAAAGTAAAGTTAGGACTTGGTTTAAAGCATTGCCTGAGGCAAGAATCTCAAATCTCGAGCAGCTATTCAAACTCTTCCTCTATAAATGGATGATCAAAGTCAATCTCCTCATGCTCATAGAAGAATATAATCAGTTAAAAAGGATTCCAAATGAATCTGTTCAGCAATTTTCTGACCGATTCAATCAAGTTTATCATTCTATATCATTGAATATAAGACCTCCCCCTGATTTGGCTCTATTGCATTATCCAACAGCATTTGATCCAGAAATATAATTTCATCTGAGAGAGAGGAGCCCCTCTACTATGCAACAGATGCAGAACATGGCAGTAGACGTAGAGGTTAATCTGAAAGTTAGGGAGAGGAAGTTGAAAGCAGAAAAAGAGGAGGAACTTGATATCTTTGTAAAGAAAGCAGAGGAATTAAAGCAGATGTGCACAATAAAAGTTGAATGTTCAGAGCACCAAAACAGACCTGTTTTGCAAAAGGAAAGTAATGATATTCATGAACAAACCTGCTACAAAACAGATGACATATTCATGCAGTCGTACATGATGGAGCAGTCTCGTGATATAATATACGAATATAATAGCTTCTCTTTTTTCAGTTGTTTGCCCAAATATGATCTGTACGATGATGACTATAAGCCTAACGATCAAATCAGCCTTGTAGAAGAGTCAGAGCTTACTTTGGCAGAAAACACAGTTCAGTCTCAGCCGCCTGAGTCCAATGATCAGCGTTCCCATTTCAACTATGAAGAAAAGGAGGAAAATGCAGAAAATTTTAATTACATCGAAGGAGCTTTACCATGTTGTTTCAAATCTTTTCAGTTTATTAGGGAGAATTATCATGCAGTTAATAATCAAGTGTCACCGTGTTCTGATATTGACCAGCTAGAGGAAAGTCGAGTCCCTGCTCCTAATGCATTAACACTAGTTTTGCAGCCCCAAAGTGCCTGTAAATGTCAGATTGAGGAAGACTCAGAAGCAGCAGCATGTAACTAGATAATCCAACTGGGTCCCCTATCTTTTGGTTTTCAGCCATCTTAGATATTTGAAGAAGAAAAAGAACAGTCAGCACAAATCTGTCAAGTGCCATCTCAGCCAGTTTTAAATGAATTGCAAGTATCATTCCATGTTTTTTATAAACCATCTGATGGCAAGCTGAGTGATAAGATAAATCACCGCTTTGCTCCACTAGCAGGCCGCGAGGCACAGTATCAAGTTGTTGATGATCCCCCAACTCCAAAGCATGATAGCTATCCCAAACTTTTGTGCAGTTCTTTAATTCAGTCTAGCAATAATATATATATGCTATAGGACCCTTTTGTACAGTTTCTTGTTTCAGCAAAGAAGGTCAGCAGTTTCCTGATCTTCTCAAAGATTAACAAAGCCATATCACATTGCAAGATCTCCATTTCAAGTAACAGCAAGCACAAGCAGCAAAGGCCATTCATGTTTGTAATGCTTAAGTGGCTGCATTGGCTGTTTCATTTCACCTAACAGCAAAGTAAGTGCTGGTTAGGGTAGGTAGGTAGGATTAATAAGGCAGCCAACGAAGCAAATTTTGCATAATACAGCAACAATTGAATACAAGGAAGTCTGACCTGCTATTCTTGGATTTTCACAAGGAAAAGTCATCCCCAAGTGGAGCCACTGTTAGCCTCCTGCTGCAGCAGGTATTCATCTTTCATGATTGACATTTTTACATGCCAAATATGTCATCTTTCATACTGCAAGGTCTCATATTTCCTTAAAAAGCCAAAGAAAAGTCCATGAAAGTGTGCTATTCTAAGTGCCACTGCTGTATTCCAATTTTGATGAGTTGTTCCATTTGTAAAGAGTTTTTCAGTTAAGGGTATGCCAAACAGCTTAATCTTGGCCTCCTTAGGTTTCAATTTCTTGTTTTAAAAATATAGAGAATAATATCTGACCAAACAGTGTAATCTTGGCAGATTTGTAGATAGGTAGAGAATCAAAGGGACCCAACTGCTTAATCTAGGCCCTGGCAGAAATAAGTGTAGATTTAGATAGGAAGACATTCAAAAGAAAAATTGTAAATCTGGGTCTGCAAGTCTAAGTGCACCCAAACCAAAAAAGAAGAAAAAATGTTAGGAAAGTAGGCTCGGTAGGTAACTGTGAGGTTGCAGAATGATGATTTATGATCAATTTTGTGTTACAAAGTGTTTTATCTTTTTAGATCACACTTATCAGGCAGTTTTCATCTGGAGGAGCTCAAGCTGGACATCACTAACTCCCCCTTCTTCTAATTCCCCAAGTCACTCACTAATTTCCCCAAAGAGGTCAAGATCTGCTTGATTCCTCTTAGTTCCATCATTCTCCGTATCAGATTGCCTTGGTGAAGATCTGCTTCACTCAAGGATTTCATTTCTTTACAAGTTCTTTTCCCCAAAATAGCCTAAGGTCACTCACCTTAGCGCTTTCTGGTCACCTCCATATTAATTACTGACTCTATTATCTAAATCCCTAATCTGTATCCACTTCCCCTACTAAAAATATGTATATAAAACTCCCCTATGTAAATATCCACTCCCTGGCAGTATAACCATATTTCTTCTAAGTCAGGGAAAAAATGGTCCATCAGGGGTTGTTTTTAGCCCATCCGAGTCATAACAGGAGTTAGATGACACCTAGTCATGCTAACAACCTCTCCCCTTGCCCTAAAAACCCTCACAAAACCCACTTTGGCGCCCTTATACCAAAGTTTCATTCACAAAAAACATATATCGCCCGCTTATTAACCCCCCAAACCCACAAAACCTAAGTTTTTAAACCCCGCCGCGCTTTATTTAAATCCGAATATTCCACGGAATCCCCGCCCCTTATCCCTCTGCCGTTTCACATTCGTCGCCAACCGTTAGATCGCCCGCCCCACAGATCTACTGTGGGCGGGCTTTCCCATCTCCCAAGCCGCCTGAAGGTTAGCGTCCGGGAGATGGGCGGTATTGCCGCCGTACTCCCGCCACGCGTCACCTTTTGGGCTGTGGCGGAGCCCCCTTTGACAAAACCACTCATGCCCAAAGGCGGTGCGCCCCAAAACCGGAAACCGCCTCCTGCCCGGTGATGTCACCCGCTTACGTCACCCCCCTGCCCAGTCACCATGACACGTCATCCGCCTGCGTGGCCTCCTACCACTGTACCACCGAGTCACCTTGCCACGTGTACTGCCAGCGTGTCCCCTGCCGTACTGCCACGTCACCCGCCGTACAAATTCCCGTCATGCTGACGTCATCATCAGTTTTGGCGCGAAGGGCGAAAATCGCACTCCGGAGCCCCAGAATTAGTTTCTGAGGCAGCTTTTGATGCGCGATTTGCGCCTAGCACAAATCGCGCATCGCTGGATAAAATAGGCCGAAATGGGGAATCTTTTCATCACGCAGCCCCCAGCAAGCCCAAAAGGCGTCGATTGACCCATTTTTCTTCGCAAAGCATGCAGAAAGGAGCAGAAGACAGTTCTGGAGGAAATAGAGGCCGAACAGCGGTCATTAACTTGTGATTAGACCCACAGCAAAGGAGAAAAGTGACCCAATTCATTCGTCAGAGAGTTTCAGAGGAAAGGGAAGCGGTAAAGAGTACCAGTTGAATATTTTTAATGAATTTCTTCAGTTCCCAAAGCGGGTTAGCATTGAATGGCAGCCAACAAAGTCAAAAAAAGCGGTGTAAGCCCATCAGAGCTCTCAAATCATAGTCGAAAGCATTTAAAAGCCACCAAACAGCAATGGAGCTGAGACCAATGCGCAGTTATGACAGATGAACAGCACAGAGCCACCAGGACAGGCATTAACTCATTTTGATACAGCTGCCACCAGCGTAGCTCGAAGATATTTTCTTGCATTTATTTCTGGATAAAATTAGGTCAAAGTAATCATTTTTCTTTCAGACCTGTTAGGTCGGCTATAATAGATAATTTTGGATAATCTTCCCTATTTATACCACCCTCTGTATTGTTTAAAGGGTTGGTTGGTTGATAGTCTTCATGAGAGACTCGCACTGTATACCTCACATGTTTTCTGTAATCAAAGACTGCTGAAAAGCTTGGAGGATAGACTGTCTGCTCTGTGTCTAATGGTTTGAAGAAGTGAATCTGGAATTCTTGTGCTGCAACATGACTCAATAATTTTTCCTACCTTTGTTTTTCCATTTGATATACCATCTAAAATAGCAGAAAGAAAGAATAGTTTAGACCTGGTTTAACTGCCCTCTATGCTCATTTTCTACTGTTTCTTTATGTTTTCCTCTGGATTAGTCATGAATATGAATTCCCTGTGGCTCATATTTCCCCTAATTCATTCATCTTTGACGGTTGTCTAGGCATTGTTAATTGCTCCTAGATAGAGCTCATTCACCTTCCCCCTTTTAAGCCGAGTGTGAGATTCTTTGTTGCCTCTCATTCCTTATCTTTCATTCCATCCTTTTAAGCTTAAGTGTTGTTTCATGAGCAGCTATCTTGCTCTTCATTCCTCTTGTGACCAAGAAAACGCACCAGCAGTCCTACTCCTTGACTCCATGCCCAATGGTTTGAAACTTATCAGACTATGTTTTGCCTCTCTACCTGAAAGCATCAATCTTCCCACCAAAATCAAATCAAACACCCCTCGAACTCAATAGCTAGCCTAAAATCATCTTCAATAAAGTTAAATCCTAAAGAGAGAGCCCTCTCTGACCGCAGGTAGGCTAGGACCTGCAGCCCAAAGATTGGTTTGTGGTTACCTCGGCCGTATTCCCTTGGGAGTCAAAGGGAACAACCTGAGTGATAACACTACCTACGACAAACGAGCATATTTTAAAGCTAGCACATAGAGAAGACTTTATTTTATCTTTACAAGACCAAGTAATGGCTGATATAAATACAAGGACAAGCCTGAGGAAGCAAACAATTAGAATAGAAAGAGGTTGAAACAAAATATCATTGATAGAATAAGGCATAATGTACTCTATCTGTCCATAACAAAGTTTAGATTTATGAAAATTTTTCCGTTTTGGAAGTTTAAAAAATTCAATAGAAAAGGAAGATAACTGGTTCTTCCAAGTGAATCGCCATTGTTGTGGCCACCAACAACCCCCCTCCTTCTTTAGTATTAGCAATAACACTAAACAAGTGGGGACCCTTAGTAAAAAATTCAAAAAAATTTATAATTTTTTTTTGTATTATACTCCTTAAAAATACATCGCACGGAGAAGAGTAAAACATTTCTTTATGAGCACAATAAAAAACTGTGAAGAAGCGACGCGAAATTCATCGCATCGCATACATTAAGAAGCGCCCATAAATGAAGATCTTAAGAAATCTCCGATGGTCGATATGCGACATCGCATATCGCAACATCGCATAAACAGCACACAATAACTTAACAAATTGCAATGATCTGCGATCTTATGATAAACGTGATGCTGCGATGTGAGTCGCAGAAATCACCCATCGCAAATTTTCCTCGGCTCAGCATTCAAGAAAAGTTGTCCCTAAACCAAAAATTGGGCGCGCGCCTTAAAGGAAATTAATGAATGTATGCCAAAGTATTCATGAAGGACAATTTTGTGTTTTTCGAAGAGTCAGTTCACTATGGGTGTCATGATTTTATACATTCGTAGAGCTTAGAGCTTTCGTGTCAAAATTTATTATCATTACTCTTTTCCTTTGCGTGAACTGCAGGAATGAAAAATAGGAAACAACATGAAGCAATGTGCAAGAAACATCTAAGGAAAAAGGGAAAGCGTCAATGCTCAGAGAACAGAGAAGAGATGTCCTCATAAACAGATACCGCATTCAACAGAAACGCAGATTTCAGAGTATTACTGAACAGATGCTGATATCAATAGGCGATTCGACACTCAAGGTCAAAATCTCACAAAAGCAGCATGTTTACAAAATTCTGAAGCTTATGCCCGGTAAAGGAAAAAGCGCTAAAGGCGAAAAACGCACTAGAAAGGCCCGGATCAAAGAACGGAGGCAGTTTTCGATGCGCGATTAGCGCCTAGCGCTAATTGCGCATCACTAAGAAAATTGTTCAGAAAGCAAAGTCCCTAACTTGCTTAGTCATCCACGAGTCTGGAAACCGAGATAGCAAAAGCAGAAGCAATTTGAGAGAAATTTGGGTTGTTACCAAGTATATACGCAGTAAATTCACCCAGCCAGAGGATGATTCCCAAAAATATCTTCTAGTTTACTAAAAAGTGGTGTCAGCGCTTGCCATTTCTATTTGCGTAGCTCAAGCAAAAGCAGAAAACAACCAGCCGACTCTTCCCAGGCAAATGTTAAATGCTCGCAACATTAAGGAGCAAATGCAGAAATAGTTAGGAATTAGATTCAATTTTTAGAAATAAGTTTGCTTAGATAAAGGGCGGTCATTTAAACCGTATCCTAAATTTATGTAATTAAGTTATTTAGTTAGCAGTATTTAAACCCTTCTCATGCATTTAGAGAAGGGTCCAGAAATTTGTCAAAAACTTGTCCTTAGAACATGCACTTTTGCACCCTCAGAGGAGGTTTTGGTGAACGAATGGATCAAGGTTTATTGATGTTTGCATTTGATATCTGCTACTAATGTTGCACTTCTGTACTCTTGGTAGATATTAGAACAAGGAGAAATAAATCATTGTTGCTTGAAGCTTATGAGTAGGACCAGTCATAAATGGTACTTTTATCTCTTGACCATTTCTGCTTATATTCTTAAAGTGATATACAATTTTAGTTGTTTATATGTTATTGCATGAATGTTTGAGTTACCATTTGGCACTTTTGTACGGTGGAGCCATTTATTTATGTTTGATATATGAATAACTTATTATGCGATATGCTGTTCACAACTGTTTTGCCTAACTTTTTATGTAGAGTGGTTCATCTTAATTGATTTCCATTCTTATGATAGCTGAATGATCTTTATTACCAGTTATTATTTGAAATCTCTTTAGATCGCATAATAGAAGAAATACATCCCGGGTTAGCATAGATTAGATGTGTTGTTTTCATTAGATTACAATAGGATAGAATTAGATTAAAGTAGTTTAGATTAGAACTCTTCGATCAGCATCATCCAACTCTTCACACACACACACCCTTAGATTGGGAAACTGGTCCCATTATCCCCAGTCAGACACACTATACCAAACGGATAAGGAGCTGCCAACCAAGGTCCGGACGGGGCGGGTATCCCCCTTATTGTCGACCCGATTTTCGGGGCTTCAACAGGAACACAACTTGTTTAGGAGACTGAGAAGCTATCTTCTTCGTCCCAAAAGCTTTCTCTCTTTTAGCAAACTTCTCCACAAGACGGTCAAAGGAAATCTCCTTAAGTTTGCCACTAGCTTGTAATGAGTCATGGTAATGTGATAAGTGGGATACAATGCATTGAAAAATGTTTTGAGAGGAATATCCATTTTAACACCAATGGATTATGTATCATGAAAAGTAGCTCTTATTTTAGAGGCTAGGGCAAGGGGATCATCATCTTTTAATTCTAAATTGAAAATTTTAATTATTAATTAGACTAGTTCAAGATGAGAATGTGAGTCATATAATTCTTTCAACTTTCTTAAAACACTAAAAGCATCTGTAAATGGTGTAATATGACAACTCACCTCTTCATTGAATGGAACTACAATAATGGCATAATATTTACTATTCTTGTTCTCCCAGATGGCGACCTCTTTGTCTCAAGTGGGATTCTTACGAGGATTGCTTCCTTCACCTTCACAAACTCCTTTGCACAACTCATTAAAAATCAAGGTATGATTTATCTTCATGGACCATTCATGGTAGTTCTCTTTTACAGAGAGAACTACTTCAGCTATGGAGATGAGTGAATGCATTATAAAAAAAAGCTATTTTCTTTCAATTTCCAAAATAATTATTGCCTTACTCTCTACTTTTTAATTTTGTTTTTGTAATTATTCAGGTAAGAAACTAGATTAATATGTAGATGGAAAAACTTCACTCTTCACTATACCATGTCAATACTTTAATATGGCATAGACTCTACTCATATAAGATATCACATCATATATATATATAACCATTTAATATATCACCACTCATATAATATATTACATGTACTGATATATATCATCTCTCCATACATAAACACTTTCATACTATATACCATATGGTCTTTATAAAGGAACTCAATGGATTTTCAGACCATACACCATAGTTCCAATGCATGAATCAATGCAATTTTAATGTTTAACCATATGTGTACAATATGATGCAGTATGCACATACCAGGAATATTCACATCAAAGAGTATGAGCACATGAGGCTTCAACTAGTTTCATGGCTTACACCATATGATACCCGGTCACATGCATGAGTCTTCAACGAAAACTATTATCAAACACACCAACGCACTATATGCATGCTATGACCATCATAACTAGTGCACAATCACGATTTCAACCAATGTTTTGACCAACATTCCAACACTTTCCACCATTGTTCATGATTTATCAATGCACTAATGATTCACATGTAATTTCGAACAACAAAGGACCAATTCATATGTTTCATACCTATCCATGCATATCGGCCAATGCAAAATGGATGAGAAGTATAGGAGAATGAACGTTGTAGCAGAATGACCATGGAGTTCAATGCATTTCAATGCGCGACATTCAATGCAAAATCCAACATTCAATTCATTACAACATCCAGATTAATGTACACACCAAACAAATAAGGAGCTTAATTCAAGGAGAAGACAAAGCGTTCAGTATTAAGTGAGAAGAGAATTCAATAGACAGAGAATATGGCTAGGAATTTAGGAGTTATATAGTATTAAAAGGGTAAAAGGGACATGTTACTTTGATACTGTCAAAGTTTCTAAGTCTAACAATTAGAAACCCTTCATGTACTTCCTGATTTATTCCTTCCTACTTGTTCTGATTAATTCACAAGATATTTACCATAAAAATATTGAAAATAAACACAATTGCATGCTCAACACATTACAGATCATCAACTGAAGGAAATAGAAACAAGCACACAAATGACACCATTATTTTTGGATTAATGTCCCCATAAAAACCCAATGCGAGATAGCCAATGCAGCTATCTGAGGGTTTGATTTATTAATCAGTTTCAGAATACAATCTAGGTGACACATCTAGCTCACCCAACAGAGAAAAATCTCGGCAGTAGTACCTCTTCTTCGGAGACAGATACTCCTGCTGAAACCCCGGATCAACACTCTGGCAACTCCTCAGCTCCAATCTTCCCCACGAAAAACCCCAGCATCAGCCTCTAGGGACTGCGCTAGCCTATTCTTCCCTTTGTGTTAGCTTTCCAGGAAGTTTTGGCAGTTCTGGATTTTGCCCTCTATGTCATCTTTCCCGGTAGTTCCCAACAGTTCTGACTGTTCCCGGTTATTATAGCAGTTCTTGACAGTTCCCTCTATTCCCGAAAGTTTCGGCTTCTGCCATCTGTGTCAGCTTTCTCAGCTACTCGGGAAGTTCTGGCTGTTCTCGACAATTCTGGCGTCTGCCCTCTGTGTCAGCTTTCCCGGCTATTCCCAGCAGTTCTGGCTTCTGCCCTCTACATCAGCTTTCCCGACTGCTACGCTGATCCTCTTGGTAGTATCTCTACTTCTCTACTTCTGTATTCACTGCCCCTCACCTACAGCTCGAGATCATTCTCTCAACTTTCTCAGCAAACCCAACCCTAAAAAGTTGAAATCTTGATCTCTTGGTGTGTTCTCCAAGTTACCCTTAAGCCTCCTCTTATACTTTTCTCGTTGACAAATCAATGCCCAAGATTAAGTCCCTAATCAATGGCTAAGATTAGATCTGGCTTGATCCATGATTTTTGGACCATTCTAACACAGTTTTATATTAATTCACATTAATATTTTAATTTCCCTAAGTTTAGACTTAGGGAATCCATTAAAAATATTAATTATTTTAATATCTCCCAAACTGTTTAGAATCTGCCCAAACCCTTTCTGGGTATTGGAGATCTCATGTGTCTTATCCTGTCCACCAAATTTTTTCTCTAGAGCACATCTAATGCTACCCCAAATCAACAATCCCTCTTAGCGAGGACTGTGCTCTAGCAATACTCCTTACTGAGTATTACTATGATCATCTGGCATCGGTCCCTAATGTTAGGTCTACTACCCATGATCTTTACTGTTGCATCTCTTACTGCCACCCATGGATCTGCCACTGCCACTGCTGCATCTATACAACAGCTCCCTCTGCATCCGTGTTGCTGCGCATGGCCCTGCCACTGCCACTGCTGCATCTGCACTACATCCCCTCTCATCATGCTACATTGTGCTGCCCATAGCACTGCCACTACTAACTGTTGCACTACAACTTAGTTAATGAAAAGTAAGTACCTAATCTCCCAACTCTGACATCTTTTTTAGGCTGGAGACACTCCCGATGCTGAAGCTCCCTCTTTTGCTGACAGGTGCTCCCTTTCAGACCTCTACACTGGTGCAACAACTCCCTGCATCTATCATCGTTGTACACCTCTCTGTGCCATCCTGCATTGGTGTAACACTCCCGTGACTCTCACACTTTACATCCTGCTAGCCTTGCACTCTCTTGGGAATCCTGCACTATTTCTCTCTCTGTCGCTCCATCCTCATCCGTCTCTACTGACATCGCCAGTCCTCCTACTCCTCTTCGGGGCTCCCGTAGCTAGGTATAATCCAAGAGGTTGGGTACCTCGAGGATCCTTCCCCTCATCTTTTGTATTCCTCTTGACTACAGCTCGATGTCTCCCCACTTTCGCTCAAGTGGTGTGTGTGCACTCTGTTAGGTTCCTATAATAATAGGGTTCATAATTTTGAATTTACCATGTATATCTTATAATATTGTACATACCTTTGCTTTCTGCAAATGTTTTCCCATATATAAAAATTGAAAAGAGGGTATGTCCTAAAATAAAAATCAAAGGACAAAAAGAAAGAAAGATAAAAAAAGAATATTAAATATGGACCCACCCAAAAAAAGATTAAAAAAGATCATGAAAGTGGGCACATTCAAATTCCACTACTATTAATTTACTTTTTGCAAATAATATTGAGTGCAGCTTGTCAAAATGTCACAATCCATGATGGTAAAATAGTTTAATCTTGATCCATTCATGCTTTAAATTTCATGTTGGTAGATAGAGAATGAATATCTAGCCAAACTGTTTAATCTTGGCAGATTAGTAGTCAAGTACATAATAATAAGGAGTTCATTAGTTTAATCTGAGCCCTTGGAAGTTATAAGGTTATAATTAGATAGTTTTCTTATCAAAGAAAAAGGAATAAAGGGTCAACAAGCTCAAATGCACCCAATAAATGAAGAGAAAATGTTAGGGTAAATAAAGGGTAGGTAGAAGAGGTTTTGGAATGCACAAGGTTGCTAGCTCAAATGCACCTTTATCATGCTTAAATCTTATGTTTCATATGCAGGAGGAACTATCAAAGGAAGGAGGACATTCACAAAAATTGTGTATTACTTTGGGTGTATACCCTAAAAAGTTCTATATGATTTTAGGCATGAATACTAAAGCTTATTCACTAATTTCCCCTCATTTCACTAAACCCTTACATGTCTAGTTTAATAATTTCCCTTCATTACCCCTTCATTATGTTTTTCACTAATTTCCCCCTCTTGATTCCAAATTACCCTTCCTTCTTCATTTCCCCTTGTAATAACCCTTTCGCTTCATTTTAACCCTTTTCCCCCTTGATTTCACACTTTTCCCTAGACGTTACCCTTTTATAAATCAGTTTCCCTTATTAATTTCCCTTTTTCCCCAAAAATCCCACTAAAACCCCTTATCTTAAGTTCGAATAATGTATCGGGCCCCATTGAAAAAACCCTCCCTGATACCATTTTTAACTTAACCCTTACATTATTCATATAATAATCGTGCTTTATATATTTAAAACCCCCCACTTTATAAATCCCGACCCTCATTAAACATTTGAAATATATTTAAACCACAACATTATTTATTGTCGGGCCCCACGAACCACACCCTAACTTAGCCCTTGCAACTCCGTCGTGCGATAACCCTCCAATCTCCCACCTCCATATCTTACGGCCCATATCCATATTGTGCGCTCTCATCATCTGACAGTTAAAATCCCAAAAGCATGCGAGATTCATGGTTTTTCTGGAGTGCCCTTTTTCTACGTGGCAACCGCACTTTATATCGCGTACTCTCAAAAAATATCGCCCTCCACTCAAAAGCGGTTTGATATGCCACAAAACCACCTCCCATTCCATGATAGCCCCCTTAGAAGACCGACCTCCCACTATCTCCTCCTACCCAAAATTCTCCTCTGGCTACTCCACTGTGTATTCCCGAAATTCCTATCATCCATTGTTGTGCGGTAAACCATCTAACCACACCTACATAATGTGAAAAATCACTGAGTTTTTACAATATGAAATTATACCATTCCCTTACCTCTGTTTAAAATTAATAAATGAAAAGATTTTTCCTAATAGAATTGAGCCATCCACAATCTGGACTCCGTCCAGACATTTCAGTTCAATAAAGCCATTAATTTCCTTCCCTGCAGACCTATGCTTTATTAATGATTGTTTTATTTTGGAGGTGATTAGTAGAACGAGAGCTTGGACAAAAGTTTTTATACTAGTTCCAAAACCTGTTTACTCCCAGATTCGCAAGGAAATGTATTCAAAGGCTTTATTCAGAAAGAAAAGACAATTATCACAAAGAAAGAAGAAATAATTTACAGAGAGGCAGTAATGGTTAAAACAGAGATAAATCCCATAAAATAAAAATGATATATATATATATATATATATATATATATATATATATATATATATATATATATATATATATATATAAAATCCCTCTTTTTACCCCTTACTTCACCAAGCCCTATTAATATAAAGTTTTTGGCTTTATATTAATTTCTCCCCACAAGCCTATACTACCTCTTCCCCCTGCAAAGTCAACCAATGGCCCACCCACCCCATTCATTTTTATTTGCCTTGAGATTCGTAAAAACAAATGAACGGTTAAAATTCCATATCACGCGCTCAACTCATCCAACACTTAACACTCAAAAAGCATGTGAGATTATTGGTTTTCCCAGCCCATCTTTTTACTACGTGGCAACCCCACATTATATATACCACCTACCACTCAAAGGGGGTATGGTAAACCATTAACTGTTTTGGTTTTAAATCTTATAAATGTTACAAGAATATGGGGTGGATTAATTTCAAGTGAAATACAGAGATATGAGAATGCAACAGGCAATATGAGACTAAGGTTGTGGAATGAGATTCAAAGGTAAAATGATTTTACAACAACACATGAAATAAAATTCACGGATGCCATGAATTTATCAAAGAAAATAAAAGGGAAAATTTCACATGAAATCAATTTACAGGCATGGTGAAATCAATTTACAGGGGTAAAATCATATTGCAGGTGAAAGTGAAAGAGTAAAGTGAAAATACTCTTCCAACCATACAAATCAACACATGGTTTTGCAAAACCATCGAGGTATTCTACAAGGATAAAAGGATTTTACATACAGATAAAATGAGTTTACAGAGGAAGGAGTGATAAGAAACAAAAGTACACATGGTTTTGTGAATTCATGGAAAGAGAGAACAAAACCACAAATTGGAAACAACCCATGGTTTTGTAGAAGTTTAATTATAAATTTCATTTAAAATATTTTGGAAATATTATTCAAACATATATATTATTATATATTTTCCAAAATATTTTGTGACACTAATGGATAATAAAACAACAGGGAAGTCACAGGATCAGCCATCAGTGAGGGAAGTCTTAGATTATCAAGTCAGAGGATCAGTAAGCAATTGAGTGAATTACTAAGAAAAAGAGAGATACATCTACATCTACTAGTTCATCTGCCAGCACAACCACAAATTTAGGTCCACATCCTACCTGCTCCCACTTCCACAGCAACAACATTTGCATAGCACATTCCACGATGACTATTAATCTACCGTAGTTAGAGCTTTTTAGTTTATCTATAGTCTAAAAATGTCTTTTTTTTTGGAGACAACATTTATTTATTGTAAATAGTTTGTAAATTTTATACAAATACTTCTGCTTTTGAAGTATTAAAGGGTGAATTGTTGAACATTTCTATAGTCATATTCATCTTAAAACCGAAGGGTTTATTGTAACATTTTTCAAGTCAACAGACTGGACTGAGTAATAAAGGAATTGCATTACAGGATTCATGTGTTGGTGTTATAGACATTTTTGTGCCTTACAGCATGAAGCATGAAATGTCCATAATCTAAGGGATCCAAAGTCCCCAAACATGTTGTTCCTACCCCTAGAGGAACAAGATCAGCAAACCACAACACTGAATAAAAGTTCTCCACCTGAAAACACTCAAAAACAAGGCAATTCTGGATCATGTCAACTGCTCCACTGAGCATCTGCGCTGAATGTCAACTGCTCCACTATCTACCTGCATTGAATGTCAACTGCAAAGAAGGCTACCTGTGCTGGGCGAGTTTGGACATGTGGCACAGTCATTCCTCAAGGTGTCAATGCCCAGGAAGCTTCTAGAATGACACTTGGATCAGGGAATTTGACTGGTGATGAGTAAGAGGTTCTTTATCTCCAAGTGGAAGCAAGAACCTCCAAGTGGACTCAAGAACTGAAGAATAACTGAAGTGAGAGAGGACACTAGTCAGCTCTCAAGCTGACTCATCCTTTCTCCAAAACTCGTATATATAGATCTCTGTCATGAGGTCTAGAGGGGCGGGAATCTTGTGAATGTAAGGAAGTGCTGTTGGTTTGAGTTTAGAACTATTGGGTGATTTGCTTTGAAGGAGGTGAAGAGGAGATTTCTTTCTGCTGGGAAGGTGATGCTGGATTGGGCCTTTTATGGTTGTATCACTTCCTGAACCTTACTTCTTCCATTAATAAAGCATTTGAGGTTCTTCTATATGCATGTGTCTCAATGGTGTGCTGTTATACTTGTGTATTTGATTTATTCTAATCCTTGAATCAATTATGAATGTATGCTTCTTGTAGTTTCCCTCTCTTGCCATTTTGCAGGATCTTGGTGTAGCCGGGCCAGTGAAAGAGCAAGGAACTGAGGGCAAGCAGCAAAGAGAGAAGATTGGATCAATCATTAGCGGAAGACATCGGTTAGTGGATCTCTTTCTCCCCTCTCTTACATCTCATAAAGAAGTAATCTCAGATAGCTTTGCTTTGATTGTTGCTAAGGAACTATCACCCTTAGAGTGGGATAGGGTCATTCCGTATTGGATACTTTTCCCAACAACAGTTGGTCCACTTTAGTGAAGCATCTTTCATTTTTCAATTTGTTATCTTCTTAAGTGTTTCACATACTTGCATGTTATCTAAATTGAATGAAATAACTGGAAAATTATTACAGAATTTTTCTAAGTATACTCCGTCTTGAACAATTAATCTTTTTAATGTTTTCTTTTGATATCCAGAGTAGGAAACCCTTCATTGCTCCCTAGTTTCGATTGACCTCTACCATTTCCATCATAATCCTATTTGAGGAACCCTTAATTGCTCCTTGACCCCGATTTAAAACCACTTCACCAGCTAGCCTAAAAGATATGAATTTACTCAGCTACCTTGCCTTGTAAACACTATCTTTTGAACTTGATTCAATCCTGTTTTCTTGACACTTGGCCCCATAGCCTAATGGTAAAATACATCTCTCTATCCATATAAGTCAGTAATTCCACCTCCAAATCAAAATCAAAACCCAATCAAAGCTTAAATAACTAGCCTAAAATAAATTAACTAAACAAAGTTAAATCATAAAGGGAGAGCCCTCTCTGAGAATTAGGAAGGCTAGATCCTGATATGAAAAGTAGGTTTGAGGTTAGATCTATTATTTATTTCATAACAACTCTAGGGAAATTTTAGAGTGATAACATAGTGATGACCATACTGGGGAAGAGAACATTTTCTTCAAAAAGATTATATAAAGACTAGATCTGATCTATGATGGTGGAAAGTGATCAGACACACAAAGGTTAAAATCATCCACCTCGTGACTCCAGCTGCAAATTAATTTCACAATCAAGACTCCACTGGAGGAATGAACCTGAAAGAACAATATGGGAAGATCAAGTTTCTAACTTGGATCACTATCCAAGACATCATGTTTTTTCTCATCAAGAAGATTTTTCAATGTATATTGTATTTCAAAGAAGATCTTAGATTAATTTTAGATTATTTTCCTTGGAAGATTGTAAATACAAATTCTCCTTATCCATTTGAGCAGCTTTCTTCTAAATCTTATAATGATCATTTTCCGATTGAGAAGCCTCAAACAATCAAGACTAATCTTAAAATTCTTGTACATATTCCTATACCTTGTAAAGTTCCTGATAAACATAAGCCCCTCATGTTACCTCCTATACTCCATGATTTTCCTGATAACTATTACAAATATCTCCCCAATTTTGATGGAGAGAATGGTATCACTGCCCAAAATCATATTCAAGGTTTTGAGAATTATCTGGACCTATTTGAGATTAATGAAGATGATGTTATTATCAATATTTTTTTCTCTTTCTTTGCAAATTAAATTAAAGAGTTGGTTCAAGAACCTGCCTATTGCAAGCATCTCAAATTTCCAATAGTTTGTCAAATTTTTCCTTGATAGATGGATAATCAAAGTCAATCTTTTTCTGATCATAGAAGAACATAATCAGTTGAAAAGACAACGAAATGAAACAATACAAGAATTTTCTGACAAATTTAATCAATTTTATTATTCAATGTCAGCGAATATAAGACCTCCTCCTGCTTCAGCTCTCTTGCATTATCCAAAAGCATTTGATCCAGAAATAGAATTTCAGCTAAGAGAAAGAAACCCAGCAACTCTTGAAAAGATGCAGAACATTGCAGTAGATGTAGAAGTTCATCTACAGATTAAAAAGCAACATTTGAAAATAAAAGCAGAGAAGAAAAAAATTGTAAAGGTAAAACTAGACATTTTAGTAAGAAAAATAGAGGAAATTATACAGAAGATCACCATGCAAGAAATTATTTTTTGTGCAAGATCACCATGACCTATTTATTTTAGAAAAAGAACAAGTTGATATCCATGAACAAATTCTTGCTAATTCTAACTACCATAGATCAAAAAATGGATTTACAGATCAATATGTGGAAGAGAAATCTACTGATTTAATGTGTATGTGTGATGACATTCCTTCTCTCAATGATTTGCCTAAGTGATCCAAAATGGATTTTGGATAGAATTCTAAGTCTAAGTGTTTCTCACAAAGGAAAATGAAAGTCTAAGGATGCTCTTGGAAATAGTCCCATTGCGTAGACCTTTTCATTCTGAATCTGCTGCAATTTGAATGGGCTAAAACGGACCTCAGATGCAGAAGTTATCGCAGAAAGAAATTGCCCTTTGTCCTTTGAAAAAGAGGCAAAAATCTTCAAAAAAATGGCCTAAAAGGCTTTATAAAGGAAAATTGCATTGGAATGGTCCAAGAGGCAGCCTTAAAGCGGAGGTGGAAGAGACCCTCGATCATCGATCTTCGACATATCGGGTCGGAGGCAGGCAAGAATGCGATGCGATATCAGCATCGGCGGATCGGGTCGGCAAAGTCCATAGTCAAAGGGAAGAACTGTCGGGCTGTTGCAAATGTGATATGTGATAGTGATTGTGACATGCAATCTCAGCCGTCGAATCAGAAATGAGATCAACGGCCAGGATTAAATTGGTGGTCGGAAGACCAGCGATCCCCGACATAAAGGGCCGATGCGATAGCAATATGCGATGCGATCTAGACCGTCTGATCGGGGATCAAATCAATGGTCCAGATTAAATTGAAGATTGGTGATCGGCGATCCTTGATAGCAGGGCTAGTGCGATTTGCGATAGAGATATGCTGATAAGGGTCGGACCCGATAAGGATTATAGATGCGATTGCATAAATTTTGAGATTCGTATTTTTGGATTTTCTGTGTATTCCTTTATATTTGGGGTTTTGGGCAATACGCCATGCGATAGCAATTTGTGATAGAATTGTGGACCTAATAGGGTTTATAGGTGTGATCTAATGAAATTTCAAGTCCGGAATTCACGCCCGATAATGTATTTTCAGAAAATCTCCGTGTATTGGAATTTTACCCATTTTCAGGTTTTTGCTTGGAAAAAAGCCCTGATCCCTTTGTAACGGCCCTTGATCACTCTGCCACACTGCAAGAGGGCGTTTTTGGCAGACAATGATGCGTTTAAAGCCACAGAGCCACAGAGCCACATAGCTAGATGGCCAGTCGAACAGACAACACACGGAGAAGCCATAGAGCCATAGGGGACTAATGACACATAGAGAAACGACTGGGGAAGCCGGAGATCCAGAAAAATGGCTCAAAGGAGCTATAGAGCTCGATTGAGAGGCTAAATAGGTAGCACAGAGAAGCTAAGGGAGTCTTGGAGTCGCTTGGAGTTCAAGTGGAAAAACCAGAGAGCTAAAATTTATTGAGGCAGTCACTTGGAGGTCGAGCGAACTACTGATAGCTCAAAGAGCTGCAGCGTAGACAGCGCATTTGACTAAAGGTCACTGGAAGGTTGCAAAAAGTTCGTTGGGAGGTCAAGTGAACCATTGATTCACGTAGAGGCCCAGAGAGAGCTCATAGAAGCTAGAGCCAAAGAGCCAAGAGCCGGAGCCAGAGCCAGAGCCACGAGCCAGAGCCAAGAGCGAGAGCCAGAGACAAAGTTGAGAGCGAGAGCAAGAGCCAGAGTTAGAAAGCCAACGACCTTCAGAGCTAGGGATGATGTGGTGTTCTAAACCCATTGTGTTCTGTGTAAACTAGTGGAGTTGAACGTGGAGCTTGTAAAAGAACTGCTACCATAATCCCAGAGGGCCTAGTTGAGTTGACTAGAGCTCAAGGAAACATAGGCCAAGAGTTTTGGGTGAATTCCATATTAAACTTGTTGTATTATGTGTTTGTTATTTGCTGTAATATTTTACTGTTATATGTATGTTATATCAGCATAAACAACAGAATTTTAAAGAACCTAAACAGTCAAAAATAAACACCAACATACATCTTATTTTCAATCACATTATTAATTCTGCATTGGTTAATCAATAGACCTTGGAAACATTTAAGCTTTGGAAGTGGGAGAGGTTCTTGTAAGCTCACAAGAAGCCTTTGTGCCCCATTTTCAGATCAGGTGGTATCAAAGCCTAAGATTGGTTAACCCCACCTTCAAGAAGGTGATATCAAAGCTGGTTATACTAGAGCAAGTGATATCAGCTCAGAATGATTGATTGACAGAGAAAAGATTGCTTGTCTGAAAGGTGTTTGGGCAATCAAGGATTGATTGTCTAATTGATTGTATGATTGTTGTAGACTGAATATTGTTTGAGTTTGAAAAGATGAAGGGAAAGCTATTGATAGATCAGCCCAGGAAGGACAAGAAGGAAGAAGGGCTGAAGGATTCTTCTTATCCCAAAGGACCTCAAAGAAATCCTTGAAGCACAAGAGGTTTGTTGCAAAGGGTTTCTTGGATAAGCTCTTTGTTAATCTCGTTTGAATTTCTTTTGTGCATTTTGATAATGACAACTTCTACAAGTTGATGTAGATATTTGATTGATGTTATTGATGGATCCAGTCTGAAAATTTATGAAACGTGGTCCCTAGAAGAAAAGAGAAGGTTGCAACCTTCTGTAGGTCAGCACCTACGTACTAGTAAACACATCAACTAGTACAAAAGCTAAGGGGGTTGAAGCTCCCTTCTAGGAGAAACTGGAGAACAAGAGAAGGTTGTAGCCTTCTATAGGTAGAAGCTTGCGCACTGGTATAAGACTGCACCAGTACAAAAATATTGTAAAAAAAAAGAAGTTTCTTATTAAAAGAAGATAGAGATGAATTGTAGCAGGTGGTTTTCACCCACATTGGGTTTCTACCTTACATCTTGAGTTCTTGTGTGTGATTGACTGCTCTATTTTTACTGCACCTAGTTATTGTTTATATGGTTTTGATGCACAGATTAATGATCAACATCTGAAGAATTAACTAAATTGTAAGTCTACAGGGTATACGCTAGTTTCCTTAACTACAGTCGCGTATATACGCAGGTTTCACTAACTGAAGTAGCATATACAAATCTGATTGTGAAATGAAAAATAATTGACTTGCTAATACTGATTCACCCCCCCTCTCAGTATTATTTCCAACAATTGGTATCAGAGCAGGTCCTTCAGAAGAAGCTTGATCGCTTGAAGGAAGATCCATCATCATGAGTAACCAAGAAAAAGAAGGATCTATCAGACCTCCAATCTTTGATGGGAGCAACTTCGTCTATTGGAAGGTAAGAACCACGACATATCTTCAGTCTAAAGGAACAGATGTCTGGGAGATCGTAGAAGGAGGATATAACTTTCCCTCAGCTATTCCTACAGATGCAGTAGGTAAAAAGCAATATGAAACCAATGCTAAAGCTGTCAATATATTATTGGGGAGTCTATCACAATCAAAAATTGTCAAAGTTATGCAGCTCAAATCCGCCAAGGAAATATGGGACAAGATAGTTCTAAGCTATGAAGGAGATTCTCAGTTAAAACATGCAAAACTACAAACTCTCAGAATACAATATGAAACTCTCAAAATGCACAATGATGAAAGTATAGCTAATTACTTCTTACGAGTAGATGAGATTGTTAATTACATGAAGAATTTGGGTGAAGAGATAAAAGAAGTTACTTTAGTTGAAAATATTTTAAGATCCTTGTCTACTAAGTTTGAATCAAAAGTGTCTGCCATAGAAGAAAAGTAGGATCTTCAGACTATTACTATGACACAGTTGCACGGAATATTAACTGCTTTTGAAATGAGAAAAGGAGGTCCATCAGATATGAGAGAAGCTGCATTCAAAGCTGCAGGAAGAGAAGAATCAGGGCATATTTTAGAAGGAGAGGAAGAAGTAAACTTCGTCAAAAACCTTCAACGGGGTTCCGGAAGATTCAGAGGTAAACTACCTTTCAAATGTTTTGCTTGTGGAAGAGTCGGTCATTATGCTGCCAAATGTCCTCATAAAGACAAGTTTGATAAAGGTAAAGAACCAACAAAATGGAATAGAAAACAAAGTGTAAGTAAGAAGAGTTACTATATGCATGAAGATAGTGATGGTCTATCAAATAGTGATGAAGATGAAAATAGTGATAACTATAGACTTCTGATGGCTTTTGAAGATGATGATTTCTTGGATGCTTTAGATGAAGATGGTCTTTATGAAGAAATTTCTAAACTTAAAGTTTGTTTAGAAGAAAAGAATATGATTATAGATACTCTGACATTCCAACTTGCTGAAAGGGAAAAACACAATGAAAAATTAGAATGTGAAATTGTGGGTCTAAGAAAAGATATTGAGAAAACAAAAGCTCTCAATCTCAGATTTGTGAAAGGATCAGAAACTTTAGATGAAATTATCAAAGTGCAACGTTCTCCTCAGATAAAAATAGGTCTTGGATATACTGAAGAAGCATCTCAAGCACCAAAGTCGTCAACCTCCAAAAGCTATCTTGATGCAGCAAGGAAAAGTGAACAGTTCGACAATCGTCAGCAAAGGCATAAAGCAGATCACCAGGTAAATCGGGTCCAACCTACTTCAAGGATGAACAGAAGCTACAACCAACCTCAGGTAAATCATACTCAATTTGCTTCAAGAATGAATGCCAATGGAAACTACAATCACCAGGTCAGTAGGTTCGATAATCGTAGGAATTTCTTTAATGGCCAATGTTTCTCATGTCATAACTTTGGACACAAAGATGCTCAATGTGTTGCTTACAAGACCATCATGACTAGAGAAGCACGAAATCAAAGGAATGTGACTGGGATGATGAAAAGGACATACAATAACTTCTTTGCTCTTGAAAATGAAATAGAATGCTCTATCCGTAACAACTTTGGTCATGAAGACTCTGAATACAGGAGTAACTTTCGGCAAACATCTTAGAAGAAGCAAACTTGATTGGGTCCCAAAACATGGAGAAAGAAAGAACCACAAATAGAAAGATGTGGTATAGCTCTGTATGCTGAAGGACAAGAAAATTAATGGTAAATCGATAGTGGATGCTCGAAACACATGACAGGTGATAAAGAAAAACTTCAATCATATAATGCCTTAGAGAAAGAAAAGAAGGTCTCATTTGGTAATGACACTCCTGCTGTCATAAAAGGTAAAGGCTCTATTCTCTTAAAAGAAAAGGTTAAAGTTGGAAATGTTATGTATGTTGATGGTCTAAAGCATAACCTTTTGAGTGTAAGTCAAATATGTGATCAAGGAAATGAAGTAGTATTTCGATCAAATGGATGTGTTGTTTGTGAGCTTGATATAGGTGAAACCATTATCAAAGGTATAAGAACTCCAAATAACTTATACATACACAAGGGAGGACAACAACATTGCTATCTAAGCAAAACTGATGAACATTGGTTATTGCACAGAAGATTGGGGCATCTAAGCTTCCCTAAAATAAGAAAAGCTTGCAAATACCAAGTTGTTCGTGATCTTCCTGATATCAACATTCCAGAGAATACAATATGCAAATCATGTCAATTTGGTAAGAAAACCAGGACTCATTTCCCTAAAAAGGAAGGATCAGCTAGTAAGCCTCTTGAACTTGTTCATACTGATTTATGTGGTCCATCAAGGAAAAAGTCACCTCGTGGAGAAGAGTACTTTATTTTGTTCATTGATGATTTTTCCATAATGTGTTGGATAGGACTTCTGAAGCATAAAGATGAAGCATTTGAAAAATTCAAATCCTTCAAAGCCTTGGTTGAGAATGAATCAGATCGTAAAATAAAATGTCTCAGATCTGATCGAGGAGGGGAATTTACCTCCGATGAATTCTTTGACTTTTGTGAAGAACATGGAATAAAAATGGAATTCTCCACTGCAAGGACTCCTCAGCAAAATGGAGTGGTAGAAAGAATGAATAGAACTGTTCAAAAAATGGCTAGTGCTATGATAGGTGAGTTTGGAACTCCTGCAACCTTCTGCGGTGAAGCTGCATTCACTGCGATCACTATCCTCAACAAAACAAATGTTTGGGTAAACAATACTCAAACTCCTCATGAACTTTGGTATGGTAAGACTCCTACAGTTAAATACTTCAAAGTCTTTGGAAGAAAATGTTACATCAAATGAACTGATGAAAAACTTGGTAAGTTTGAGCCCATAGCAGATGAAGGTATTCTCCTTGGTTACTCTTCCCGAAGTAAAGGATATAAATGTTATAAAAAAAGACCTGGGAAAATTATTGAAAGCATTGATGTTGTGGTTGATGAAACATGCAAAAATCTAAGACAAATAAAAACCGAAGAGCATGAAGAAGATGAGGACTATCCTGAAGAAGAAACAAATGAAGCACCAGAAGAATAGAGAATGGAAGAAGAAAAGACTCCATCCAGGTATGTTCAGAAGAATCATCCAGAAACTCAAATGTTGGGGCAGAAAGAGGCAGGTGTGCAGACAAGAAGAACTATTACAGAATCTTCAAGCTATCTAGCATCGCTTTCCTCCATCAAACCACAAAATGTACATGAAGCATGCAAAGATGAATGTTGGGTCAAAGCCATGAATGAAGAGCTTGAGCAAATTGAAAAGAATAATACTTGGGAATTAGTTCCTAGACCTCATGATAAGAATATCATAGGAACCAAATGGATATTCAAAAACAAGTTGAATGAAAATGGAGAGGTTATTAGAAACAATGCCAGACTTGTTTGTAAAGGGTATGCTCAACAAGAAGGTATAGATTTTGAAGAAACTTTTGCACCTGTTGCTATACTTGAAGCCATAAGAATGTTCCTTGCTCTATCTAGTTTTCAGAAATTCAAAGTCTACCAAATGGATGTGAAATCCGCCTTTCTTAATGGAGACCTAGAAGAAGAAGTATATATTGAGAAACCAGATGGATTCATCCTTGGAAATGATCCAAAACTTGTATGCGGACTCAGAAAGGCTCTCTATGGTCTAAAACAAGCTCCAAGGGCCTGGTATTATCGTCTTGACAAATATATTCATCAAAAAGGTTTTTCAAAAGGATCCGCTGATAGCAATATATATATATAAATTGACAATGATAAAGTGCTAATACTTGTTGTGTATGTTTATGATATTAGTTTTGGTAGCAATGAAGAATCCATGAGTCAAAACCTTGCTTTGGCAATGTAGAAAGAATTTGAATGCCCCTGCTTGGTGAGCTCACATATTTTCTTGGTTTACAATTTCAACAAAATAAAGATGGTATTTTTCTATTGCAAACCAAGTATCTCAAGCAGATCTTAAAGAAATATGGCATGGAAGATTCTAAACCGGTATGTACCCTGATGGTAATAGGATGTAGTCTCAGTTCAAATGATGAATCAGCAACAGTACATCAACCAACCTACAGATCCATGATTGGCACTCTGCTCTATTTAATAGGTACTTGATCGGACATCATGCATGCAGTGGAAATAGTTGGGAGATTCCAAGAAAATCCAAAGGAATCACACCTTCAGGCAGTCAAGAGGATTTTCAAATATCTTCGAGGAACACAAAACTTTGGTTTATGGTATCCTAGAGATACAGATCCTACACTTCATGCATATACAGATGCAGATTGGGCAAGAAGCATGGATGACAGAAAAAGCACTAGTGGTGGTGCATTCTTCATAGGTTCCAGATTAGTGTCTTGGTTCAGCAAGAAACAAAGTTCAATTGCATTATCTACAGCTAAAGCAGAATATGTAGCTGTTGCATCTTCCTGCACACAACTCCTTTGGATGATGCAAACATTGCAAGACAATCAAATCACATGTACTCCACCCATCTCCATTCTGTGTGATAATACAAGTGCAATCAGTATTTCAAAGAATCCAGTCATGCATTCCAAGACCAAGCACATACCTATCAAATATCATTTTCTCTGGGAACAAGTGCTTGACCGAAAGGTTAAATTGGAGTATGTTCCCTCCAAGGAACAGGTTGGTGATATATTCACCAAAGCACTACCCAGAGAGACACTTAAATACCTCATACAGAAGCTGGGAGTATTTGATGCATCCTATTGCTGTTGACACTTATCTGTTTCAGAGAAAAATGGTCGTACGCGAGTTTCATAAAACATATCCGCGTACATATGTCGGTTTTTGTACATATGTCGGTTTTTGTGGATACAGTCGCGTTCAGGATGAAAAGAGTCTGATATGGGTCTGACAGTGATGATCTAGCACAGGTCCATGGGGAGCATATACTTCTAATAATGCATTTTTGGCATTATCTTAGAAGATCTTGGTGCGATTTCACAGTTGTTTTTGTTTCAGGTGGAATAGGTGTTGAGGGATATCATGGTTGCTAGTCTGGATGGTGATTGACAGATGTTGTTGATGATAGTTACTGATGACTATCATAATCTTGTTTTATATATTTTGTCTCTATGTCATGTATATCTTTTATTATCAAGGTCATGTAACGACCTATTCTGTTTCCCCACTATGCTTGGGATGGATGATATAATGTTCTTGTTTTATCATGTATAAACTTTTGGTATATCCCCACTTGGTTGGGTGGATGAGTCAATCTTGGAATATCCCCACTTGGTTGGGAGATGGATGTATGTATCTATGAGTCTTTGGTGATAGGAAGGTCATTTATGATGTATAGAGTCATGTTCTTCTTGTAGAATAGCTTTTTGCAGACCTCGCCTACAGTTAGGGGGAGCATGAACAACACACTTCAGCAGATCGGAGAATTCAACATGTACTCAGTGGAAGCATAACCCTTTGCCCTTGATGACAAAGGGGGAGAGTGACTTGGGGTTTCCATCAAGTCCAAAGGGGGATATTGTTGGCATTATGACACAGGTTTGGTGCTATGACTCAAGTGTTGTCCTTGATGGCAACTCACTCAGATGACTGATCATAGTTCAGGCTCACACAATAAAGGAAAAAGAGATATACGCAGGTTCCCCTTGACCAAGCTGCGTATACACGCGGGTTAGCATACCAAAAGGCGCGTATGCATATACACGCACTTCCACGCAAGGAAAAGCGCGCACATGTTGGAAAACTTGGTTTTGGTCCGTAGTATTTGGTCCTTGGTTTTTTGACCCATGGTATTGATCCAAGGTACCTTGTCCAAAGTGTTGACGCTAGGTATTTGGTCCAAGGTATTGATTCTAAGTGGTTTTGGACCATGGTATTGAGTAAGGCCTAAGACTATAAAAGGAGGAGGAAATCATTAGGCAAAGGCACTCAAGCATTAAATATCTAATGAAGAGCAAGATCTAGATTACTGATTCTTGGGTTGTGGTGCATAGCTAGATGAACCTAAGCGCTTGTTGAAGGATATGTTCTATTGATGTGTCAAGACCTTAAAACTAGAAGTGAAATATCTTTTTGTGGTTTTTGATCCTTTATAATTGGCACATATTGTAAGCTGTAAATTTGATGATTTGGGTATAACTGATGTCTGATTAGCTGCAAAGGTGAAATCATCTTTTGCAGATCTGTACGCAGGTTCATTATATCAAAGGCGCATATACACACTCGTTCGACATTTCAAAACATGCTTTAGCTACTTCTGTTTGTTGCTGCAGTATTTTGGGTTCTGGCTTGGGTTTTGATTACTGGTACAATATTCTAGTTACAGTTTTCAGAGAATTGATTGTTTGATTCAGTTTTGGTTGGTACAAGGAGATTGGTTGATGCAGATGTTTTATTGATGTTATTGATGGATCCAGTATGAAAATATATGAAACGTGGTCCCTGGAAGAAAAGAGAAGGTTGTAGCCTTCTGTAGATCAGCACCTACGTACTAGTAAACACATCAGCTAGTACAAAAGCTAAGGGGGTTGAAGCTCCCTTCTAGGAGAAACTGGAGAACGAGAAAAGGTTATAGCCTTCTGCATGTAGAATCCTGCGTACTGGTATAAGACTGCACCAGTACATAAATATTGTAAGAAAAAGAAGTTTCTTATTAAAAGAAGATAGAGATGAATTGTAGCAAGTGGTTTTTACCCACATTGGGTTTCCACCTTACATCTTGTGTTCTTGTGTGTGATTGACTGCTCTATTTTTACTGTACCTGGTTATTGTTTATATGGTTCTAATGCACATCTAAAAAATTAACTAAATTGTAAGTCTGTAGGGTATACGCTAGTTTTCTTAACTACAGTCGCGTATATATGCAGGATTCACTAACTGAAGTGGCGTATACAAATCTGATTGTGAATCGAAAAATAATTGACTTGCTAATACTGATTCACCCCCCCTCTCAGTATTATTTCCAACAGCTTTATTGCGTTGGTCATACTACTTCGAGGTGGTGACGGAGGTGGTATGGGCAAAGTCAGGGGTGAAGATGGTGAAACTGGTGGTGGTGTTTGCGGGGGTGGTATGCATAGAATTCTCTACTTTATCATATTGATCGCACTTCTTGGTAACACCTTTGTGAGCTCTTCCTCGCTTTCTTGTGTTGGTGAAATCAAGGGGCTAGATTCCAGTTCTGTGCTACCTTTGTTTATGTAGATCCTCCCACTTCACTTAGCCCCAAACATCAATTTATTCGCATAACCCTCTTTTCACATAGTAGCATTTTAATCCAAGTGTTCAAAGATTTAACGTACTTACCTTGCGGTCCTTTGAGGAAGCGTTGTTCTGCCTTGGTATAGCTGACTGAAGTATCTACCGCGAACTCGGTGATAAATCCTCCTATAATTTGATCGAGCCAGTGATCCACAGCACATGCGATCTTATCCTCTGATGCTTCCAATATGGGCACCAACTCTGAAGTCCACACAATAGGTTTGTCGAGCCTACACCTTCCTTGACTATCTGCTAGCTTCACAATCCATTCGTACAACTCAGGGGGGAAGGATGCAAAGAAAATTTCGTGGATCTCCATATATAAGTAGCAATCTAACCACTCTTCCTTTGATAATTGTGGATTCTTGTTTTCCTGCACTGCAAACTCGTGAATCTTTTTGTCCAATCACTCTTCAATTCCTTTCTTTATCGGATTCCAGTGATACAACATCAAACATCTCTATGCAGATCCTAATCCTGGCAACGAAACCATTTTTTGGCTTGTTGGGGTCTGACCCAGGTTCAGAGTTATTTTAGCCAAACAAATCCCAGTACTACTGGCCCTTTTGGCAATGTCCGCGGAGCGCGAACTAAGGTCTCACCCGAAGTAGTATGGGAGGGTGCTAGAACCAGGTTTCCACACCATGGAGATGTCTGATGAGTTTAAGTGGTCTGTGGTTTGACCCTTTACACAGGTTGCTTCGCACACTTTCTCGTGCTTTGAAACCTGATATACTACCTTCGCGCAGCCCTACCCAGGGGCTGAATGTCGCACTCTGCATTATTACCCAAGAACTCAATGGTATTCCAATGTTAGTTAATTAGCTTTGCCTACTTGAGTGCTTAAGTATACTTAACAATATAAACCATTCATACAGGTACACGTGGTAAATAAATAATATATTTGCAAATTATATCAATCCTTCATTAACCCAAGAACAGACACACATAATTATAACAAAAATTCTCTTTATGAATTCCTTCCTCGGTTACAGACTCGACTTCGCCCTGTGCACTCAGCTGTAGGGGTCCGCGCACTCAGCTGCGGACTACTAGGCCTCTGCACACTTAGCTGCAGGGGTCCACGCACTCAGCTATGGACTACTAGGCCTCTGCGCACTCAACTGCGGAGCCTTCTCCTACTATACGACCCAAAAACACACCTTACACTTCGACTTCTTCTTACTTCTCCTTTATTCTCTACTTAAAGCCTTGCTCTATTTATACAATCCCATGGTCCGCGAACCATGGGTAGGTCTATCCAGCCGACATTACATTACAAAATTAGGGCGGAAAACCTTGTGACTGTATCATACTTTCATGCCCCGCGCCCACAATTCGTGAAGCTTTACAACAAGATTCGATCAAAACTTTGGCTTTGAGCCCCAAAACATGCCTTGGGGGGATTCCATGCCCAACATCTACCCTAGAATTTGACAACACCGCAGAGGATTTCGATTATAGGCACCGTGGTTGATAATATCCATGAGACAAAGAAATTTATGCTTGTTGCAAAGTGCTATGAAATCATCACTTCGGTCAAAAAAAATTTAACAAAGGAAATTGTCGTTTTACAATAGGACCTTGGGCCCTCCTCCAAACATGATGATCTGGCAATAAAAACATGTAGAATCATGTGATGAGATGGCAGATGAGTTGGTGGATAGGTGATAGTGACATCAACAGCATGACACATGGCATAACATGGGATATGACACATTGCATTCAATTTCGATGTTTTCAAGTTACTAAGTGGGTCAAATCCAATTGACACCTAGCACTAGTAATGAAGTAACACATGGCAGAGTAATGATGTGTGACGTTAGGTGGAAGACACATCATTGCGTCACACCAAGATTCAAGTTGAAGTGTTTATGAAGTGGGGCGTGTGTTAAAATAAGCTAATTACTCTTGCATGAGGAGTTGGCTAAATTAGAGAGTTAGCTAACTGAGCGTTGAGTAGAGTTGAGTTAAGTCATAGTCAAATTTATTGTGTGTTTGCATGTCAAGTTATTTTAGGTGAGTCACTAGTTGGAAACATGCAAATATCCCTCACCAGGTTCATTATAATAATCAAGATTTTGTGTGATCAATAAAAGAGTCGCAGCTCGTGTGTTTTGTGCGCTAATTTGTGTTTTTCCTCCTCTGCATTTCCAAAAGATTGGTATCAGAGCGAGGTTACAAATAGCCAAGGAGAGTGGATCAACAATAATCCCTGAGAGAGAAGAGAGAAATAATTTATGTTCCTCTAGTTGATCTATAATGCACCTTTCAGTGGTATTCAGTGTGTTATAATGCTCGTGGGCAGAGCAAAGAGTTCCATTATAGGTCGCAACCTTACGCTATTTTGCAAACATGTGGATTTACTTTTACATTAGTAGAGTCAGAGGACTAACGTGGGACTTCATTGCTGTGAATGATGTTAGCATGCAACCCTCAAGCAATCAAGGTCATGTTAACCAAGTCAAGAACATTTTTTCCAAAAGGGCATGAATTTTTTTTAAAAGGAGTCACGTGGTGAGAGTTGACTCATGAAATTTTGTTAAATATTTATTTAAAATATTCAAAAGGCTTTTTAAAAGGAGATCCATAAATCTTTTCATATGGTGTTTAGGGACTTTATATATTGTGAGTTATTTATAAAGAGTATACAAGTCTATTTATATAGATAATTGTTTATATAAAAAAATAATAAAAGGCATTTATAAAGGCTTTGCAAAGTATTGGAAAGGAGAAATTTTTAAAGTTTTTTTTAAAGGGTTTTCTGAAGATAATTTTTTTAAGAAAGATGCCTTTCTCAAATTTCCAGCCCTGGTTTCCACCATTTGCAGGAAAGTTTATGATGTGTGGGCCATTAAGATGGCGACCACAATGCAGGCTCATGATTTTTGGGATTATGTCCAGTTTGGGTTTTCAAAACCTAAGGATGAAGCAGAAGAATGAGCTATCACTAATTCAAAGAGGCATCTATGGAAGAAAGACAAAAGGAATAATGCAAAGGTGTTGCATCTTATCCAGCAAGGAGTGGACCGAGCAGTGTTCTAGAAAATTATGATCACGTCTTTGGCAAAGGAAGCATGGGATACCTTGGCGACAAGCTATAAAGGTATGGCCAAATTCATTGTTGTTAAGTTGCAGAATACTGAGAGAGATTTTTAAAGTCTACAAACGAAGGAGACATAGGACATCGATTCTTTCATGAATCAGGTCATGACTGTGATAAATCAGTTAAAAATATATGGTGAGGAAATTAAAGATTAAATAGTGGTTGAGAATGTCCTTAGATATTTGTCTACCAAATTTGATGTTGTAGTAGAAACCATAGAAGAAACCAAGGATTTGACATCACTAACAGTTGATGAGTTGATGGGATCACTTCTATCACATGAGGCAAGGATAGACAGAAATAAGGATTCCACTTTAGAAACCGCTTTCAAAATCCATAGTATCATCCCATCACCTTCTCTAAAAGACAATTCTAAGGTTCAACTAGTGGAATATCACATCAAACATCAACAACAAGTTCTCTAAATCTTAAAGGATAATTAGAATCCAACACAGAATTGAATGAAGCAACAAATAGATCAACATCGCAGCGAAAGAAGTTTTGATGTGGGAAATTGGGTAATTTTACGACTACAACCATTTAGACAAATGTCACTCAAGCAAGCTAAGAAGGATAAATTATCACCCAAGTATTATGGACCTTATAAGGTGTTGTAAAATATTGTTACTATGGCATACAAATTGGAGCTACCTTCATCTTTATGAATACACCTGGTTTTCCATGTTTCATGTTTGAAGAAGGTTATATGTGAGAAGCTTCAAATTCAAATTATATTGCCAAAACTTAATGAGGAAGGAAAAATCATATTAGAGCCTAAAGAAATTATGGAAACAAGAATATGGCAACTACGAAATCGATCAATTTCAAAATATCTCATTAAGTGGAAGAACTTATTCGTGGAAGATTCCACTTGGGAGGATGAATATTTTATACAAAAACATCCATAAATACTCAAGCATTGAGGAAAATACTTCCACGAAGGAGAGGGGCATGTTATGTCCCTATAATACTAGTGTAAACCCCATATTGTTATTGTTGAGTCCCATGTAGCCCCCATATTTTTATTGTTGTGCCCCATAGTAGCCTACTATTGTTATAAAAATTCCCTTACATTACTCCTATATATACAAGGGAGGTCTTGTCATTTGTGTCATAAAGAATTGTTCATTTATGTGATGTAAAAGGAGTTTGCCCCCTCGAAGAAGCTTATTTTCAAGTTGTTTATCTATCGTTTCTTCTGTTTTGTGATTTGGTTACATAACATATTGATCTTGTTGAAATATTTTCACGTTTTGTTAAATTTCCATCCATATGAGTTATTTTTGGTTTTTGTTAGACCTGGAATGTGAGCAATTAGATGTGTAGACAACCTTCCTTCATGGAGAATTAGAGAAGATTTATGGAGTAGCTAAAATGATTCAAAGAAAAAGACGAAAATGAACTTGATTTGCAGGTTGAAGAAGAGCCTCTATGGGCTAAAATAGGCACCCCAACAACATTACAAGAAATTTGATTAATTTATGTTGGTGCATGTTTTTAAAAGGCTAGAGGCTAATCATTGTGTCTACATCAAAAGTTATGAACAAGAAAATTATAACATATTATTGTTATATGTGGATGGCACACTAATAATTGGACATGATAAGAACACAATCAATAAGTTCAAGACAAATTTCAACAGTTAATTTGCAATGAAGGATTTGGGTCTAGCACAACAAATACACAACATGAGGATCATATGTGATAGAATGAACAAAATTTTGTAGCTATCACAAGAAATAATATATTGATAAGGTGTTAGATAGGTTCAATATGAAGGATTCCAAGCCAATAGATACACCCCCAACATCCTACTTCAAACTCAATGTTAATTTTGTGCCCTTGTGATGGCAAAGAGGAGCCTGAAGAAATGAGTAAGATAACTTACGCCTCGACAATCGATAGCTTGATGTATGCCATGGCATATATACAATTGGACATTGTACATTCAATAGGAGTAGTGAGCAAGTTCCTTTCCAATCTAGGCAAACAACATTAGGAAGTAGTAAAGTGGATCTTAAGGTATCTCAAAGGTACCAACCATCATTGCTTATGTTTTGGTAATAATGATATTGTGCTTGAAGGTATTTCAAATGCAAATATGGTTGGAGAGGTGGACACTATAAAGTCTATCATTGGTTATATATACACATTTGTAGGTTTATAGGTGTCTTAGGTATCTAGGTTGCATAAAGTAGTAGCTCTATCCATGACATAGGCATAGTACATCGCTGAGTGGAATCTTATAAAGATATGTTGTCGATGCAGCAATTCCCAAGAGAGGTAGGAATAAAGTAGGACAAGCGTGCATTGTATTGTGATAGTCATAATGTCATTCACTTGGGCAAACAATCCAACATATCATTCAAATACTAGGCATATTAACCTTAGGTACCACTGGATTTGATAGGTGTTCAAGGAAAGGAATTTCCACATAACAAAATTCATACAATTGAGAGTCCTATTGATATGCTCACCAAAATTTTGCCTAGAGATAAGAAAGTGATGTGTAGAAGTTTGGTGGGCCTAGGGGTGACTTGATGAGTAGGATTGGACAATAATCAATATAAGGAAATTATTTACCATTGTAATTCATTAACCAAGAGACTTTGTTTAGCCTCAAATGGGATAATGTTGGTTGATGAAACAAAATTCAGGTAATGATTCTTTTGGTCTCATGTCAAAACTATGAGTGGGCCTAATGGTTAAGACTCGAGAGTATGTGTTTCCTACTAATAGGTCACATGTTCAAGTCTCGAGTGGGGTAAAGTATGTACATTGAAGGTCTCATACACCAATTTGGCTATAGTTTGAGAGGAGCTAATGGTTAAGAACCTGTGAGGATGAGGAAATAGGTTCAAATCCATAAGGAATAGAGTATATTCATCTCAACTTAAAAATAGATTATTATTATTATTTTCTTATTCATTAAACATTAAAAGTTCCCGGTAAATGTTCTCTGTGAAAATTGCATGTTTTTCTTAAAATGTTATATATTCCTCCACCCCTCTTCATATGATCACACCCCTATAAATGTAAACTTTTTTTTGGCCATCAATGTGTAGTAGAGAAGGGAATTAGATTGAATACACAAAACCCATTTCTTTTTGTGTTACTATTATGTTGTCTCCAAATACTCTAGTATTTATGTGATCCTGTAGTAGAGACTCACTTTGTGTGATGGTTATTCTAGTGATTTGTCTGTGAATACCATAGAATTCATGTGCTCCTGTGATAGAAACGTGTCTGGTGTGATGACATCCATATGCAAGGCCAGGTATCAAATGAATGGGTGATTTGTCTATTTGTGCCTAACAATGAAGAAGTCAATGCCAAATAATTGAAGATCCAAAGAAAGAGAAATCGATGCAATGATATTAAGAATGTGTTGGGATGCCTTGAGGGATAGTTCAATTGGTTGAGTTCCTGTAGTTGAAGTATCCTTACCACTGAGAGGTCACAGGTTCAATTCTTTCGACACTTTCAGCGTCAGACTTCGTGATTGAGCCGGCAAGAAGTGATTTATTCTAGTGGATGTACACGGTACATATATTCTATGGATGTAGTGGTGTAGTGATATTAAGAATGTGTCGAGATGCCTTGAGGGATAGTTTAATTGATCGAGTCCCCGTAGTTAAAGGTAAAGTACCCTTACTATTGAGAGGTCACGGGTTCAATTATTTTGACACTTTCAAGGGTTTAGGCTTCGTGATTGAGATGATTAAAAGTAATTTCTTCTAATAATATACATTGTACAAATATTCTATATATGTTCAAGAAGTGATTTATTCTAATAAATATTCTTGGCACAAATATTCTATTGATGTTCAAAGATCCGTAGAACACATGGGAAAAAAAATGAAGATAAAAGACATGAGAGACGCGAGGGATTTATTAAAGGGAGAAATGGAAAAAAAAAAGGAATGTATTGATGGGTGTTCGTCGACAATAAAAGAAATTCAGTACATAGGAAGGGAAATCGGGCAACCAATAAATCCTATGCTATTGGGTATTTAATGTTTGTAAGACAGTATCTTATACTACTACGAAATGGATAGCCGCCATCCACCATACATAAAACCATGCTATGCATGCGAAGGCCCATCTGAGATGTGACGACCTATGCATGCATGTTACGGATTTGAATTTATATTTACCGCTTGAAATTTGAAATTATATTTACCGCTCAGCCAATGTTTTCTTGCAGCTGCTAGTTATTTGCGAGACATTGAAAAGGCTTTACGCAGCAGGTCCAGCCCAGTGGATACCTGACCACTGAGTCTGTTACGATTCGAGCCATGCGCGCCACAGTGTTGGGAAACGAACGAGAGCCCGAAGGTATTTCACCTGTGAATTTGTTGATGACTAGAATGAGCTTTGCCAGGCTACGTTCCGCACAGAGACCCCACAGAATCGGCCCTACCAGATGGTTGCCTGAGTCGTCCAGGGAAACGAGCTTTTGGTTTTTGCCAAGCTTCCGCGGGAGTGTAAAACATATGTTCCAGATCACCAGTGTTTGTAACTGCCTTCACATTTTGCGGTGCAAATAGCATTCGTCCAGGGCCATGTTATTATTGCCAGATCTCTGATACCACACCTTTGTTGGCATTATGATTCAAGTGTTGTCCTTGATGGCAACTCACTTAGAGGTTGGTACAGATGCTCAGAAGTTGGTACAGGTGATGGCAACTTAATCAGAAGACAGATCCTAGTACAGCTTGCCAAGGAAGTTCATACACGCAGGTTTGTTAAGCCCAAGTCGCGTGTACACGCAGGTTGGCTTCAGAAAAAGCGCGTGTATGTGGAAAAGTAACTTTGGTCCATGGCGGTTAGTCCTTGGAAGTTGTGCCTATGGTTTCGGACCATTGTGTCTCGACGGGCGTGTCGATCCCTAGTTTTGAAGTTGATGGTATTGTGTTACTATGGTTTTGGCTCTTGGTATTGTGAAGGACCTAAGGCTATATAAGGAGAAGATCATTAGGCCAAATGTGTGAGTATGAGTGATGAAGATCTGAGGAAGTGTGAGATCCAAGTGCTGGTTATGGGTTGGTGATCTGAACCAAGGTTTCACTCATGTGGAGGATGATGAATGATGGAACGAGATCTCAAGGGTTGGAATGATTATCTTCATATGGTTTGACTCTGGATAGACTAGATCTACTGACGCATGTTTATTATTATGATCTGGGTATGTTTTGATGTCTGATATAGCTACAGAGTTTTAAGGTTGAATTTACAGATCTGTACGCGGGTTGATTTTGGTAAAAGAGCGTATACACGCAGGTTGGGTTCATCCAAGTAGCGTATACAATGTGAAGTATGATATTTGAATATGGAGTTGGATCTGGTTATTGCTAGGTTATCTGGTTGTTGTTGACAGGGTTACAGTGATTCAGAATTGGGTGTTTCAGTGATTGATGATGCAGGTTGTACTACAATGATGATTGTCTTATGGATCCAGTATGAAAATGTATGAAACGTGGTCCCGGGTAGATCGTAGGCTGGCACCTACGTACTGGTAAACATATCAGCCAGTACAAGAGCCAGGGGGTTGTAGCTCCCTTCCACTAGCAGCTGGAAAACGAGTAAAGAAGCATTTTGTAGGTAGGCACCTACGTACTAGTAAATGGATCGGCTAGTACAAAAGCTAAGAGGGTTGTATCCTGCGTACTGGTAAAGGACTGCACCAGTACATTGTAAAAGAAGTTTCTCATTAAAGAAGAAAGAGACGAATTGCAGCAGGTGGTTTTCACCCACATTGGGTTTCCACCTTATATCATGGTGTTCATGTGTGTGGCTCTTGTGTGATGTTCTGTTCTGTTATACTACGCCTGTTTACTGTTAAATTGCTTAATAATGTTCTGATGCATTTACTGAAGATTAAGCTAACTGAATTATAAGATCTCTGGGTATACGCTAGTTGCATTAGACACAGTCGCGTGTACACGCGGGTTCACTTATCTGAAGTCGCGTATATGTTTCTGAGTATGAAATTGAAAAGTTTTATCTGATCTGATAATACTGATTCACCCCCCCATCTCAGTATTATTTCCAACAATTTGGTATCAGAGCAGGTCCTTCAGAGAAGCTTGATCGCTTGAAGGAGATTCGTAGAACAATGGGGAAGAAAGCACGTCAGAAGAAGAAGACAGCTCAAAGGAACACTGACAACCTGTTGTTGAGTGGAAGCAAGTATTCAGATCTTGAAGCACCTCAGATTGAAGATGGACAAGCAAATGAAGCATCAGATCAAATCATAGATGAACAAGATCTACCTAGCAAAAGGGAGAATGCCCTCAAGGAAGAAATCATCAGATTAGAAGATCAGTTGGAATGTGCCTCCAGAATTCGAGAAATGCTGCTAGCACTGAATAAAGAGCAAGAAAACGAGATCCTCAAACTAAGGCATCAGTTGGATGAAGGAAGGAAAGTTGAAGAGACCTTGAAGAAGCAATGTCTTGAAAAGGAAGAACAACATCAAGTGGAGGTAAATATCTTGAAAAGCAAATTAGAAGAAAAGGATAAGCTTTTACGATTTCAAGATAGCTCTAAAGTCTTGGATGATATTCTTAGTAGTCAAAGATCTCCTGCTATCAAGACTGGTCTTGGTTTTCATGAATCTGTTGAAGGTGAATCTAGCTCACAAGGTGAGGCAAGGAACTCTAAAGAGAAATCCAAAATGATCAACAAGGAGATGAAAGGTCAACCAAGGAAAGAAAGTCTTCAAAGAAAATCTTTTACTCCTCCTATGAATAATGTTGAATGTTATGTATGTCATAATCTTGGACATGTTGCAGCTAGATGTAGAAGAAGAAGAGTTCATTATGCGGACAGGTCATCTCAATCAAGGTACTTTAATGGATATTGCTTTGCTTGCAATATGTATGGTCACAAAGCTGCTGATTGCTACAGAAGGAATATGAAACATGTAAGATGCTATGCATGTAACAAGTTTGGACATAAAGCAAGAGATTGCAAGAACAAAGCTCATGATAAGAAGAAATCATCAACATGCTTGAAGATATGGAAGAAGAAGGAAGTTCAGTCAGAAAAATATGGCACAGCACAGGGTACTCAGCACAACACAGACATAACAGACTCAGGGGGAGCTGAAGGTGTAAAACTTCAGTGTTCTAATTATCATACGCAAGTTTCATGAAGGAAAGACGCGTATATACGCGAGTTTCACACTGCAAAGTCGCGTATATGTCAGTTTGTGAAAAAGCAGTGGGGACAGACTCAAAAAAAAGGGGGGTCTGATATAATCTAGTCCAGTATATGCTCTATTGGTTAACAGTTACAGTCTGCTGAGGATGTCTGGAAATGTCTTGATACTTATGGCACAAGCTCAGGGGGAGCATATACTTCAAATAATGCATTGTTGGCATTATGGTTAGAAGTTGTTGATAAAGTCTATGAAGCTAAATGATACATCTTACTGTTTAGGAATGGTATTGCAGGCTGATGCTTATGGTACAGATCATGATGCTGCTGGTGGCTTTCATAAGTCTTGGTCTAGATATTTCATCACTATGTCATGTATCTCTTTTATGATGTCAAGGTCATGTAACGGCCTATGTCGGTTTCCCCACTATGCCTGGGATGAATGATGAAATGTTCATGTATTATCATGTATCTCCACATGGTTAGGTGGATGAGTCAATATTGGTATATCCCCACTAGGTTGGGTCATGAATGTATGTTGAGTCTTTTGGTGATAGGAAGGTCTTCTATGATGTATAAGTATTTGTTCTTCTTGAAGAACATCTTTTGCAGATCTTGCCTACAGTCAAGGGGAGCATGAACAGCACAATTCAGCAAGAGCAGGATGGATAGATTGGTACACTTTGGCATACACAAAGGGGGAGCACATTTGGAGATTTCAGCAGGTACTTAGGGGGAGTATGGACAGCAGAAGGTATACCAAAGAAGAGAATATCTTGGTCCACCCTTTGCCCTTGATGTCAAAGGGGGAGAGTGACTTGGTGTGGTGGTTGCCATCAAGTCCAAAGGGGGAGATTGTTGGCATTATGATTCAAGTGTTGTCCTTGATGGCAACTCACTCAGAGGTTGGTACAGATGCTCAGAAGTTGGTACAGGTGATGGCAACTTAATCAGAAGACAGATCCTAGTACAGCTTGCCAAGGAAGTTCATACACGCAGGTTTGTTAATCCCAAGTCGCGTGTACACGCAGGTTGGCTTCAGAAAAAGCGCGTGTATGTGGAAAAGTAACTTTGGTCCATGGCGGTTAGTCCTTGGAAGTTGTGCCTATGGTTTCGGACCATTGTGTCTCGACGGGCGTGTCGATCCCTAGTTTTGAAGTTGATGGTATTGTGTTACTATGGTTTTGGCTCTTGGTATTGTGAAGGACCTAAGGCTATATAAGGAGAAGATCATTAGGCCAAATGTGTGAGTATGAGTGATGAAGATCTGAGGAAGTGTGAGATCCAAGTGCTGGTTATGGGTTGGTGATCTGAACCAAGGTTTCACTCATGTGGAGGATGATGAATGATGGAACGAGATCTCAAGGGTTGGAATGATTATCTTCATATGGTTTGACTCTGGATAGACTAGATCTACTGACGCATGTTTATTATTATGATCTGGGTATGTTTTGATGTCTGATATAGCTACAGAGTTTTAAGGTTGAATTTACAGATCTGTACGCGGGTTGATTTTGGTAAAAGAGCGTATACACGCAGGTTGGGTTCATCCAAGTAGCGTATACAATGTGAAGTATGATATTTGAATATGGAGTTGGATCTGGTTATTGCTAGGTTATCTGGTTGTTGTTGACAGGGTTACAGTGATTCAGAATTGGGTGTTTCAGTGATTGATGATGCAGGTTGTACTACAATGATGATTGTCTTATGGATCCAGTATGAAAATGTATGAAACGTGGTCCCGGGTAGATCGTAGGCTGGCACCTACGTACTGGTAAACATATCAGCCAGTACAAGAGCCAGGGGGTTGTAGCTCCCTTCCACTAGCAGCTGGAAAACGAGTAAAGAAGCATTTTGTAGGTAGGCACCTACGTACTAGTAAATGGATCAGCTAGTACAAAAGCTAAGAGGGTTGTAGCCCTCTGCAGGTTGTAGCCTGCGTACTGGTAAAGGACTGCACCAGTACATTGTAAAAGAAGTTTCTCATTAAAGAAGAAAGAGACGAATTGCAGCAGGTGATTTTCACCCACATTGGGTTTCCACCTTATATCATGGTGTTCATGTGTGTGGCTCTTGTGTGATGTTCTGTTCTGTTATACTGCGCCTGTTTACTGTTAAATTGCTTAATAATGTTCTGATGCATTTACTGAAGATTAAGCTAACTGAATTATAAGATCTCTGGGTATACGCTAGTTGCATTAGACACAGTCGCGTGTACACGCGGGTTCACTTATCTGAAGTCGCGTATATGTTTCTGAGTATGAAATTGAAAAGTTTTATCTGATCTGATAATACTGATTCACCCCCCCCTCTCAGTATTATTTCCAACAATTTGGTATCAGAGCAGGTCCTTCAGAGAAGCTTGATCGCTTGAAGGAGATTCGTAGAACAATGGGGAAGAAAGCACGTCAGAAGAAGAAGACAGCTCAAAGGAACACTGACAACTTGTTGTTGAGTGGAAGCAAGTATTCAGATCCTGAAGCACCTCAGATTGAAGATGGACAAGCAAATGAAGCATCAGATCAAATCATAGATGAACAAGATCTACCTAGCAAAAGGGAGAATGCCCTCAAGGAAGAAATCATCAGATTAGAAGATCAGTTGGAATGTGCCTCCAAAATTCGAGAAATGCTGCTAGCACTGAATAAAGAGCAAGAAAACGAGATCCTCAAACTAAGGCATCAGTTGGATGAAGGAAGGAAAGCTGAAGAGACCTTGAAGAAGCAATGTCTTGAAAAGGAAGAACAACATCAAGTGGAGGTAAATATCTTGAAAAGCAAATTAGAAGAAAAGGATAAGCTTTTACGATTTCAAGATAGCTCTAAAGTCTTGGATGATATTCTTAGTAGTCAAAGATCTCCTGCTATCAAGACTGGTCTTGGTTTTCATGAATCTGTTGAAGGTGAATCTAGCTCACAAGGTGAGGCAAGGAACTCTAAAGAGAAATCCAAAATGATCAACAAGGAGATGAAAGGTCAACCAAGGAAAGAAAGTCTTCAAAGAAAATCTTTTACTCCTCCTATGAATAATGTTGAATGTTATGTATGTCATAATCTTGGACATGTTGCAGCTAGATGTAGAAGAAGAAGAGTTCATTATGCGGACAGGTCATCTCAATCAAGGTACTTTAATGGATATTGCTTTGCTTGCAATATGTATGGTCACAAAGCTGTTGATTGCTATAGAAGGAATATGAAACATGTAAGATGCTATGCATGTAACAAGTTTGGACATAAAGCAAGAGATTGCAAGAACAAAGCTCATGATAAGAAGAAATCATCAACATGCTTGAAGATATGGAAGAAGAAGGAAGTTCAGTCAGAAAAATATGGCACAGCACAGGGTACTCAGCACAGCACAGACATAACAGACTCAGGGGGAGCTGAAGGTGTAAAACTTCAGTGTTCTAATTATCATACGCAAGTTTCATGAAGGAAAGACGCGTATATACGCGAGTTTCACACTGCAAAGTCGCGTATATGTCAGTTTGTGAAAAAGCAGTGGGGACAGACTCAAAAAAAGGGGGGTCTGATATAATCCAGTCCAGTATATGCTCTATTGGTTAACAGTTACAGTCTACTGAGGATGTCTGGAAATGTCTTGATACTTATGGCACAAGCTCAGGGGGAGCATATACTTCAAATAATGCATTGTTGGCATTATGGTTAGAAGTTGTTGATAAAGTCTATGAAGCTAAATGATACATCTTACTGTTTAGGAATGGTATTGCAGGCTGATGCTTATGGTACAAATCATGATGCTGCTGGTGGCTTTCATAAGTCTTGGTCTAGATATTTCATCACTATGTCATGTATCTCTTTTATGATTTCAAGGTCATGTAACGGCCTATGTTGGTTTCCCCACTATGCCTGGGATGAATGATGAAATGTTCATGTATTATCATGTATCTCCACATGGTTAGGTGGATGAGTCAATATTGGTATATCCCCACTAGGTTGGGTGATGAATGTATGTTGAGTCTTTTGGTGATAGGAAGGTCTTCTATGATGTATAAGTATTTGTTCTTCTTGAAGAACATCTTTTGCAGATCTTGCCTACAGTCAAGGGGAGAATGAACAGCACAATTCAGCAAGAGCAGGATGGATAGATTGGTACACTTTGGCATACACAAAGGGGGAGCACATTTGGAGATTTCAGCAGGTACTTAGGGGGAGTATGGACAGCAGAAGGTATACCAAAGAAGAGAATATCTTGGTCCACCCTTTGCCCTTGATGTCAAAGGGGGAGAGTGACTTGGTGTGGTGGTTGCCATCAAGTCCAAAGGGGGAGATTGTTGGCATTATGATTCAAGTGTTGTCCTTGATGGCAACTCACTCAGAGGTTGGTACAGATGCTCAGAAGTTGGTACAGGTGATGGAAACTTAATCAGAAGACAGATCCTAGTACAGCTTGCCAAGGAAGTTCATACACGCAGGTTTGTTAAGCCCAAGTCGCGTGTACACGCAGGTTGGCTTCAGAAAAAGCGCGTGTATGTGGAAAAGTAACTTTGGTCCATGGCGGTTAGTCCTTGGAAGTTGTGCCTATGGTTTCGGACCATTGTGTCTCGACGGGCGTGTCGATCCCTAGTTTTGAAGTTGATGGTATTGTGTTACTATGGTTTTGGCTCTTGGTATTGTGAAGGACCTAAGGCTATATAAGGAGAAGATCATTAGGCCAAATGTGTGAGTATGAGTGATGAAGATCTGAGGAAGTGTGAGATCCAAGTGCTGGTTATGGGTTGGTGATCTGAACCAAGGTTTCACTCATGTGGAGGATGATGAATGATGGAACGAGATCTCAAGGGTTGGAATGATTATCTTCATATGGTTTGACTCTGGATAGACTAGATCTACTGACGCATGTTTATTATTATGATCTGGGTATGTTTTGATGTCTGATATAGCTACAGAGTTTTAAGGTTGAATTTACAGATCTGTACGCGGGTTGATTTTGGTAAAAGAGCGTATACACGCAGGTTGGGTTCATCCAAGTAGCGTATACAATGTGAAGTATGATATTTGAATATGGAGTTGGATCTGGTTATTGCTAGGTTATCTGGTTGTTGTTGACAGGGTTACAGTGATTCAGAATTGGGTGTTTCAGTGATTGATGATGCAGGTTGTACTACAATGATGATTGTCTTATGGATCCAGTATGAAAATGTATGAAACGTGGTCCCGGGTAGATCGTAGGCTGGCACCTACGTACTGGTAAACATATCAGCCAGTACAAGAGCCAGGGGGTTGTAGCTCCCTTCCACTAGCAGCTGGAAAACGAGTAAAGAAGCATTTTGTAGGTAGGCACCTACGTACTAGTAAATGGATCGGCTAGTACAAAAGCTAAGAGGGTTGTAGCCCTCTGCAGGTTGTAGCCTGCGTACTGGTAAAGGACTGCACCAGTACATTGTAAAAGAAGTTTCTCATTAAAGAAGAAAGAGACGAATTGCAGTAGGTGGTTTTCACCCACATTGGGTTTCCACCTTATATCATGGTGTTCATGTGTGTGGCTCTTGTGTGATGTTCTGTTCTGTTATACTGCGCCTGTTTACTGTTAAATTGCTTAATAATGTTCTGATGCATTTACTGAAGATTAAGCTAACTGAATTATAAGATCTCTGGGTATACGCTAGTTGCATTAGACACAGTCGCGTGTACACGCGGGTTCACTTATCTGAAGTCGCGTATATGTTTCTGAGTATGAAATTGAAAAGTTTTATCTGATCTGATAATACTGATTCACCCCCCCCTCTCAGTATTATTTCCAACAACCTTAGGCTTCCTGCTTGGCCCCATCAACAACATTACTCTCTTCATAAGTGTTGCGCAGCGCATGAAACCACTGTAACATAAACGTGGACACTCGTGTATTTCTTTTTCTCTACAAACCATTGTAACATAAACGTGGACATTTATGTATTTCTTTTTCTCTACAAACCACGCATTTCTCAAGTGGTTTGCAGCACAACATAAAACCACTGTAACATAAACGTGGACATTTCTTTATCTGTATACATTGGGACTGTTCCATGCCGCAAGAAGATGCCCACCATCACCCAATTTTATCTTTGGGATTTAGTGTAAAAAATGGATAAACATACACTCCAATGTAGCTACAACTAGCATACTCTCGTCTGAAATGGACGAAGGGAAAGTCAAAAGCGAACCAGGGTTGACACCTCATATTTAGGACCCAGAAGGCAAAGAGGTTGGGATCTATTAAGCCTCTCGGGAAAGTCAAAAAGTGAATTGGGGATGACACTTCACATCCGGGACTGAGAAAGAAAGGAGGTTGTGATATATTTAGCCTCTGACAAGATATAGGACTCCATTGTCCTAAATGGAGTAGCAGTTCCTGGATTGCAGAGTTCTAAAGAGACTAGGAGTTAATTTCTTTAAATTCTAATAATATTTTTGTATTTTATTTAAAACTATGTTATAAATTTAATTATATATATGTGTGTGTGTGTGTGTGTGTGTGTGTGTGTGTGTGTGTGTGTGTGTGTGTGTGTGTATTTGTTAATTTGGTTTGAAATTTGTTAGTAGTTCATTGTAATGGCATGTTTCAATAGTGTAATTTAGAAAAATTGTTTTATAGTTTTTTCTAGGACATTGAATCAATTTATATTTAAAAAAATGCAATTTAAATAATGAAAAATCATAATCTCACAAAAAAAATTATATCATCAAATTATTTTGAAAAATGCAAAACATAAAATAGCTAAATTATATGCATTCAAAAAAAAACTCCAACACTAAATTAGACATTATTATCAAAATGTTCAATACTCTAATTATTGTAAATATTAAAACAATTTTCGTGGTGAATGGGTAACTCATTGGAGTAAGGTGGGCTAAGGCCAAGATCAAACCTAGTTGGTGCTACTATAACACCAAGAGTATATCCAACAACCTTGAAGCAAGAAATACTGAAATTTATGTTTACAGAGAGATCAAACAGTCTGGTCATGGTCTTCTCATTATGTATTTGCGATTTTGTTTTTCCTTGTTATAGTCTAGGTGTGACCACCTATTGAAAGTGAGCTTTCTAGAGGGATTTTCTCTAATATCTCCTTTTTGTATCCCAAATTTGTTCCCATTAACTATCTTGACTTAGATCTACTTGAGATTTGATTCCACAAGGTTGTATTTGAATAGGATTTTCCTTGTTTTGCAATTTTGTTTTATTTTTCAAGGTTGCTCCTTATTTCAATCTCCTTCACTAGCACTTGTTTCTTTTGTCTATTATGACAATGTAAAATTGGATCTTAGGGGTATGACTAAGTATTTTCGAGCTATTTTTTTGTTTGGATCGTAGATAATTTTCTTTTTCTTTTAATCCTCTCGAGTCTTATTCTTCATTTAGGGTTTGTTTTATTTCCTTTGTAGATCATTGTGACCGCATGCTTTTTTATTTTTTAAATTGAACTACAGATCTCAAACTTACTTTGCACTTACATATGTTATTTTTCTGTTTGTGATAAAACTATTTTCTATGATTCTCTTTCACAAATCCAAGTTTTGATCTTTTGAGTGCTTGGTGCACTTTCGTTGGTTATTGTTTGAAATCTTCTTTTTGTGTTTGTTTCTATGTTTCTTTTTGGATCATATTTCTTTGTGAATCTAGTTTATTTTCGAAAATATATTGAGAGTGAATGTGAGTTTGTTTGTCATTTGGAAAAGGGAAAGAGACTACCTACCCTTCTTTAGTTAGCTTTCACCGAAAGAGAAAGTGAAAAATTGCATTTCATGTAGCTTGCATTAAAATTGGTCTTAATTAAATACATATAATCACGGTTTCACTCCATTACTCTTGAGTAATAATAGCCACTACAATTAGCAATTAATAAATTTGATTTGACATTTTTTATTTTGAATAGAATGAACATATAATATGATTGACGAAACCCATTTCTAAGTAGATGTTTTGAGTCCAAAACAACACCCATCATCAACACACCAACCCTAACATAGGGTTTTAGGGCCTTGAAATAAGCAATTAGGTTAACTTTCCAAGGCTACGAAAATAAACAATAAGACCTTGAGTTACAGAGTGGAAATCCATTCACAATTGCATGTTTTGTGGGAATCCCTACATAAGGTTCAATCATGAGGTCACATTGGGGTCAATGGAGTGATTTATCTCGCTTCACTTGATCTTGGTTGCATGGTATGCATGTAGTTGGGGGATCTCCTTAAGAGGCATATAGCTCAATTAGAGAAATATCTCTAGATGTTTCAGGCTAAATACCCTGCCTTTGCATGTGGATCTAACATAAGACCATTCCCCTAGGTAAGATGGCTATAAGTGGTAACCATAGTGGCCATAATATTAAGGACCTTACACAAGTGAGAACAAGGCGGACATCCTTGTTATACCTAAGGCATACGTTGGTCAGAACTCACTCAGTCCTCCTGGGGGGTACCCCATGCCTAATTAGGGTACTTGTGTCGGTTGTAAGAGTCATTAATTAGGATGCCAATGTAATTGTCCCGACCATATATTCACAGTTGAATTGGCTCTAATCGACCAAGCTCCAACTGTGGGAAGATCCATTTGATCTCTTTGTTTGTGTGCTCATAAATTTGATAGTGTGTGATGATTGGTATGATTCTTGTTGGCCATAAGGGTGCCTTAAATTAACTAAGTTAAATAAAAAAATATATTCAATGTGGTTGACCAAACCATTCAACATTCTCGAAGAATTTTAAACGTTTCTCCAAAAGAGGAAGCTCCACCACCTATGAGGCATAATATATCTCGGGAAATGATGGACTTAGACCACTGTCAATTCGAAGGGGATAAGCTTGCCTCAGAGGAAGACTCAGTTATTGTTGAGGTTATTGTTGGAAATCCATTACCACACGTCAACCTACCTTTGTGCAACCCTTTTGGCCCTTTACTTGTGTAGTTGAGATATTTTTTTATGAACCCTTCGCTTTGTTCTCTCCTCTTATGTCTGGTGAGAGTGGTGCACCTACCATGGGGGAGATGGGTCTCATCATGTTCAACTTTGGGAGTATATTTTATCATGTATAGATTACCACTTATTAGCATGGTAGGTCCCACTTCTCCTACATTGGTAAGACCTCTATCCTCTTCATTGGGAATTCCACTAGTTTCTTTGGTAATCCCTACAAGTTTTCCAAGTTTTTCTCTATTACTACCTTCTTCCAGCTTTGTGTTTGGAATGAGGGAAAACTAGAGTCAATCAATGGGATTCAAGGTGTTTCCACCTAGCTCACTTATTCCAATAGTTTGTTTACGTGATATGGGTATTTTTTCTTGAGGAAACATATAGGGGGGTCTATGTTTACTTCAAGCTATTCTAGGGCCATTAATGTTTTTGGAGGAACATCTCAGCCTTTAGGTGTTTCTATGATAGGTAGAGTTTACCTGGGACCCTTAAACCAAGTAGTACCAATATTCCAACGAATCCATATGCTTATGGAAATGATTTTGCAAAACAATATCCCTCTTCCAGTGTTGGTTATAATTCCATGAGTAGTCACACCTTTGGATGTATTGTCGTCCCTAAGGGCATCCCTTTTAGATGACAAGATCCTTTCACCACGTCCATTGGACTAGAAGTTTAATATCCTAAGGGAAAATATACCTTTGGTCCATCTTCTTCCACCATTAACTATGTTATGGGGGCGGGGGGCACAAGGTCCATCAAGGGGCATGTTTTTACGTCTTGTTCCATTCAATAAACATTAACTTCCATTAATAGCATCACTTGATTTCCTAGACTTGAACAAACTCATAAATGACCCCATATGGTATGATCTTAGGTGACCAACAATTCCTACCAAGCTACCTCCTAATATTCCTAAATTCGAAGGATGTCTAGGAGAAAACCCAACCACACCTATTACCACCTACCATTTATGGTATTATTCAAATTTCTTGGTGGATGATTCTATGCAGTTGCATATTTTCCAATAAACCCTGACCAATTATGTTTCCAAATGGTACATTGAACTCAATAAGACATCCTATAGTGCCTATGTTTCCATGGCCCAAACCTTTTTGAATCATTTTCAACAACCTTCACAGAAAGAACTCGGGACTAACCTTCTGTCCACATTTAAACAAGATACCTCTAATCACATTTTTTATCATATCCATGAGTGGAGGAGATGAAAGAGGTTAGTAAGGACCAAGCTTCTTAATCAATTTCTTAAATATTGGTTTACCTATTCCTTTCTTCCACCTATAGCCAAGGATGTTTCCATGACTGTGGCAACTACAAAGGAGCAGGCCATTCTATGTGATCAACACCTTGATTTAATTTATTCTAAATTAGGGAATTTATATGATGTCATTCCTAATGCTCCTTGACCTTCGTCTAATATACCACGACCCAAACTAGGATCACATTTTGATGGTGTCATCGATTCCATTTATTCTGATCTTGTGAGCTAGTTACATACCTAATTAGGGAAATTTATTTTCACATCCTAAGCCCTAGTAACTATGCTAAATTTTAAATAATCATTGTCTTCTAAGAAAAATATCAAGGTTCATATGGTGTATTCCATAGCACCAACGAATCCTCAACAACCTAGTGGGAAAAATAAAAAGAACAAACAAAAGAATAATTCTCAACCTGCTCATGAGACTACAGAAACTAACCCAATGAGGGTGGGGGCACAGCTAAGAAACATTGTAAGGTTAAATTTCCTTGTAAAATTTTTCAGGATGATCCCTGAGTTCCCATGTATGGATGATATTTATCATCTTCTTATGCCATAGGAAGCCACCTAGCAACTGGCTATGTTGACTCATCCATTCCTTGTCAAGAAAAACAACAAATGGTGTTCAATGAGCAAATTAACTTGTCTATGAGCGCTAGATATTATGGAAATCCAGAGTTAAGTTATACCTCTAAGGAATTAGGCACCCCTATTGTGCTCAAAGGACCTCTGAGTTACCCTAATTTAATGAAGAAATTGTGGTTGAGGACCCGTTCCCTAATGAATCATTATTACTCATTATCTCTTATGATCAATGGTATGGAGATGTTATACTTTATCTCCAAACTCAATGTTTTTAGTCTGAATTATCTCACATTGAACATCAACATATATGCCACTGGGCTAGGCACTATGTCATTATCACGAATATTCTTCATCGTATGGGACTTGATGTGGTATTTTGCCGACATCTAACTCATTAAGAGGCATATAAAAATATTTTAATGCCAAAGCTTGTGGTACTCACATATCTAGGCATGCCATTGCTTAGAAAATCTTGCACGTTGGTTATTTTTGGCTATGGATTTTTAAAAATTGCATTCATATTGTCCATAAATGCCGCCTAAGTCAAATATTTTCTAATAATATGTGTGCACACCCTACTCCACTTCACCTTGTGGTTTCTATCATAATTTTTTCTAAATGGGGGATTGATCTTACACAACGAAACCCCAACTTAGCCCAAGGACGTTGTTACCTCATTATAGAAATATATTACTTCACTAAGTGGGATAAGGCTATGCCAACCTTCTTTAATGATGGCGCCACCGTGACACTATTTGTGTTCAAACATATCATTGCTAGGTTTGGAGTACCAAAAACAATTGTCACTAATCATGGTGCACATTTTCAGAATCATATGATGTGGGAGTTAGCTTCCAAGTTGGGTTTTCACCATGAACACTCAACCCCTATTATCACCAAGCTAACATACAAGTGGAGGTCATATATCATGTCTTGAGAACCATGTTGCATAGGATTGTAGGATATCATAAGTCAAATTGGAATCTTATGCTTTTCTCTGCAGTTTGGGCATACCAAACCGTGGTAAGAAACTCCATGGGTTTCACTCCTTTCTAGTTGGTTTACGAAGTGGAGGTTGTTCTTCGAGTTGAATGTGAAATTACATCTCTTAAACTAGCCATTTAATTTCTACCTGACACTTATGCTGAAGAAGAATTTATGTTACACTTATCCCATTTTTATGAATAATGTCTTTATGTTTTGATAGCTAACAAAACTCATAAAAACCATGTCAAAGTTCAATATGATAAATATGTTCGACCTCATCTTTTTGTGGAAGGTGATCTAGTTCTGATTTATGATCAAGTTCATGGAAGGTTAGGGGAAGGGAAATTAGAACCTATTTATCATGGTCCATATGTTGTTAAACGAACTCTCAAGCAGGGAAAATTTTAAGGATGGAAATTTATCTTAAAGTTTAGCAGCATTGGCGAATCTTACTAGTCCCTAATATGCAAATTGCAAAATGTTTGACAATACTTTTTGTAAAAATACTTAGATCAATAATAATTTTATAATATGCTATGTATAATTTTGGCAATTTTTTAGGTAAAATAATATTATGCTATAAAATTTGGGCGAATAACTTTTAGAAATAAAACTAGAAATTGACGGATCTTTTTTTGGAAAAAGCACGGAAAATTAGCCCACTTGTGAATATTAGCCGCTAAAATTTTCCCTTCTCTCAAGAAAGGGGCCTATGAGTTGGTTTACTTTGATGGAAATCCACTGTGAGAGTCATGTAATGAGCTATACGTCAAAAAATACTATGCATAACTTTTTGCATGTTTTTAAATAGTGTGCATAGAATGTGTGTGATGTATTTTTCTGTTTTTTTGGTTTTGTATATCTTAACAGTTTCCTTGCATAATTATTTCCACATGTTTCTTTATGGGTAGATGTCAAGACCCTCTCCTATTTATGTAAGCTTTGAAAATAATGCCAATTGCAGTATTCAAAACATAGATTTTTTTGCGTGGGTCCTATTTCACCCACCAATGAGCTCATGCATTCAGGGGGGAGTTTTCTTCACCTAGTCACCAATAATGTGGCAGAGTATAACACCATCATTGAGATCTTAACAGAGACCATTTCTCTTGGAATTTACCACTTGGTTTTCCAACTTGACTACCAACTTGTAGTGTCTCCGCAGATTTGTGTTTACTCTCTAACGAACCCTAAATTATTTAGATACTACTTGAGGATACATCTCTTCGAATGGATTTTTCTCTACATTTCATGTTTCCACATTCCTAGAGACTGTAATACATTTGTTGATTCAATAGCTAACTATGTGTTGAATTGGATTTTTCCACATTCACTATAAATCCATGCATAACATACATATAAAAACTATATCACTAAAAACATCATTAGAACAAAACATCATCAAAACTGTGATACATATATCATTAAGTCAAAACCTGAATTTTACATCATAAATATCCCATGAGTACATTGGTCAAAATAGGGCATATAAGGCCCATGCAACTAAGACAATACATATGAAAGTCAAAAATCCATCCTATGAACGCCACTCTATGAAGCTTATTGTTCTCATGTTGGTGGTAGCACAATACAACACGTTCAACACATTATGGGAGGCCTCAATGACGATTGGATTATACCTGCACGATTTACCTTTGTAGGTTTGGAGGTATCTCGCGCATTGAAGAGGTGTAACAACCTCGAGTTAAAACTTCATGTAATACAATTATTAAAGGAAAAATAATACCGAGGTCATGGGACATGTATTCCAAGTTGAATGTTGGGTAAAACATCATAGTAGGTGTCACTTTTAGTTTATTATGGCTAAGGAAATCGCAAAAGGCATTGGCAAAGGAAAAGAGGCATTAATTGACATTTATTCACGAGAATAAAGGAAAATAGGAGAAAATGAAGATGAAGGGTCAAAGATTTGCATGAGAGGGAAATTGAAGGAAAAAAAGAGGAAATGGAAGGAAATAGAAGCCTGTTATAGACATTTTTGTGCCTCGCAGCATGGAGCATGAAATGTCAATAATTACAGGGATCCTCAGTCCCTAAACATGTTGTTCTTACCCCTAAAAGAACAAGGTCATCAAACCACAGCACTTCCAATCAGTTCTCCACCTGAAAACACTTCAAAACAGGCTATTTTTGGATCATGTCAGCTGCTCCACTGAGCATCTGCGCTGGAATGCAACTGCTCCTCCTTGTACCTGCGCTGGAAGTCAAATCTAATGAAGGCTACCTGCGCTGGGCGAGATTGGCCAAGTGGCACGGTCATTCTGCAAGGTGTCAACTGCCCAGGAAGCTTCCAAACTGACACTTGGTTCATGAGATTCGCCCTGTGATGAGTAAGAGGTACTTGATCACCATGTGTAAGCAAGGATCTCCAAGTGGACTCAAGAACTGAAGATTAACTGAAGAGGGAGAGGACACAAGGCAGCTTCATGTCAGTCTCAAGCTGACTCATCCTCTCTTCTTCTCTCCTATATATAGAGCTCTTCTATGAGGTCTAAAGAGGCTGGAATTTTGTGTAAAGCAAGGAGGTGCTGTTGGTTTACAGTTAGAGCTATTGGGTGATTGTTTTACTAGAGGTGAAGAGGAGAGTTCTTGCTGCTGGGGAGGTGCTGCTGGATTGGAGCCATCAATGGTTGTAACCTTCTCAGAACCCTGTTACTTCTATCAATAAAGTTTTGCATGTTCTCCTATATACTTGTATTGCATTGATGTATTGTATTTACTTGTATATTTGATTCACTCTAATCCATGCATCAGTTATGAGTACATGTATCTTGTAGTTTCCTCTCTTGTTTTGTGCAGGATCTGTGTGTAGCTGGACCGGCAAAGAGAGCAAGGAGCTGGGAACAAGAGACAAAGAGAGAGGATAAGGATCGACTAAGTGAAAGACACCAAGTTGGTTAATCTTTTCTTCCTTCTCTCTGTACTTTCATAAAGGAAAATATCAAAGCTTTACTTTCAGTTGTTGCTAAAGACTGTCACCTTTAGAGTAGGGATAGGGTCATCCGAGTCGGATACTTTTCCCCACAACAAACTGGCGACTCCGCTGGGGAGCCTAGTATCTTGTTGGTGTTTGTAGTATTTTGCTATTCATTTCTTGAAGAAAAGAGTACCAAATCGAAAAGCTTTTGACTATATCAAAAGCGAAGTAGAGGGACTGTTACTCTTGCTCATTTGCTGAGCAAATTCAAGATTTGAAGAGCTTATCTACAAAAGACTCTTTACTCTTTGTGATAGATCTTCATCCTCTTGATCATCCCTTAGCCTGTACTTGACCTATAGCTTTTTATTTCAGCAAAAACAGTGCATTTTTGAGCTTTTTCTGACCCGGAAAACTTTGTAGACGCAACTCTCGTCTCCCAGAGCAGGCTGTCCACAGGCAGTCTGCATTACAGCGCAGGTGCTCCCTTCGGGAACTGCGCTGAGAGTCAAACTGACAGACCAGAGCCTGCGCTGGTCCAGTTAGCCATTGTCTTGCTCAGTTTTCCCATTGTGTCTTGGCCCTGTTTTCACTGATTTTTGCTGATTGCTTGCTGGTCATTGTACTTGTTGTAAACCACTTCTCCTTGACATTATTCTGCCTCAGTTGTGTGATGAAACTGTGAATGTTCTTTCAGTATTTCTTGTTTCAGTTACAGTTTCCCATTGTGAAAAGCGAACCAGTATAGTTGTGACCTCTTGGATCCTGAACTGTAAAAGTGTCTTTGTGATCTTAAGAGCTAGTTTTATAACTGTTCATGGCTGTTTGAGTTTGTTTGTTTTTCATCTTATGGTTTGAATTCATATATTTTTAGTGTCGAAACAAGTGCTTGTGAAGCGTCTTTTCATTTTAGGCAAAACTTGTTTGTTTACGCTTCAAATTGAATTCGAAAATTATACAACAATTTCCTTTTGTCTACATCAACATTAAGGGAAAAGAAAAGAAATACATGCATCTTGCATTTACATTTTGATAAGTTTGCGTGTCTGATCTAGGAGAAAGTGCATTAGTTTGTGCTTTGTGCTCTGTGTGGAAAGATATTGTTTTTCTCTCCCCTCAGTAGTTAGGATTTTCAAAGCTAAAAAGATTGTAAAAGCTTGCTTATCATTTTAGCTGCATTTAGGAATTTGTACCAATACATCTCGTGGTGATCCTGAAAGACAAACTGATAAACAAGATCAACTTAAAATATATTGAATGAATCTAAAAACGCATTATAACATAACGCTCACAATAGAGGTCTAGGTAGAGACGTGTTCCGGCGTCGTTAAACGTAGTGACTGTCGATCTCTACGAAGGTGGGTGATTCCTCCTGAGGGACGATAGCACTAATACGGACTTGAGCTCCCGCGTACCGTCGCGTATATTGGGAGACCCCTATAGGCAATTATCCTTTATCCTTAGGAAGCCGTGTCGGCCGCCCTACTGATCGCGATGCAGTGAACACAACATTCACGAAGATCGACCACCCGTACCGTAAAACGTATTCTGTGGTTTCGCGAAAGGTTTGGCACACCCTCTGCCTAGATCTCCAGAGCAGTTTCTTTTGGCCCTTTTCAAACTCTATAACTGAAAAGGTCCAACCGAGCATTTGTCACTTCGGGCTCGTTAATACATCGAAGGCGACTAGAGTCATCTTTAGCTTTTTCTCGACTCTTAAAACATGAAAAAGCAAAGTTGTGTCTAAAAGCGTCTAATAAAATTCATTCAATACGGAAACATAATTCCCCTTTTTGTATTTTAGTTGATCAAGTAATCCGCAACCGTGGAGGAAAGTCAATTAAAACTCCGTCGTTCGGGGAGACTTGCGAGTCAACCGTCTTTGTCTCCGGAACCGAGAGTAGTACGGACGAAGCGAACTCGCTGGACCAGGTCAAAATCTCCTTTTAAAGTTAGAACGGAAGTTCCAACAACATCTGAGATTCTGGTCACTCCCGATATTTCTGGAATCCCTGCCTCTATTGAAGAAGTTCAACAGCAACAGAAGGACAGTTGTACTGATCCTAGTCTGAAAACAAGTACTTGCATAACTGAACCAGTTCCATCTGAAACCGGTCCACAGAGTCTTGTTGGTCAAACAACTGTCGCTGTCGAAGCAACCCCTTCTTCGGCACCAGAAATCTTTTACGGACCTGACGGTCTTCCTCTTCCTCCTGGTCTGATTGCAATAGAGGAAATCGTAGAGGACCAGTAAGCAAATACTCCAATTCATTTTGGAGTAGGTGCCCCTCTTTTTCCTTCTGCATCAGAAGTTTGTCTATCGCCACCGGAAGTTCCTGAAGAATCGTTAGGAAGTTTATTGGATAGACTTAAAATGTCTGAACAACCGTCGACATCTAGGACTGTGCCAAATGACACAGCAATAGTAGAAGCTCCTGCTGTCACTCCAACGATGTTTGTCGGCATACCATCTGTCCCAACTAGTTCTCATCAACTAGAAGGAGTCCACCCAGGGACTATTATGACAACTTGGTCTGTTCCAGTTTGTTCTTCCGGTATAATACCCGGTAATTCTTATGTTGAAACTAGACAAATTGATCCCTTTGGGAATCAGTTTAGGCCATCCAGTCCTCAAAGGCAATCTATACCCTTGAGCTCCAGATTGTTACCGTATGGGGGGCAATATGCCCTTTCACTTCCTCTTCCGGGAGGATACCCATACGGCAGTTTTCAACCACATTCAAGTTTAGCTGAAGTAACGACGAGTGGTTGGGTACCTATGTTACCCCAACAACCAAGAGTTGTATATTCCATGCAACAATGTGTACCTATGTCTAGTATCCCGACGACGCCAGCAATTGTAACCGTGTCGCAAGTTCAATCGATGCCTGTTGTATGTCAACCCCAAGTTGTAATGCAACAGCCTATTGACCCTGCAACACAACCACAATCGCCGACTGTCGGGACGACACAGATACAAACGGGAATCATAACCCCGCATCTTGGACCGTCGGTTAGTGTCGCACAGCAAAACATGGCTTCACAACCATGGATGGTGCAATACCAACAACCTCAGTTTCAACAGGTGTACCAGGGATCTGAGCAACAGATCTTTGCGAATAGTGGGCAACCCTATATTCAGAACGGGTTAAATCAACCACTTTACAGTGGCCAAGCTCACCAACCATATCAGTCATATCAACATCAGTTGCATTATGCTGGTGTGCAAAGGCCTACTGCTCAGGCGATTCCATCGTATCCTGGGTACGCCTCGCCAAACCTGAATCAGCAGTTTCCTTTCATGGCGACCCTAGAATTACCAGATTTACATCAATTAACGAACGATCCGATCGCCTATGCCCATTGGTGGCCACCGATTCCTCACAAACTTCCTTCGGACATTCCTAAATTCAATGGAAATCCTGGCGAAGACCCGTCGAATCATGTGATGACATTCCATTTGTGGTGTTCGTCGAATACCTTGAATGATGATTCGATAAGGCTTCGTCTTTTCCAGAGGACATTGACTGGTCCGGCGGCTAAATGGTATATTGAATTACCTAGAGCCTCTTTCGACAATTTTAGCTCCCTAGCCACGACTTTCTTAACACACTTTCAGTTACCTATAAGGTACGAAACTGGAACAAAGATCTTGACCAATTTCAAGCAGACAACAGCCACACATATATCAGATCATATACGTGAGTGGCATCGTCGTCGCAGAATGGTAAAGACCTATATTCCAGATCAGCTATTAGCTGAGTGGTTTATAAAGTCGCTTCTGCCTGCTATAACAGAAGATGTGGCCAAGGGAGGCGTCGTAACAGAGGAGCAAGTTATTGCTCGTGCTCAATATTTGGACTTAGTATATACTCAGTCGGGCACGCTCTATGATAAGATACCTGACGCCCCCAGACCGGAATTTTCAATACCTCCTCCTCCCGGATCGAATAGTGACTCTCACGCCGATGATGGCGTGATTGGAACTGCAAACGCTAAGTCGACAAGGGATTCGAATAAGAAAGCCCGTAAGACTTCGAATCAAAAAGCGAATCAAGAGATTCTTGCTTCGGAGGTAAATGCTGTATCTACGGATAAAGACAAAAACTCCAATCAACCAGGAAGCAAGAAGAAACAAAACAAAGGGAAGAAGAAGAAACAAGGTGGGTCATCCCCTCAAAAAACTTCTTCAAACCCTCCTAGGCAAGGGAAACAATTTTATCCATGTCAAATATGCGATGAAGATCATTTGACAAAGAACTGTCCGTTCAAAGCTGAGTTAAAGAGGTTCTTTAAAAGTTCCCAAACTTCAGCTGTGTTGACTGATCCATTTCCCGCCCCAGGTCAGAATATGGTTGATAGTGGAAATGCTTCCCCGTCTCAAGTGCTTATGTTGTCGGTTTCTAAGCAAAATGATGCTTTGATCTCGACTAGGAATAAAGATTATGGGAATCCGCCGGTGTCGAACGACAAAGGGAAAGATCAACCCAGTAGTTCGACAACAACTTCGGCAGAAGTTGTACCCCCCCTCACGCATGAATTAACAATAAAGCCACCTAAGGGAGTAGTACACAAGTCGACATTTAACCCTCGCGCTAGAGCGGCGCAACACTATAATATAGTGGAGGATTTGGCCCAATCGCCATCTGCTATGTCGACTCTTGAGGTACTGCAAAATTGTCCATCCCAAAGGCAGGCGTTGTTATCAGCAATTGGTGGAGTGGATCCTAAAGATTCCAATCTTGTATCCTTTGATCACAAAGGATATGATCCTCAGTTACCAGCACAATTAGCTTTCCTTATTCAAGTGAAAGCACTCAACAAAACTGTTCATAGAACGATTATTGATGAGGGAGCATCGACATGTATCATGTCGATGAGTTGCTGGAAAAATCTTGGATCTCCAACCTTGTCGCGATCTTCGACGACATTGAAAGCATTTGACGGTAGGTCGTACACTCCGTACGGAATCCTAAATAACTTTAAGATTGAACTAGGAGGAAAAACAGTGGAAATAGATGTTGAGGTCATTGATGGCAATCTTGACTATAACATCCTACTGGGAAGACCATGGATATATGCCATGGCAGCTGTAGTGTCGACATATTTTAGGAAGATCGCATTCCCGTTTGAAGGAGGGATTACGGTCGTCGACCAACAGAATTTCCTCCCTAATGGTTCACAAGTTACTGGAAGCATTCCCCTAATCCATGGGAGCGACCATTCAATAAAAGATATCGGAGTAGGCTTGCTAAAAGATCCCACAATGATGGGAACTTTCGCGTTGCCACCTCCTTTCCATGAAGGGAATATCCCGTTTGTAGCAACATGCAACATGGTATCTTCATCAAAGGTCGCAGAAGATGAAGTCGTCATGGATTATCAAGTGGTTTTGCCACCTAGCCCTATTGAAATATTGTAGCAATCAATGTTTCAGGCATGGAAGGCGAGCCCAAATCAACGCTCGTCAAGCGTTTGGGTAGATAGGTCTGAATAATATGGTACCCCATTAGATCCATGGTCAAAAGTTCATGGGACTGACGAAGGAATCTTACAATCAATGATGATTGAGGGGGCACCATGGAATGATCACCACCATCGTTCCCTTCTTCCAGAGTGTGAAGAAGAAACTCAGCACGACCTATACCACCCTTCAGTGTTTGAATTCCTAACAAATACTGTAAATACGGTGGATTCAGAGAGAAACCTATCCAATATTGAAGAGACCGTAGCCGTAAACATCTCGACAAAATCTGATGTTGTGGAGAATATCCATGTTGGCAAAAGTTGTTCCCCTTTAGAACTGGAAATATATAGCGCTCTCTTTCGCGAATTTAGAGATGTCTTTGCATGGTCATATGATGAAATGCCAGGCATTGACTCGAGCATGGAAAATTTTAGGGGCTAATGTTCGCCCAGTGGGCTAATTTTCCATGATTTTTCCACAAAAATGATTCGCCAATTTCCAATTTTATAAAAGACGATTCGCCCAAATTTTAGAATATAAAATTATTTTACGTTAAAAATCGCCAACATTATATAGAGAATATATATAAAATAATTATAAATTTGATTAATTTTACAAATATATCAATAAACATTTATAATTTGCATATTAGGGATTAGTGAGATTCGCCAAAGTTTTAAACTTCAAGAAAATTTTCCATCCTTAAAATTTTCCTTGGACTCGAGCATAGTTGAACATGAGATTAAAATGTATCCTGATGTCAAACCAGTAAGACAACGGCTTCGCCAGGTTCATCCAAAGAAAGCCGCTGCCATTAAGGCAGAAGTTGAAAAACTTCTCCATGCTGGATTCATCTACCCGGTTCCTCTAACCGATTGGGTATCGAATATTGTCCCTGTTATGAAAAAACAAGGGACGATAAGAGTGTGCGTCAACTATAGGGATGTAAACCAAGCTTGTCCAAAGGACAACTACCCTACACCCTTCATCGACCAGATAATTGATGAATGCGCCGGATGTGAAATCTTTTCCTTTATGGATGGATTTTCCGAGTATAATCAAATAAATATCCGCCCACAGGACCAGTCTAAGACTACATTTATTTGTCCGTGGGGCACATTCGCTTATCGAAAATTACCCTTTGGTTTAAAGAACGCAGGGGCGACGTTTCAGAGGGCAATGAATTATGCCTTCCATGACATCAAGAACATCGTTCAACCTTACCTCGACGATCTTCCGGCTCATTCGCGGAAGCGGACTGATCATCCGCGGCATTTGAGAGCAATATTTCTACGTTGCCGACATTACAAGATAAGACTCAATCCGCACAAGTGTGTGTTTTGCGTCGGTTCTGGTCGTTTACTTGGCTATGTTGTTTCTAAGGATGGGATTCGTCTCGACCCCTGTAAGGTTCAGGCAATCATTAATTTGCCTCCACCTTCAAATTTGCTTCAGATTCAGAAACTCCAAGGGAAAGCAAACTTTCTGAGGAGGTTCATTCCAAATTACGCAGAACTTGCCAAAGGTTATACTCGTCTTTTGAAAAAGGATGTGCCTTTTGTCTGGGACCAGGTCGCGCAAGCTTCCTTTGACGCTCTGAAAGATTCTCTAGTAAGAGCATCATTAATGTACGCCCCGGACTATCAAAGAGATTTTAACCTGTATCTAACTGCAGCAGATACGACCATTGCGATGGTCTTAGTGCAAGAAGTCGATGGAATTGAACATCCTATTTATTATTTAAGTAAAAACTTAAATGACACAGAAAGTAAATATTCCTATGTTGAAAAACTAGCGCTTGCTGCTGTTCAAGCGATTCAAAGGTTTCGACATTATGTCCTCTTTAGGAAAACTACCATTTTGTCAGATTGCAACCCCATGACATATATACTGTCGCGACAGTTGCTTGGGGGAAAATATTCAAAATGGATAGCCATCCTTCAAGAGTTTGATTTGGATTTTGTAAAATCCAAATCGAAGAAAGCTCTAGTTTTCGCGGAATTATTATGCGATCTCCCATCGTCGTCCAACGATGAAACATCAGAAGAGTCAATCGTGGATGAAAATTTGTTTCTGATATCAGTAAGCGATGAGTGGTATGGAGACGTCATTGTTTATCTCCAAACCCAAAAATTTAGGCCTAATACCTCACACTCGGAACGGAAGCGTATACGATACCAATCTAAAGACTACATGATCGTCGGTGATACACTTTACCGTCGTGGTGTCGATACGGTTCTGAGGAGGTGCCTTACCCATGAGGAGGCCGAGAAAGCCTTGAATGATTGTCATTCAGGCGCGTGCGGGGGGCATCAATCTGGATATGCAACAGCACAAAGAATCTTACGAGCAGGATACTTCTGGCCAACTATGTTTAAAGATTGCATAATAGCTGTCAGAAGTTGCCATGCGTGTCAGATCTTTGATAGCAAAACCAGGAGACCGCCCGCACCTTTGCAGCCTATAGTTGCTGTTGGGCCTTTCGCCAAGTGGGGCATCGATTTCATGCAATGTAACCCCACCTCGACCGGGGGGCATGGGTATATTATAGTCGCTGTTGACTATTTTACCAAATGGGCTGAGGTGATGCCTACATTGGATAACACTGGTGAAACAGCTGCCCTTTTCTTTTTTAATCATGTAGTCGCCAGGTTCGGCGTTCCGCAGGCTATAGTGACAGATCATGGATCGCATTTTCGCAATCACATGATGGTTGAGTTAGCTGCCAAACTAGGGCTATCGCACGATAGCTCTACCCCGTATTATCCACAAGCCAACGGACAAGTTGAGGCAATCAACAAGGTCCTGAAGCGTATGTTGCAAAGGATGATCGAGGTTCACAAAAGAAGATGGCACCTACTCCTGTACTCAGCATTGTGGGCTTACCGAACCTCGGTAAAGAACGCCACTGGGTTCACACCATTCCAATTGGTGTATGGCCTGGAGGCAGTCTTACCGATCCAGTGCGAAATTTCGTCTCTTAAACTCGCAATTGACCTCCTCCCCGGAACCTCAGAAGAAGAGGCTCGTTTCTTGGAATTAATCCAGTTGGATGAAAACCGTCGTGACGCCGCTTTGGCGAACGAAGCCCATAAGAAACGAGTCAAAGCACAGTTCGACAAGAATGTCAAACCTCGCATCTTCTCTGAGGGTGACTTGGTTTTGCTTTACGACCAAGAATCCGACAAATTAGGAGCAGGAAAATTTCAGTCCTTATGGATGGGTCCCTATATTGTTAAAAGGGTGTTAGCAAAAGGAGCCTACGAGTTAATGGATTATGACGGAATACCACTGGCGCAACCCCGTAACGGGTTGTACCTCAAGCGTTACTATGCCTAAATAGTAACCTGAGTGCTTTTGTTGTATTTTGTTTTCGCTAAAATGTTTGTTTCGGTTAAAGTAATCCGCCCTTCTCATTTGTTGCAGATGTCGAATTATTCTGAGACATATGTGGGATATGCTGACGGAGCGAGTCGTAGTACGCGGAATTTGTCCTCCGCAGCCTGGGCCATTTTTGATCCAAGCGGCGAGTTAGTGAGTTTCAGAGGTGTGTGTATTGGGCGGTCAACGAACAATATCGCTGAATATAGCGCGTTGATTGAACTCCTCTCTGATACCATCGCTCATGGTATACGCCGACTAATTGTTAGGCTAGACTCACAACTTGTGATACTACAACTCACTGGTATATATTCAGTCCGCAATCCAGCTATTTATCGTATGTTTCTAAGGGTTAAGATTTTGGAAAGAGAGTTTGATTTAATTCAATACCAACATATTTCCAGAAACTTGAACACATTAACAGATTCATTAGCAAACTATGTATTAGATAGACATTTGCAACATATATAAAAAGAGATGCATCGGTGCTATGCAAGTGGATCACAAATAAACTGAAATAAACTCCGAAAATCAAAATATATAAAGCTGTTTATAGTTTGTACATAATGTGCTGTAATCAAAACAAAATTGGTCATACGACCTAGAACTCAAAAAGATGCTAGGGGGCACCCTAGCCTAGTGGTGCTCATGAAAGTACGTCACGGTCTGTGCGATCATGCGCAAGAGACGAGTCCATCGTCTAGGCACGCCAATAGTGTGCCGCTGCAACTGTAAAGGTAACTCGTCAATCTGTACATCCGGAAGACCACAAGTAAGGCTCTCAACCTGCTCCTGCACAGCTGCAAGTATCTCAGTATCACCAAGGTCGCGAATAACAACTCTCCTAGCAGGCTCTGCTGCTGGGGCAGCAACTGGCGATCGTGGACGAACTACTGGACGAACAGGACCAACATCTGCATGCACCCAAGAGTTTGATCAGTTTTGAATAGTAACATCATGAATAAAAACAATAAACAGTGATATGGTCAGAGATTTTACCAATAGCGCCCCATTGCTCGCCATCCGGGAGCACCAAGTCCGGATCACCTCGGTAGTCCATACCCACATATGGATACTCAGAAAATGCCATCTCCTGACGCTCGAACCACCTAAAGAAGGACTCAGTGAAAGTGATATGAGGTTGACCAGCATGCCGGGACATATGGTCAACCCACCTCTGCATGCGTGGCTCGGTCGGAGAAGGCAAATCAAGCATGATGTACTGAGGTTGCATCAATGGGATTTTCTCCAAGATAAAGGCAGTCAGAATAGAACCAAATCCAAAGTTCTTCAGCCCCCCGTCCTTTACCTTGGTCAATTGACTTTTCATCTGAACAAGTACTGCATCACACCAGTTAAACACTTTCGGTTGGAGACACTCCAAGGCGTGCTGCATATAAGATCTGTTGGCAACATGTAAAGCTGCGCTACCGGCCATCCTACCAATGGTAAACAGAATGGACCTGAGAGACCTGTCAGTGATGTCACGGATATTGATCTTGCCGTCTTTGCTCGGCTGTGAACCTTCCCGGCAATACTGACGAATGTAGTCCCTGGTGGAATTAGTCCCTCGGACCGTACCTGACAAAGAAATGGGGGCACCCCGCCTTGACAGCCCAGTCAAGAAGTACATGTCCTCTATGGTCAAGGGGATGGTTTTCCCCCTAATCTGGAATACTTGGTTAACAGGATCCCAAGCATCAAGCATATACTGCAGTAAAGAAATCTGTGCTCTCATGCTAGAGATACGGAAGAACTTCAGCAGGCCACAGTTCCGAAGCGCGTTCACCGTGACTGGGTCATGGAGTGCAACCATGTCCTCTGCTTCATGTTCTCGTTCTCGCCATGTAAGGGACATTTTGTTCAAAGTTCCCTACAATCAAACAAGAGAATGAGTAAGTTCCTGATTTTGATGAAAATCTGGCGAAAAATCATCAAAAAACTCATGCAAGGTCAGCTTTTCTAGGTCCAGCGCAGGCAGAGAGCCTTCCCCTTGCGCTGAGAATCAGTCTGCCATAAGGCTGCCTGAAATACAACGCAAGTTTCGAAAGGGGAACCTGCGCTGATGCCAGGGCACCCTGATGAAACCCCTGGGGCCCAGAAACCCTGAAAAACATGCATGAAACTGAAAAAGGAAACCATGAAAGTGAAGGGCTAAGGTTTAGCTCCTACCTGGTCCAAACGGCGCCGAAAATCGTCCACAGAATCTCCCGGAATCAGCTGGTGAAAATCAAGGAAGAAGAGGCACCTCCAGAGCTCCAACAAGCAAAATGCAAATGAAATGGTAAATGAGAGGTAAAAACTCCTTTTTATGACTTTTTACACAGTTTAAAGTTAAATATTAGGGTTATAATCTCGTTTTCATGCAAATATTGTCCATTTCTAACAAAGTTATTTGCAGCAATTGAAAATGAAGTACTACATTTGAAAAGAGAAAAGCTAGTAAAAGTAAAAAAAATTAAATTTGACCATGAATCGAGCAGTTTTACCTCGAATTTATGCTCGTTAAAAAATAGAAAAGTGTGAGCAAAGTTTCCAGCAGAGTCCAAGCTCATTAAAAAATGAACTTATCCCGGTAGACAACCATTGCGATCGTAAAGTTATCAGCCTTAAAAACCTTGGTCGTGTTTTCATCCGTCACCTCCACTGTCATTTGGCCGATCGTTCACCCCCATATGTGTGTTTACCCATTTTGAGGAACATCTACGAAGAGTGATTTTCACCTAGCCATCCTTGCGACACTACCGTGATTGGAAAATTCCGATTTGTACCTGGAATCTGCTGCTATCCCTGTTTATCACTCGTTCCTCAAAAGACGAGTCTTCTTTGAGCTCTTTTCACTGACTCGTAAAATATGAAAAGTTTGCCGAGTTTTGGCCTTCCAGCTCGTTAAAAGACCGGAACGCTATCCCTCCTCTAGATTTTAATCTTTTTGGACCTGAGGGATTATTGCACAAAAAGATCGAGCACTTGTCTTGTTCGGCTCGTAAAAGTACCGAACAGCCATCCCTTCTGTATTGTTTTATACTTTTTCGGACTTAAGGGATTAGATGACGAAAAAGGAATTATGGAGTTAACTTTCTGTACCTTTTCAGACTCTCTAAAAATGAAAAGGACCGAGTTTTCTTTGTCGTTAGACTCGTTAAAATGATTAAATAGCGACAAACTTGTCTTTAGACGAGAACGAGTTTCCCTATCGCTAAGCTCGTTAAATCATAGCGATGGGCTTGCCCGAAGGGCAGGTTATAGAACAAGCATATGTTATCCTCCTCAAGCTTGACAAAAATAAAGAGGTACTGGTCAGAAATGACTGGGGAAAAATTGGGAGAACATCAAAGTTTAATGGTAGCAAGTCACTCTTGAACATGACGCTTTTCCTCCGTACCACCTCGGGTTGGGTTGTTTCATTCACCGGTCTCATCACCATGGTCCTCGCCAAACCATCCACATTTGGGGTAATGCTACCGATCCATCGCATCAGTGTCATTATATGTTCAAGAGGGGTCATTCTGAAAGTGTCAACTGTGTCCCATCCACTGCCATACATTATCCTTCATCCATTCATGATCGCCACCCTGAATCATATGTCACAGTTTGTTTTCACCTCCACTAAAATCATTAGCTCCGTTCCGTGTCATTGATGTGGGATTCATTAAGGCCCTCCTTTGACGGATCGCTTCTTGTCGACTTCAGCTCATTATCCAAGAAGTTGATCTAGGAACAACCCCATCAGTACTTTGAAGCTTGCATGCCTCAATGGCAAGTTTCTCACTTCCGGCGACAGGTATACATCAATGACCTTCGACCAGAAGATTTTGCGTGGCGTTCGACGCCAAGTCCTTTATTCACGCCACGTGAATTGTACTGCAGTACCTTGAGGGTCATTATCATTATCGGTGATTTCTCTCGCGCTTGTTAACGGTTTTCATCATTGACCGGTAATCAAGCGAATTTCTTTCCATGTTCGACTTCAGCGAAATTCTCACATGGATCGACTTGTACTTAGAGTGAAGATCGAACGAGTTTGAAGACCCCGGATCTAGTTTCATCCATCCGGGCTGCGATACATATTCAGGAAATATAAAAGCATTTGTCATGTACATCATTGCAGCAGATGATCATCCTACTCAAAGGATGATAATTTCAGCAGAGAATTATCAGTCTACCATCAGACGATCGTCTGTTCTATGTACCAAAATGTATTTATAAAGCTGAGCATGGGAATGCCCGCCTCAGCTAGATCATGAAAACAAAATGAAAAATAATGTATTGTATTGTATTGTATTACAGGGCGCCTCCTCAGCACTGGAATGAACTTCGGACCCTCTAGATAAAGCATTTCACCCGATAAACGACCTCATACTTTAGGGGGCAACTGTTATAGACATTTTTGTGCCTCGCAGCATGGAGCATGAAATGTCAATAATTACAGGGATCCTCAGTCCCTAAACATGTTGTTCTTACCCCTAAAAGAACAAGGTCATCAAACCACAGCACTTCCAATCAGTTCTCCACCTGAAAACACTTCAAAACAGGCTATTTTTGGATCATGTCAGCTGCTCCACTGAGCATCTGCGCTGGAATGCAACTGCTCCTCCTTGTACCTGCGCTGGAAGTCAAATCTAATGAAGGCTACCTGCGCTGGGCGAGATTGGCCAAGTGGCACGGTCATTCTGCAAGGTGTCAACTGCCCAGGAAGCTTCCAAACTGACACTTGGTTCATGAGATTCGCCCTGTGATGAGTAAGAGGTACTTGATCACCATGTGTAAGCAAGGATCTCCAAGTGGACTCAAGAACTGAAGATTAACTGAAGAGGGAGAGGACACAAGGCAGCTTCATGTCAGTCTCAAGCTGACTCATCCTCTCTTCTTCTCTCCTATATATAGAGCTCTTCTATGAGGTCTAAAGAGGCTGGAATTTTGTGTAAAGCAAGGAGGTGCTGTTGGTTTACAGTTAGAGCTATTGGGTGATTGTTTTACTAGAGGTGAAGAGGAGAGTTCTTGCTGCTGGGGAGGTGCTGCTGGATTGGAGCCATCAATGGTTGTAACCTTCTCAGAACCCTGTTACTTCTATCAATAAAGTTTTGCATGTTCTCCTATATACTTGTATTGCATTGATGTATTGTATTTACTTGTATATTTGATTCACTCTAATCCATGCATCAGTTATGATTACATGTATCTTGTAGTTTCCTCTCTTGTTTTGTGCAGGATCTGTGTGTAGCTGGACCGGCAAAGAGAGCAAGGAGCTGGGAACAAGAGACAAAGAGAGAGGATAAGGATCGACTAAGCGAAAGACACCAGGTTGGTTAATCTTTTCTTCCTTCTCTCTGTACTTTCATAAAGGAAAATATCAAAGCTTTACTTTCAGTTGTTGCTAAAGACTGTCACCTTTAGAGTAGGGATAGGGTCATCCGAGTCGGATACTTTTCCCCACAACAAAGCCTCAATGAAAAAAGGGTTTCTGAGGATCAGTTCACAACTTTTTGTCAATTTTTAGCTTGGGCTAAGTGAAAAAGAGAGAGAAGAGCACCAAGAGGAGAAATCAAGCAAGCAAACAAGGAAAACAAATGAAGGACAAGGAAATAAAAGGACAAATTAAGGTCCTTGTTCAACGAATCTTCTCTTGTCGACTTCAACTCATTATCCGGCAGCTTGATCTAGGAACTAGTAGTACCTTGGAGCTTATAAACCTTAGAGACATGCTTCCTAGTGATTAACAGTGGGTTTACCTCAATGAATCCTAATAAGTTGAGTCCTCAAGTATTCGATGCAAACTCATTTATTCACACTCAATGGATTTTGCTAGGTACCTTGGGACCCATTGTCATCATTGGTGGGTCCCATCGTGTTTGTTAACAATATTACCTTAATGACTAGTAATCATATAATTTCTACCATGATTGACATCAACTCATTTATTTTCAGGATATATATTCGTATCACTGGGGATGTGTAGAAGACCTTGGGATAGGGACTTCTCACTCTTATATGACACCCTTCCTAGCTGAGTTGGAGCTATGTATCATTTTGTGTACTTTGAGGACTACTCCTAGGAACTTCTCTTATAAGTGTCCATAATCCTACTAATGTATAATGTGACATAGATCCACATTGTATTTTTTGGTGCCTCTGATATTTAGTTTTTCACATGGATCCACTGTGTATTCCTCATGGCCATGTCTTAGCATTTCATACATCTACAATGTATAGTTGGCGACCATGTTTAATTTATCTTTATGTCAAGTATGGGTATGCTCGACTTCGAGATAATAGAATCAAGGTTGAGACTTGAGCATCGAAGTTGTTCCAATTTCGTTCTTTGGTCCTGGAGATGAGCCCCAAAAATGGACAATTATTTGGGCTCATTCAACCTCCTAATTTGACTTAATCCACCATTCTCATTAGTTTATTGCATGTTTTTTATTATATTTATGTTAATAGAGTGAATTTGGTTAGTCATTATGCCAACAAGTCTAATGGGTGCTTTGTGTAGCCTTTTTGGTCAACTTGGAGACAAAATTGAAGGTCTTAATGAGCACTTGGCAGCCAAATTCGTGGGAGAACAAGCTAGAGGATTTGTAGGAAGGTGTCCCCTTCATTTATGGGCCCTTACCTCGAATTCTCCACCATCAGCTCGGAGTTCAAGGGCCACCGAATCAATCAGCACAAGGGCAGCCAAGCAAGTCAAGTAGGACTGCTGTTAACTCCAAGTTTTGGGCAGCCGAGTCCCTAAAGTTTAGGAGGATTGTTGGGTCCTCAATTTGTATAAATAAGAAGGCTTAGGACCTCATTTTGGTTAGCCAGTGCAGCCAGTGGATGTTAGCTAGTTAGCCAGTAGATAGTAGCTAGTAGTTAGTCATTTCATAGCCTCGTTGCAGTCATTTTGTAATTCGATTTGTATGCAATAGATTAGCTTTGCTTTCAGCTCATTCTCAAGCTCTCCTTGTGGACAGTTTTGATGTAACTCTTCCTTCTTGATTAATAAAGATGAATTCAGCTTTTCACCAGCTCTAAATCTCTCTTGGGAGGCTGTAGCTCTTGGGGTTGGGCCCATCTCAAGCGCCCAGTACCTCCCCTGTTTATCTTTATGTGTGTTTGCTGCGTTCTTAAAATAAAATCTTCTCTTTAGATCTTGATTTGTTATTTTGGTTGTTTTTGTTGGTTAAAGTAGTTTTTTATGTTTGGGAATCGATTGGTAGGAGTTTGTCATGCATTTAGATCTTTCGGAATGTTCTTGCTCACGTGATGTACATGGTTCTCTTTCCAAACGAGGCTGCTGTTTATTCATTTCATTGACAGTTAGATTAAGTTAACTAGGACTTAGTTTGTTTGCAAGAATTCATTGATTCGGTTGAATTTGCATCGTGCAGGGCATCTCTATCACTCACTCACATGGTCAAGCTTCATCAGAGCCATCTGATTCATCCCATATCTAGGCTTCTCGCTTCACACCCATCCTCTTGCCCACGTAACCCTACCTTCTTCTCCATTGTTGTCTCAACTACCTTAAAGCCAAATCAGCCTTCCACATATCATCTCACCACTCCATCCATCAGTTCCTGGGTCACTTCAGACCCCCATCCTACCTCCATAACCATCCATGCATCTTCCATCAATCACCCATCCTCAAAAATCCCATTTCGAAACATCCTGTAGAAGAATTACAGAACTTCCTGTAGAAACCCCTGCAGACTTCCTGTAGAAGTTCATAAACACGGTTGCATGGCATCCTGACTTTGTGAAACTCTCTGAAAGGATGATAGGGATCCCTTAGACCCTCTCCGAGTCTTCCCAACCTTTTCCAAGCATTTCTCCTCCTTGATCCACCCCTGCACAGTGAAAAGCCAGTTAAAAGCACATGCATGATAATTCTAATAACTTAAACAAAAATACAAAAAGATGTTTTCTTCAGATAGTGATAACTTAGACACATGCATTTTACCTTCTTAGAAGTAATGGCATCTCTTTCGGTAGTTTGCATGCTCTCCTTTGCATTGGTAGGACTAGCTGGTAGAATTAGGGTTTGCTAGGGTTTGTGTTTCTTTTTGGCTTTCAGTTTCTTTCCGCAAGTAGATTAGCTTCCTTTGAGTTAGCTTTCGTCCATCAGTTAAAAAGCTTCTTCTAAGAGCTCATAGAAGTTGGCTTGAGCCCCTAGCGGACTTGTGCCAGCTGACCAAGTGACAGCTGCGGCAAGAGCTAAACTTGTGCATACAGCATCGTCGCTTCCAAGTTTGTTACGAACTACCGGGTTGATAAAATTAAAGAAGGGAGTTCCAGGAGTTGTAGCATTATTGCTACAATACTGGAGCCCACCACCTGGTTCCTTCCTTCCATTTTGAGCTTCATATTTTTGTAATGCATTTTAAGAATTAGTTTCTCTTATAAACTCATGCATTAGGGGGCATTTTTATGGCCTGTTTTTCCCAACTTGAATTAGTAAGAGAGACCAATGCCCATTGTTGGACTTGCTGACCCTAATGCACACATTATCCTCTCTAATTAAACCTTTTAGTAGGATAGTCATTGTGATTCAATGCACAACATAATTTCTCATTTTCTTTGTACTAGGAGTGACCATGGTCAAAGCTTCTAAAGTATGTCATTCTCGATGAGATCCGCTCGACCTACTTGTCCATGAGTTGGCTAGGGAGCTATTATTGTAGAAGTTTCCTAACTTCTCAAGCCTTACGTGTCTAGACACATTCTCCCAAATGATACAAAAAACCTATGTAATTCGACCCTATCTATAGGAGAAGAGTTAGATCACGTGAGATCGAGTTAGTTCCAGCTAGTCAGAGTTAGAACGATTAGGAGAGAGCTCAATTATACTTCTTTTTGGCATGAGATTATTACTGATCTAGGAAGTGGCCAAGTTGAAGGATGAGGAGGAGCAATAAGATGCTGAAGGTACAATGTGTATCTTTCATTGATTAATAAGAGAATTTATGAGTTTCCCTTCATATGTTTTGTGTATTTCTAAGATATATATTGATTTGATTATGGTTTCTACATGCTAATCTACTATATATAGAGGAAAAACATTATTTGTTTGCCAATGCCGATGTGTAGGGGCTTGGATCAAAGCGAATAGGAGCAAGGCCTTTGTGTAAAGCTAAAATATCTAGAAATGACTTTAAGTTCCACAACCTTCACCAACATGTAAGGGATTAGGTATGCATTCTATGTCTTTTTAAATAGAATGTTTTTGTATGTGCTTGCCTTACGTCACGGGAATTCGTACACTTTACCCCACATCGTTTGATAGATTTAGGGAAATATATTTGGAGCAACAACTTCTTGTCTCATGGAAATTTCCTGGTATAACACAACTTCGTTGTTGTGCGCAAACAAGGTCTTAAATATTGGTATGATAAGTGCCTTGGAACTTATGGCCAGAAATTTAAATAAATAACTAAATAATTTTTGTTGTGCAAAAGAATAAAAATAGCACTGCAGAAGCGATTTGAGCTCCAGTTACAGGAATCAAAGTAAACAAAAGGGAAAGAAGAGAATATTGGGAATTAGATGTTCTAATGTTCAGCAATACCTGGCTAAGCAATAACATGGACAAACAATAACAGGAGGCTCATAGGCAGCCAAAAGACCCATATGCAGTAGCCCATTTTTTCCCTCGTTATGCTTGGAAGGATTCAGACATACACTAGATCCATGCTTCTCTGGGAGTTGAAATACAAATAGAAACATGCAACTATTCAGTCAGTAGACGGGATCTATTATGTTTTCTTGCAGACATGATTACTGTGTTTCACGAGGAAATACGGATGGTGGGATCATCTTTCCCTAATTTTCAATACACACTTTCAATGTTTCAAAAGTTATTTTAATTTAATGTTAAAATTCTAATATTCTTGTGGTTCCCTGTCAGAGTTTGTTCTACTTTAGAAGCTTACGCGTACCGTTAATTTATAGGGTATTAAATATTTTAAATCATTGTAGATATAAATAAATATTATAAAAATTAATTAAATATGGTAAAAAATTAATATATTGATGAAAATGTTTTTTTTTTTTAATCATCTTATCTTGGAGATTTATCTTTATTTTAGTATGGTATAATTATTTTTAAGATACATTTAATGATTGTTATTAAAATATTTTATAAAAATAATTATTAATTATTAAATTAAAATTCTAAAAACTTTATTCTAATATAAATACCAACTTAACTAATTTTAATTTAAACTTAACTAATTTTAATTTTAATTTAATTTAGATATGTTTTTATGTTTTTAAATATTTATTTTAATTTAAGTAATTAATAATGAGCTATGGTTCAATATAATTTTTACGCAATAATAATAGCTTATAGTAATCCTAATGACACCTCTGTCCTATTCTTTCAATGTTGGGGACCTACTCCGTTTCTTCACAAGAATTTGTGTGAATCCTCTCCTACTCCGCCCTCTTGCTTGACCCTCTTCCTTCATGAGTGAAAAAGCATCTCCAATGTGTTTGCCGGGGAATTCATCTTGGATTTTTTATATTATTGATTTATTTGTTTTTATATTCAATTATATTATGGAACTTGTAACACATGGTTGATTTTAGCAAGGAAATTATTACCCTATTCGTTATAACATTTCCATTACCATTTCATTGGTTTTTTTTAACTCATTATATTCCAAATCTAGTTGGTTTTGTAAATATATAAATACACTTGGAGTGAAAGGTTTTTACCTTTCATCTTTGTGATTTAAAAATCACGGTGCAAAATTTCTAAAGGGGGTTAGTGTAAAATATTACAAAGAATGTTATGGAATCATTTGTGATAGTCTCCCAAAATTCAACGCGTTGAGTCTTTTCGAAAGCAATAATAAACTTTTTATTTTCATATGAGTTTATTTTTATCCTTTCTTTAGATTTTGTTTTCCTGGTATGTACAATTCATAATAAAATAAAAATGATTAAATAAAGATGATGAATAAGCTACAAAATATGAATTTTACATTGCAAAATCTTTATAGTGTGTTAAGGAATTAAGGAAATATTTATGAGGTAAAGTAAGGTATTTTATTTATCAAAAAGAAAATTAGGTTTACAACTCACTTTAATCTCTCTAGTTGAGCTTAGAGGCTCATTCTACAATTCAATATGATATGTAACCCTATCCATCCGTCATCGAAATTGAAATTTTGCTCATGTCGCCCAAAATAAAAATTTTAAAATATCTGAAAAAATTAAATAACTATACAAAACATTTAAATAATGTCTGCTCATAAAAAATTGCAATTGAAGAAATTGGATCCCTCTCGGCTCATGTTAGATCTGTATTTAAGATGGATCTATGCTAGCTATATAGATCTCTTACATTCCTTATACAATCTCCCACCAATTTCATAAACCAACATCATTAAACAAACCACCAAATATATACTTACAAAAAAATTTGATTTCTTATAGTTTCTTTTAATTGTTGTTGTCACAAATTCTACCAATCTCCACCTTGACAACAATTTATATTATGCATTTCTCGAGGCCCTTTCATCACCTCTTGTGTAAGCCAAGAGAAACCAAACACCATAGTAGCTTTCCTAACAACACTAGAATTAAGTATTGGGGGTTAACGCAGTTGAATCTCAAAAAATGATATCTAACACTGGAATTGTAAACATGGTTATACATTTTTTGTGTGTGGACTTCTTGAAGATCTTCTTCACCTCTATTAATAAGCTATCTTACAAAATGGTGGTCAATATAAATATGCTTAGTCTTACTATGACAATTTGGATTTGTAGTCAAATGGATAATACTTTAACTATCACAGGATATGGTGACATTGTTCTTTATTATTTTAAACTCATCTAAAAGACTCTTCAACCAACTTGGCTCTTTGCAAACATGTTAGACAAAAATATATTTTACCTTAGTAGTGGATAAGGTAATTAGAGTATTGAACAGTTTGATAATAATGTCTAATTCTGTTTTAATGTTTACAATAATTAGAGTATTGAACATTTTGATAATAATGTCTAATTTAGTGTTGAATTTTTTTTGTAATGCATATAATTTAGCTATTTTACGTTTTGCATTTTTCAAAATAATTTGATGATATAATTTGACTTTTCCTTCGTCCATTTCAGAGGAGAGTATGCTAGTTGTAGCTACATTGGAGTGTATGTTTATCCATTTTTTACCCTAAATCCCAAAGATAAAATTGGGTGATGGTGGGCATCTTCTTGCGGCATGGAACAGTCCCAATGTATACAGATAAAGAAATGTCCACGTTTATGTTACAGTGGCTTTATGTTGTGCTGCAAACCACTTGAGAAATGGGTGGTTTGTAGAGAAAAAGAAATACATAAATGTCCGCGTTTATGTTACAATTGTTTGTAGAGAAAAAGAAGTACACGAGTGTCCACGTTTATGTTACAGTGGTTTCATGCGCTGCACAGCACTTACGGAGAGAGTAATAATGTTGTTGATGGGGCCGAGCGGGAAGCCCAAGGTGTGGTATCAGAGATCTGGCGATAAAACCATGGACCTGGACCTGGACGAACGCTATTTGCACGGCTCGAATCGTAACAGACTCAGTGGTCAGATACCCACTGGGCTCGACCTGCTGCGGAACCTTAAGCCATTTCGATGTACTGTCAGATACGGTCTCAGACATGACATTAAATACCCAATACCATAGGATTTATTGGTTGCCGGGAAATAGGGTTGGAGACGTGCAGAAATTATTGAGAAATTGTTGGCTGTGTGGTACGAATTCAATAAAAGGAGATACTGAAGGAGAAATTCTTGGCTGGCTGTGTGGTGCGAATTCAATAAAAGGAGACACTGAAAGAGAAATTCTTGGCTGTGTGGTACGAATTCAATAAATTCTTGGCTGGATGTGTGCTACGAATTCAATAAAAGGAGATACTGAAAGAGAAATTCTTGGCTGTGTGGTACGAATTCAATAAAAGGAGATACGGAAAAGGTGATATAGTGAATCTAGATATAGTGGATCGGTCTCTTAGGAGATAGAGACAGGGAGGGGTTATGACTGCGGAGAGCTCGGCCAAGCAAGACAGTGCCTACACTTTTTGCCATCCGTTGGATTCACCACCTAAAAATGTCTCCGAAATTCTCTCACTGTCAGCGGTCAATGTGTTTTCACTGATCTGACAGTCTGCGCTAATGGTTCGGGTGTTCTTAGCCACTCTTTGACTCCGATCGAGTTAAAAGTTTTCCATGATCTAAATTTTATATTATGGGATGGGGAATTAAAATTCAGTTGACTCCAGTGTGTCTCACGTCGTTAAGAGAGTTCCATTGTGATATTATGTTTCATTGGTAATCTGTTTTTGGGCGCACGTTGGATCGACCGCCTCAAAAATGTCTCCCAAATTCTCGCACTCCCCCGTGTGGAAGTGGACGTGTTAGCCACTTTTTTGATTCCGACCGAGTTAAAAGTTTGCCATCATCTACATTTTAAATGAAGGGGAATTAATAAAACGTGATACTAATTTTTGAAGAAAAAAATTATAATAAAAAAGTACTTTAAATATTTCAAAAAATATGTAAATGTTTTTTTCCTATCTAAATAATGTCAACATATAATTCATAAAACATGATTATAAATTTTTAAAATAAGATTGATAATAAAAATAAAACATGATTATAAATTTTTAAAATAAGATTGATAATAAAAATAAAACATGATTATAAATTTTTAAAATAAAATTGATAATAAAAATAAATATGAATAGAAAAGTTGGAAGAAAATAAAAAAAAATAAAATTTAGAAAAAATACAATAACACATAACAAAATTAAATAAAAATAATTTTATCTAAAAATAAATAAATTTATAATAATATCCATCCAAATTTAGCCCTTCGTATATTAGCGATGAAGTCCATTAAACATACTTAAGTGATTTTATAAATATGCAATTCTATAAAATGATAATTGTGTTACATTTGGTTTTCATTTAAGTAGTTTGTTGCTAGTTTGTTTAAACAACTTTATTCATTGTTGTCATGAAAAATATTGGATTGTTAAATTGTTTGGCACGAGGTCATTTGTTAATTAAATATAGTTTTAAAAAAATTATGCTGGTTAATAAATTTTTTTTTTTAATTTGTATAAAAAAATATTATGGCCATATATATATAAAATGAATTTGTCTGATTCAATTTTAAATTTCAAATTCCATTCCCAAGTGCTTATAGGGATGGAGGTCATTTGTTAATTAACTATCATGGTTGTAAATAATTTTTTTTAATTTGTAAAAATTAATAATGGATATGTCAAAACTATTGTAAAAACTATTATAGTGAGTCCATCTTCAATTTCAAATTTTATTCCTAAGTGCTTGTAGGGATGGGATTAGATGGGAGAATCATTAGTCTCTTTGGTTTTGTCATTGAATATTGTTAAAAATTGGTCAAAGCCATTAATATTTTTGTTTTAAAAGAAAAATACCTTTAATAAATATGTTAAAACCATTAATTTTGATTAGTTATCTCGGTGTGAAATTCTATTCTAGGGTGATTGAAACCCAGTTCAAGCTGAAAAATAGATATGACAGAAGTTGGACGGATTGCAATGGATAGGATTTGTGTAGGCTTTTAGATCCCTGCATACATTGTCAAGCTCTCGCTCATTTCTGTGGATTATGATGGCAGAGTCTTTGGAGAGTTTCAAAAAAACTTGGTGATTTACAATGGCGAGATCTTTGTAGGCTAAATTTTCTCTAAAATTGCCATCGAGCTTTGGATCTTACATGTCGTTTTTTATGGCAGGGTAATCCATGATCTCTATCTACAATGGGATTTCATAGAACTAGTGGGATCATGTCAGATCTACACCCAACCACAAGTAAATGCCTGCGAATTGGGTCCATGGTTTTATGCCTAGTGTCGTGCACTTACTCTTCTTATCGAATCTTGGGTATTGATTCGCTCTTGTCTATGGATAGCTGATGGATTAGATAGAAAGAGTTCGAAACAAATCTGCACTAGATCTACGTTGTGGACCCTAATTTGTTTAGATCAAAGCCGTGATCAGTTGGGTGTGTGTTATGTTCTTTCCATGACTAGCTACACACATTGTGCGTTGCACTGGGCATAGCGGGGGGGTCACAGGGGGGCAGCAACCCCCTTACACGGGGTCTGAGGTAGTGCCTTGGGCTTTTTTTCTTTTATGCAGGCCCAAGGATGGGGGGCGAACCCAAATATGGTGGGTAGATCTACCCATGGCTTTGCGCATGGGTTTTTCCAATGGTTTTGGGCATGATGGGTTCCTGCCCATGGTATTTTGAAGATCCAGTCAAGGGAACTATGATTATGTTCTAATCCAGGGTTATGGATTGGGGTTTATGAATGCTTCGACATCTATATATATGTATTGTAACATTGAAAGGAATATAATGAAAAATCAATCTAGTAGTCTTAGTTTTGGGATCTAGGGGAAAATCTCTGTGTATATTTGTTTTTTGTTCTTGACATTATTTATTTTTCTATTTGAAGAATTCATTTGTAGGTAATTTTTGTACAGGGTTAAAAACCACATTTGGTATCAGAGTTTTGTAGGCTTCAAGGGGACACCTTTGTTGTTGCGGGGTTTTCCTAGGGCCTGTGGTAGATCCAATTATAGTGGGAGAGTTGTGTGATTGATTCTTGTGGTGAAAGAATATGGCGAACAGTGGAAATATACAAATCAAGAAATTCAATGGAATTTTTTTTGAGTTGTGGAAGCTCAAGATGGAGGATTTGTTGGTGGATAAAGATCTAGGTATTAAACCAACGACAATGTCAATAGAAGACTAGGCGAAGTTGAGTCGACACAAAATGGTTGTGTATCTCATATTCAATATCATTGAATGTATTAGGGGAAGCTACAATGAAGGCTTTGTGGGAAAAGTTAGGGACTTTGTACTAATCTAAGTCTCTAGTGAACAAATTGTTCCTACTGAAAAAGTTATATAACTTGAGGATGAAGCATGGAGACTTGGTAATAGAGCATCTAAATGCCTTTAATACAATGGTAAGCCAGTTTTTATTTGTTTATATAAAAAATTCATACAAAGATAAGTGCATTAGTTTGTTGTGTTCCCTACCAAATTCATGGGATAGTCTAGTTGCTATTATAGGTAGAAATACAAGTACCTTTAAGTTTGATGAAATAATCTCATCCTTACTGTCAGAGGAGATAAGACAGAAAAACATGGAGAGCTAGAATGGAGATGCCTTGTTTGTACAAGGACGATCCCAGAACAAAAACAAAAATAAGTCCTTGACTCGGAGATCTAAATCCAGAGGGAGATATAAATCTCTAGGGAAACCTATAAAGGTGTCCTGGAAATGCAGAAAGGAAGGGCACTAAAAAAATGACTGTAGATATAAAGCTCCTGAGAAAGGAAAGGGATTTGGTGATGCTCCTTTTGTAGAGGTGAAAACAACCTTAGATGAAGATGGGGATGTGTACTTGGCTTCTTCTTCAAGTACACATGTAAATCATGAGGCATGTATGATTGACTCAGGTGCATCCTTTCACTTCACTCTGCATTGGGAGTGCTTCTCTGAGTACGAGAAATATGATGGTGGTGATGTATTCTTAGGGGATGACAGGAAGGAGAAAATCATCGAACGTGGAAAAGTCAAGCTGAAGTTCCAAGGTGGAAGGATTAAAACAGTTCCTAATATTCTACATATTCTTGCATTGGCTAGAAATTCGATTTCTGTAAGCAAGATGGATGATGTAGGTGTAAAAATAGTGTTCGAGAAATATACCTACACGATGTTTTGGGGAGCACTGATATTGATCCGAGGAGTTCAGATTGGAACTCTATACAATCTTTTGGGTAGTATTGTTATTGATGGATGCAACAATTATATGGTTCCTGAAAGTGGGGCAGAAAATCTAGTGGTCTCTAGAGAAAAGACCATGTTATGACATCAAAGACTTGGACATATTAGAGAGAAGGGCCTTTGAATATTGCATGGTAATGGTATGATAGAAGGCATGTCTAGTTGCTCTACGGATTTTTAGTTCTGTAAACATTGTGTATATGGGAAGTAGAAGCAGGTGAGTTTTCCCTCGGGTGCTAAGAGGGCGAAAATGATATTAGAGCTTGTGCACAGTGATGTGTATGGACCCGTGTAGGTTCCATCGCTGGGTAAGTATGTGTACTATGTCTCATTTATAGATGACTTCTTGAGGAATACCTGGTTATATTTCTTCAGGAAGAAATCTAAAGTCTTTGATAGGTTTAAATAATTTAAGGCTTTGGTGGAAAAGTAGAGATAGAAAAGGATTAAGGTGTTGAGGATAGATGATGGTGGAGAGCTCTGCAAGAATGAATTTGAGGAGTTATGTAAGAAGTGTGGTATAACATGATACAATACTACTCCATACACACCTCAACAAAATGGTGTTGCAGAAAGAATGAACATGACGTTGATGGAAAAGGTAAGAATCATGCTCAGTGGCAATGGATCAGGGCAGGAATTCTGGTTAGAGGTAGTGGATATTGCACGTTAATTATTTAACATATCACCTTCATCAGTGTTGGAGGATAAGACTCCACATGAGGTATGGACTGGTAAGAAACCCTCTCTGTCACATATGAGGGTATTTGGTTGTGATGCATATGTACATGTTCCAAAGGAGAAAATAACCAAGTTGGATAGTAAATCACTGGCACGAGGGATCATTTTCTTTCCTCTACTTTTTTTTTAAGTTAATGAATTTATAATATGCTAATAACAATGACAACGTGAAAATTTGTACTCTGAATGTATTTTCAACTAGTACATATAACGTGATTTTTAATCAAATTAGCACAATCACACTAGTAAATGTGGTTGATAAATGCCTATAAAATTATATCAATCACATTAATAATTATTAAGTGTATGGTGTAAAAGTGATTCTTTTGTTTGTAAGTCAACAATATATTCACATACATACTAGAAGAACACTAAATTGCATTACATAGAACATTACAATTCATTACAGTTTCTTTTTTCCCAGATTTAGGTTCTGTTGAGGCCTTCAAAATCGTTGCAACAACATTGGGGATAATCACCCGGTCCGGACCTTAAAATAACTACTTTTCCATTTGGGATAGTGGCTCCAACTAGTTCAATTAGGTTCAACTACCTTCTCCCAACCCCTATCAGCTTTAAATATGCCTTTAATTGTTAATAGTTAAGGCCATCAGATCAATTCTTCGAGATGATTAGGCAAGAAGAATGATCCTTAAGTTGTTTTTGTGGAACAACCAAACCAATCTAAAGTTTTACCTCAAAAGAGGACTTCTAGGAATGTAAAATTAATCTAAATGCAAACTAACTCTAAAATGTAAGAAAAAGGAACTAAATCCTAATCCTATCTCAATTAGGCAGATAAAGATCTAACCCAACTGGGAGCAAGATATTTAAATGATTGGGATTTAAATATGTCTAGTTTATAATGAATATCAAGTTTAAAAAGTAGTTTAATTAACTCACATTATGAATACCAAAAACACATTCTATTCAAAGACCTCTTAACTGAAATAAGCCACCAATAACATTTAGGAAGTAGTTCACAAAATGATATTGATTGTTAAATCAATCATTCGAATAATTAAACAAGAATATGAGGAAAGAGTTCACAACATATCATTATTTGTTAAATTGGTATTAAAAGACAAATTTATGAGTAAATAGTTACTCATAAATCCAAATTCAACACATAAGAGCAGAGATAAATAATAACATATGATTGAGACAAATTACTCATACTGACAATAATGCACAAATATCAATAAAATGGCACATTCTTGCCATTTTAAAATGAAACTAGTATTTAAAACAACAGTATTAAAATACCAGTTTATTGAATGCATTTCTCTAGCTCTGGTCTCCAACAATCTTTTACAATGCTTGAACTTATGCTTTTAAAATTAGAGCTACAATAGTAAAAACTCTGCCCATCAAAACATAACTCAGAGTGCAAAAGAAAAATCCTCAATAATCCCTCAAATCTGAGTTTTTCTCCTCTAACCTACAACTCTAAATCCTCTATACAATAGTGCCTTCAAGAATTCATGAATTGCAAAGAAGAGGAGGCTGCGTAGTCTTCCTATTAAGTTAGACCTTGAGAGTACAATAGTGCGAGCTCCCCTAGCTTTCTCTCTAAGATTTCCGGTGCCTATTTTAACGCCAACAATGTGTTTAAATAGTCACTACTGAAAACAACTTCTTTTGCTCCAAGCGTTAACGGAGTTGAACAATTCCTTTCAATCACGCATTTGAAAAACATAATTTCATACAAATATTTGGTTGCTCTATTTTGTCAAATCAACCTTTTTTTTCTAAATTGAACAGTCACTTATTTGCAACACTGTCCTCTTTTGTTGTGTTCCCTGAAAACTGAAAAACAGAAATTGATAGCTAAAAATAAATGAGACTGACAAGTGAGTTTTATTCGAAACAAATCACGTTTTGTAAGAAATTAGGAAAAATGTAGCGTGTAAAAAATCCCGAACATAACCATCATGGAGAGGAATGCGAAGTGAGGTTTGTGATAAGAGAGACAAACTTTTCGTTTTATTGCAATTGGCGATAGGAGCGGGGTTAGGTTTTAAGCTTAAGGAATTTGAAAACTACGATTCAAATTAAATAACCTGTATTGTTTAATACTCAAGGTTTTTTAAAGCCTAAGTATAGTTTTGGTCTCGGGGGCCATTCTTTTTCATGGATTTTGCGATTTTGGCCTAAAAGGGGTGATTCTTGGTATGAAAGGGGGTTATATATAAAAAAAAATTATTCAAGACAAAGTAAACATTTTTAATTTTTATGTTTTAAAATTGATTAAGGGTCTCCATTTTAAATAAAATAAATTTTATAAGAAATTTTAAATAAATGGGGGGGTTGTTGAATAGCACCATAGGTTCCAGAATTATACATTAAATTTTCCTTTTTTTCTTTCCTTTTTTGGACGTCTAACCAATATGAGGTCTTGCTATAATCTTGTAGATATTGGACAAAAATTTCATTTCCTTAGATGTCCTTGATGTCTCATGCCCTAAGGATCGTGTGGAGATTGGATAACAACTTCCTTTCCTTGAGATGTCCTTGATGCCTCATGCTCCAACATATTTTTCAGCTCTTTATCACTATTGGAATGGTCATATTAGTGGGTGTGTTTGTGCCCACTCATATGTGGTCCTAAAATACTTGATACATCACGTAATAAATTGGAAAATTTGTGATCTTTCTCTCCCATTTGATCAGATGACACATCATGGGCCTACACGGAGCCTAGATGAGTGGTTCCTGCATTACGTGCATTCTGGTTTTGAGGTTTCTCTAGCCTGTGAGCTACATAAGACTTAGAAGCTTTGGGTACCTTCTAATCTTGCCATCCATGATTCTTCTTTTTGATTCTGGATGCAAAGAATAATTGCAAAAATAAGGATAGTGATCCTAAAGGTGGCTAGGTTGTTGAAAATTTCTATACCCAAAAGTTGTGTTCTCATAATCCATTGGTTGTTCATAAACCTTGCCTCTCCATATGAGGAGGACTTTTGGTAGAAAACTTTTCCTAAGGTTCACTTCCACACATATACGAACAAAAGTCATGATTCCTTTTGCAATTTGCTCAGCGTGGATTTTGATGAAATGCCTAATCGAATTGCCTATATCCTCCAAGATAGTTGGGTGAGCCATATGGGCAGGTAAGTTAAGAAGTTGAACCCATACCCAGGTTTCTAAAGATGGCATAGAAAGAGGTTTAAGTTTTGGGAAACATGGTTGAAAGGAAATGCCAACCCGATCCTAAAACCAAGGACCCTGATCTGAAACCTTTTGCTTGTCCTCCATCTTCTCAAAGACCACAACAAGAAAACCTTTAGAACAAAAAAATATCTACAACCCTATATTGGTGAGACTGGACGCTCTATTAATCAAAGGATTAATGAGCATGCAGCTGACTTTAAACATAGGAGAACCAAGTCTTCCACACTAGCAGAGCATGCAGAGAAGACCAAACATCATGTTTGTATTGAGGAGGCCAATGTTATTGCTAAAGTTTCGCAGTTCCATCACTGAAAATTTAGGGAAGCCATTGAGATTTAAAGAAGGCCAAGCAATCTCAATAGAGATGACGTTTGGAAGATCAGTAGTTGTTGGATCTCGTCCCTCTCTTCCCAGTCATTTCCTCCCCTTCCTCCCCTCCCTCTATTAATAGCTTGTTCTAGATTTCTTATCAAAAAAAAAAATTCCCCATGTTATCCTTTAACCTCCTTTCTTTAGCCATAGTTCTTTGATCCTATTTGGAAATCTTCCTTGATTTCTTATTTTTAAGAGATAGTCCTTTTCATGCCTATCTTAATGGGTTAAATTATCCAATATAAGATATTTAAACTGCTTTACTAAAAAATTTATATTAATTAGCTACCCATCCTTTAATTAAATACTATTATTATAACACTGTTATATTATTAATAATAATACAATAAATCCTTACAATTACTAATTTTCCCTAGAACTATTAATATATGTTCCTATTATATTACTAATAAATTTCTACCCTAACCAGTAATAATAAGAATAATACTTTTACTATAACAAGAATATAATAATAACTAATATTACTTTAGTTAATATGACTAATACTATATGTTAAATATTAGTATAGATATTCCCTTTTCATGACTAATATAAATGATCTAGTATATATAATATAACAATAATTAATATTATTTTAGATAATATTAAATCCTTACAATTACTAATATCCCTAGATCTATTAATACTTATTCCCTTAAATAACCTTGCTATTAAATTTATATTAATTAATTACACAAGACATTAATAATAAGGTTAATACTATAACATTATTATAATAATAATATAATATTAGTTATTATTAGTTATTATTAAATCATTTCGATTACTAACAGTTATTTTCCCTAGATATATTATTATATGTTAACATTTCAATCAATTTTATTATAAATATTCCCTAGTAGTATTGTTAACTCAAATATGGTTAACTTTTCACTTAAATAACATATGATAGGTATTAAAATAATATTTGTTTTAGCATAATAATATTCTATAATTAAATAATTTGAATAGTAAAATCTAGCTGTTTCTTGGTCAATCTTAGCCGTTTATCCAGTCTGATCTAATATAGTCGTTTTTCAGTCAAACCCAACCATTGGATGATCTGCTCTCCCTATTTAATATGTAGCCATGATCTGATTCTTCAACTTGTCCTAATGATGAACCACACTCGTCGGTTCGAAATGCGTCGACAAATGTATTATCATTTGATTTACGTTGAAAACCTTTTTCTCATAAACCCTATACAAGTTTTAATAAACCCACTCCTGTAGAGCTAATGATGAAGGCCATAAGCCATTAAAGCATCACACGATCCCTTCCTTCTCATAATCATTGGAAATGAAGTTGCATGTAATATTATTAACCTCTAAGAGAAGGGTTTCCTGCCTTCTAATCCATGACAAATGTATGACTAGGAAGATCTTTGGGGTTTGGCAAGGAAAACCTAGGATTCAAAATGTCCTTAAAAGATCTCGACAAGGCCGAGGAAGATGCACCCCGCCTTTGGGTCCACCTACAATTCTAGAAACAATGTAAATCCAAGTGTCCATGGTAATGTCGTAATCCTTGAGGGATTTTTTCTCCTAAAGTTGGCGGCCTTCATGAATATGTTAGAAGCATTTGTGAGGTATTTACACCTTCTCTTGAATTATCAATGCTAGAGAGGAAACTAGATTTGTGTTTGAGACTTGGAAGCCAAAGGAACACTCAGAAATTGGGTTTACCAAAACTAATAAAATTGATAGATCTCAAGAAAAATATGCATCATTGGTGCAGAGCACGCCTAGCCCATAAGATGAGCTAGAGATTTAAGGTTTTCTACTCAGATCTGAGGGGAAAGATCACAAATATGGGATTGCATGGTATAGATATGTCATTTGAGCAGAGATAGATCTGTCCCCGGGCCTTTACTCGTGTGCGGAGCAACCACAACTATGTTTTGATTGAAAGCGGGGGTTGTAGAGCTCACAACCATGGTTCAATCAATGTTAGACCATTATTAAACCCTCGGTGTAAAAGTGATTATTAAATATAGCATATATATATATATATATATATATATATATATATATCAAATTAAAATATAATATAATAATGGCATATGGATATTATTAAAAATAGTTATTTATCTATCACCATTATATTATTGTGAATGATCTATATATTTATTAATAATATAATATAACTATCAATATATAAATAGAGTATATTAATAATATTAACTATATATATAATAGATATTGCACTGAAATACAATATAATTATATACTATAATTATTATAACTATAAACTTAAATGTATATTAGTATTATATATATATATATATATATATATATATATATATATATATATATATATATATATATATATATCACATGTATAAAACACATTAGTATATATGTATAAAACAATATATGTATGCATGTATGTATGTATGTATGTATATATACATACATATATACTAATGAGTTTTATACATGTGATATATATATATATATATATATATAAAACACATTAGTATATATGTATAAAACAATATATGTATGTATGTATGTATATATACATACATATATACTAATGAGTTTTATACATGTGATATATATATATATATATATACTAATGTGTTTTATACATGTGATATATATATATATATATAACACACACACACACACACACACACACACACACACACACACACATATATATATATATATCACATGTATAAAACACATTAGTAAATATTATATTAAACTCAATATCATAAATTCAATATTAGAAACACAACCTTATAAACCTTATATATTAAACCATAATATTAACCTCCAAGACTATAAACGCTAATATACAGAGATTTGTCTTCTAGATGCTATAAAAGGTCTTCATTGAGATTACATTGATATGTTAATGAGAGCTCCACATATGTTACTATTGAGATTCTTGTTTATGGCTGAAGTGTTGAGAGTAGCCATGTGTAGTACTTCTATGGTTGTTTACATAGAGCACATATCATTGTTCATGGATGTCATGCATTTGTTATTTCACATTGATTTGATCGTGTCTTTTCTTTTGGTGCATTGGTCATGAAGAGACCTATGTTGTCCAACATGTATTATAAAAATTGTCAAATCCAACTACGTATGGGCTATTTGGTGTCAAATTCATGTCTTGATATAACATTGTTGCATTGGGTTAATAGAGCCATTGGTTGGTGATAGACATGCTTATAGGAGAGTTATATATCAATCATATGTGCCTATTATAGCCATGTATTTGCGCCATGAAACCTTGTACTTGTATTGCATGTCATTAGGAGGTATCTTGCAGAATTGAAAGTGTTGGTAGCCCCAATATATTCATAGGGGGAGGATGATGCACATGTGAAGCATATTGTGTATAGCCAAGCTCTTTGTTTTACTTGTAGGAGAGACATCAGAAGATCAATCGACATAGTGTTTAACACTTTAGGGGGGGTACTTCTCTCAGCCTCGTACTGCCCTTTACCCTTGATTTCAAAGGGGGAGAGAAGGACTTATTCTTTTGCAGGAGGTTGACATCAAGTCCAAAGGGGGAGATTATTAACATTATGGCTAGAGTGTTGGCCTTGATGTCAACCTAAGTCATGATCTCATCATGTCAACTTGGATCATTTGGTGATTTGATAATGAAGCTATAGGAGGATGCGAAGGTGCTAGATAGATAATGTTTTAAGATTCTTATAGAGGAGTTGCAGGAAGATGGACAAATTCCTGATAAATTAAGGAAATAATATGGAAGAATTCTAGGTAGAGGCTCTAAGTTTTCCTCAATTTAACCTATATTCACTAGGAGTCAGGCATGCACAGTGCGAAGAATCCTTATTTTTGTTGGGATACTAATGGAATCCGTGTGATAATTTTCATTGGGATGTTGTATCATCAAAGAGATGATGCCTATAGGTAATGAAAATAAAAAACCACGGGAAAAAACAATGAATTTCCCATGGAATTCATGCATAAGGTCGATCCAACATTCAATTGAGGCAGTCAACAATCCCATTATTAGGACAGGTCTGTAACTCCAAATGAATTGATTATTTTCATTAAAAGAATATATAAATATATACAAGGAGAGGGAGACTATTGAGATTCATCTTCCAATGTCTCATCATCTTCTTATTTTTTTTATTTACACTAATATCCTAATCCCTTAGGATTAGATGTCACCATCCTCCCCTTAATCTGAAGGGATGTTGGTGAGTCTAGGCATCATTCTGAATTTTTTAAACTTTCTCTTCTAAGAACTTTGGTTAATATGTCTAAAATATGCTCATTTATGGAACAATGTCTTAGGTCGGTAGTCTTGTCCTCAACATGATGTCAAATCATATGATACTTTATATTGATGTGCTTGGTTTGATCACAAAAATTTGGGCCAAATTTATTGCACAAATGTTGTTAATCAAAAGAGGAGTTGAATGCACTTGTTTCTCATGCGAATCTTCTAGAATATTCCTAAGACACACAATTTCCTTCATTGCTTCATAGTGTCAGTTGTGGAATATGCTAGAACTAACTATTTGCATGACCTCTAGGAGACAACTCTTTATCCAAGACTCATAACATAACTTGAAGTAGATACTCCATTTTATTCATCTCTATCAAAATATGAATCAGAGTATCCAATCAAGTTGAAGTCATCCACCTATGTATACTTGAGTCCAAAGTCTTGAGTTCCCTTCAAATACTTTAGAACTCTTTTTGCAAGATACCAATGACCCTCACAAGGCTTTTGCATAAACATGGAGAGGATTCCAATAACAAATGAAATTTCCATTCTTGTAGTAGTCAGGTAGTTGAGACTTCCTATGAGCTATTTTTACTTCGTTGTGTCCTCAAATTCATTTCCTTCAATGGATGTGACCTTTAAATTATGTTCCAATGGAGTGGTCAATAGATTGCAATCAACCATGTCAAATTTGTTCAAGATATCTCCAATTTACTTCTTTTGAGAGAGAAATATAATCTTATAATGTTAGGTTACTTCAGTACCAAGATAGTAGTGAACATATCCCAAATCTACCATTTCAAAACCTTTCTTCAATTATTTCTTTATGGATGCAATGTAGTTTTTATTTTTCCTTGTCATCAGAAGGTCATCTACATACACCACAAGATATACACTTTTTTTTCCAACTTTCTTGAAAAAAAAGTTGCGTCATCAAGATCATAGTGTTTGAAATTGAGTATCAGAAGATGCTCAATCAAAATTTCATACCAGGTTCCCGTGTTTGTTTGAATACATACAAGGATTTGACTAGCTTAAATAGTTTGTGTTCTTGACTCTTCATACAAATTATTCTAGTTGGGACAGAAAAACATTCTCTTTGAGATCCTCATTCAAGAGAGAAATTTTTACGTTCATTTGATGGATTTTCCAACTGTTATGAGTTGCCAAGGCAAAGAGATTCCGAATGGTATCCCATTTTGCTATGGGGGAAAGGGTCTCCTCATAATCAACCTATTCCTTTTATGCAACACCTTTTGCCATGATCCTAACTTTATGCTTGTCAAGTGAGTCATCTGCTTTACACTTGTTCTTGAAGGCGCACTTGCAAGCTATCAGTTTGTTTCCCAATGTAGGATCAACCAACTTCTAGGTGTCATTCTTTACCAAAGAATCATATTCTTTCTACATCGCTTCTTTCCATTCATCATGATAATATACTTATTTGAAGGAAGTTGGTTAAAAATTTTTAGACAAATTTCATTCACATAAAATTTCATGAAAGTTTTTGAAAGTCTCAAAAGTTTTAGATTTTTTCTTCAATAGATATACCCAACACATTTTGGTGTAGTCATCAATAGATGTCATCATGTATTTATTACCATTTGTAGAAGGAACATGCATAGGGCCACATACATCAGAATGAAAGAGTTCAAACTTTTTGTGTGCTTTTGAATGAGAATCATGAAAATACTATTTGTTGTGCTTTCCTAAGATATAAGAATCACATTGCTTTAGTTTCCTAGGAATGATAGCCAAAACAGTAACACCATTTTTCTTCAATAAACACAGACTTTCATAGTTCAAATGTCCAAATTTAGCATGCCAAAAGGGACTAGATGGTATTGTACCTTCATCAAATTTAGAATTGTATGCAAAATTATGTGTGTAAGAAGTGGTTACTTACAACTTCAAGAGTCTTCCTTCTTCTATCCTAGTCATGACAAGTGAATTGTTTGATTCTTTTCTAACCTTAACCTTTCCATAAAAATGTGAATGTAGTGTCCTTGCTGGAGTTTTTAAACCAAGGAAAACACGTTTCTCTGTAACTCTGGGAGGTAGAGATCATGTAGAAGAAAGTATGGGATATCAGACACTTTGAGCATGATGGTGCCAAGCCCTGATGGCTTGAGTTTTTACTTATCTGCAAAGTAATCTCCTCCATCAACATTATCAGTGAATTATTCAAAGAAATACTTCTAAAATCATGTGGTGAGTTTCTTCTGAATCAAGCAACCATGCATCTTTCCATAAAGTAAGTGAAGCATTAAATAAGTCTTATGTTACTCCAATATTTCAATGTTTCCCAAAATAATGAGCATATTAGGGTGCTTTATGTTTCCCTTTATCTAATGATTTTCCTTTCTCTTCATTCCTTTCCTGTCTAATCATGTCCCATGAGATATTATATGTGGAAGCATCATGTCCATTTCTATTGCATCATATGTAATGAAGATCGGGTCTTTCTCCTTGGTATTGTGTGCCTCCCTACCTCTATTATTCTTCCTTCCATGTCCTCTTCCACTGCCTCTTCCTATAAAAGAATATGTGCCTAATTCTTCTCTTTTTGGGCAAGGAACACAACTTGTTTAGGAGACTGAGAAGCTATCATCTTCGTCCCAAAAGATTTCTCTCTTTTAGCAAACTTCTCCACAAGATGGTCAATGGAAATCTCCTTAAGTTTGCCACTAGCTTGTAATGAGTCATGGTAATGTGAATAAGTGGGATACAATGCATTGAAAAATGTTTTGAGAGGAATATCCATTTTAACACCAATGGATTATGTATCATGAAAAGTAGCTCTTATTTTAGAGGCTAGGGCAAGGGGATCATCATCTTTTAATTCTAAATTGAAAATTTTGATTATTAATTAGACTAGTTCAAGATGTGAATGTGAGTCATATAATTCTTTCAACTTTTTTAAAACACTAAAAGCATCTGTAAATGGTGTAATATGATGACTCACCTCTTCATTGAGTGGCACTAAAATAATGGCATAATATTTACTATTCTTGTTCTCCCAGATGGTGACCTCTTTGTCTCAAGTGGGATTCTTACAAGGATTGCTTCCTTCACCTTCACAAACTCCTTTTCACAACTCATTAAAAATCAAGGTATGCTTTATCTTCATGGACCATTCATGGTAGTTCTCTTTTACAGACAGAACTACTTCAACTATGGAGATGAGTGAATGCATTATAAAAAAAAACTATTTTCTTTCAATTTCCAAAATAATTATTGCCTTACTCTCTACTTTTTTAATTTTGTTTTTGTAATTATTTAGGTAAGAAACTACATTAATATGTAGATGGAAACACTTCACTCTTCACTATACCATGTCAATACTTTAATACTTTAATATGGCACAGACTCTACTCATATAAGATATCACATCATATATATATGACCATTTAATATATCACCACTCATATAATATATTACATGTACTAATATATATCATCTCTCCATACATAAACACTTTCATACTATATACCATATGGTCTTTATAAAGGAACTCAATGCATTTTCATACCATACACCATAGTTCCAATGCATGAATCAATGCAATTTTAATGTTTACCCATATGTGTACAATATGATGCACTATGCACATACCAGGAATATTCACAGCAAAGAGTATGACCACATGAGGCTTCAACTAGTTTCATGGCTTACACCATATGATACCCGGTCACATGCATGAGTCTTCAACGAAAACTGTTATCAAACACACCAACACACTATATGCATGCTATGACGATCATAACTAGTGCACAATCACGATTTCAACCAATGTTTTGACCAACATTCCAACACTTTCCACCATTGTTCATGATTTATCAATGCACCAATGATTCACATGTAATTTCGAACAACAAAGGACCAATTCATATGTTTCATACCTATCCACGCATATCGGCCAATGCAAAATGGATGAGAAGTATAGGAGAATGAACGTTGTAGAAGAATGACCATGGAGTTCAATGCATTTCAATGCACGACATTCAATGCAAAATCCAACATTCAATTCATTACAACATCCAGATTAATGTACACACCAAACAAATAAGGAGATTAATTCAAGGAGAAGACAAAGCGTTCAGTATTAAGTGAGAAGAGAATCTAATAGAAAGAGAATATGGCTAGGAATTTAGGAGTTATATAGTATTAAAAGGGTAAAAGGGACATGTTACTTTGATACTGTCGAAGTTTCTAAGTCTAACAATTAGAAACCCTCCATGTACTTCCTGATTTATTCCTTCCTACTTGTTCTGATTAATTAACAAGTTATTTACCATAAAAATACTGAAAATAAACATAATTGCATGCTCAACACATTACAGATCATCAAATGAAGGAAACAGAAACAAGCACACAAATGACACCATTATTTTTGGACTAATGTCCCCATAAAAACCTAATGCGAGAAAGCCAATGCAGCTATCTGAGGGTTTGATTTATTAATCAGTTTCATAATACAATCTAGGTGACACATCCATCTCACCCAACAGAGAAAAATCTCGGCAGTAGTACCTCTTCTTCGGAGACAGATGCTCCTGTTGAAACCCTGGATAAACACTCTAGCAACTCCTCAGCTCCAATCTTCCCCACGAAAAACCCCAGCATCAGCCTCTAGGGCCTGCGGCAGACTATTCTTCCCTTTGTGTCACCTTTCCAGGAAGTTTTGGCAGTTCTAGCTTTTGCCCTCTGTGTCATCTTTCCCGGCAGTTCCCAACAGTTCTGACTGTTCCCAGTTATTCCAACAGTTTCCGACAGTTCCCTCCGTTCCCAACAGTTTCGGCTTCTGCCATCTGTGTCAACTTTCTCAGCTACTGTGGCAGTTATGGCTGTTCTCGACAGTTTTGGCTTCTACCCTCTGTGTCAGCTTTCCTGGCTATTCCCAGCAGTTCTGGCTTCTGCCCTCTACATCAGCTTTCTCGACTGCTATGCTGATCCTCCCGGTAGTATCTCTACCTCTCTGTTTTTGTATTCACTGCCCCTCAGCTACAACTCGAGATCATTCTGTCAACTTTCTCAGCAAACCCAGCCCTAAAAAGTTCAAATCTTGATCTCTTGGTGTGTTCTCCAAGTTACCCTCAAGCCTCCTCTTATACTTTTATCGTTTGCAAATCAATGCCCGAGATTAAGTCCCTAATCAACGGCTAAGATTAGATCTGGCTTGATCCATGACTTTTGGATCATTCTAACACAGTTTTATATTAATTCACATTAATATTTTAATTTCCTTAAGTTTAGACTTAGGAAATCCATTAAAAATATTAATTATTTTAATATCTCCCAAACTGTTTAGAATCTGCCCAAACACTTTCTGGGTATTGGAGATCTCATGTGTCTTATCCTCTCCACCAAATTTTGTCGCTAGAGCACATCTAATGCTACCCAAAATCAACACTCCCTCTTAGCGAGGACTGTGCTCTAGCAATACTCCTTACTGAGTATTACTATGATCATCTGGCATTGATCCCTAATGCTAGGCCTACTACCCTTGATCTGTACTGCTGCATCTCTTACTACCACTCATGGATCTGCCACTGCCACTGCTGCATCTATACAACAGCTCCCTCTGCATCCGTGTTGCTGCGCATGGCCCTGCCACTGCCACTGCTGCGTCTGCACTGCATCCCCTCTCATCATGCTACATTGTGCTGCCCATAGCACTGCCACTAATAACTGTTGCACTGTAACTCAGTTAATGAAAAGTAAGTACCTAATCTCCCAACTCTGACATCTCTGTCAGGCTAGAGACACTCCCAATGCTGAAGCTCCCTCTTTCGCTGACAAGTTTGCTGCAACAACTCCCTACATCTATCATCGTTGTACACCTCTCTGTGCCATCCTGCATTGGTGCAACACTCCCGTGCCTCTCACACTTTACATCCTGCTAGCCTTGCACTCTCTTGGGAATCCTGCACTATTGCTCTCTCTGTCGCTCCATCCTCATCCGTCTCTACCGACACCCGCCAGTCCTCCTACTCCTCTTTGGGGCTCCTGTAGCTAGGTATAATCCAAGAGGTTGGGTACCTCGAGGATCCTTCCCCTCATCTTTTGTATTCCTCTTGACTACAGCTCGATGTCTCCCCACTTTCGCTCAAGCGGTGTGTGTGCACTCTGTTAGGTTCCTATAATAATAGGGTTCATAATTTTGAATTGACCATGTCTATCTTGTAATATTGTACATACCTTTGCTTTCTGCAAATGTTTTCCCATATATAAAAATTGAAAAGAGGGTATGTCCTAAAAGAAAAATCAAAGGACAAAAATAAAGAAAGATCAAAAAAGAATATTAAATATGGACCCACCCAAAAAAAGATTAAAAAGATCATGAAAGTGGGCACATTCAAATGCCACTACTATTAATTTACTTTTTGCAAATAAGATTGAGTGAAGCTTGTCAAAATTTCAGAATCCATGATGGTAAAATAGTTTAATATTGATCCATTCATGCTTTAAATTTCATGTTGGTAGATAGAGAATGAAGATCTAGCCAAACTGTTTAATCTTGGCAGATTAGTAGTCAAGTAGAGAATAATAAGGAGCTCATTAGCTTAATCTGAGCCCTTGGAAGTTATAAAGTTATAATTAGGTAGTTTTCTTATCAAAGAAAAAGGAATAAAGGGTCAACAAGCTCAAATGCACCCAATAAATGAAGAGAAAATGTTAGGGTAAATAAAGGCTAGGTAGAAGAGGTTTTGGAATGCATAAGGTTGCTAGCTCAAATGCACCTTTATCATGCTTAAATCTTATGTTTCATATGCAAGAGGAACTATCAAAGGAAGGAGGACATTCACAAAAATTGTGTATTACTTTGGGTGTATACCCTAAAAAGTTCTATATGATTTTAGGCCTGAATACTGAAGCTTATTCACTAATTTCCCCTCATTTCACTAAACCCTTACATGTCTAGTTTAATAATTTCCCTTTATTACCCCTTCATTATGTTTTTCACTAATTTCCCCCTCTTGCTTCCAAAATACCCTTCGTTCTTCATTTCCCCTTGTAATAACCCTTTCGCTTCATTTTAACTCTTTTCCCCCTTGATTTCACACTTTTCCCTAGACATTACCCTTTTAGAAATTAGTTTCCCTTATTAATTTCCCCTTTTCCCTTAAAAACCCACTAAAACCTCTTATCTTAAGTTTGAATAATGTATCGGGCCCCATTGAAAAAACCCTCCCTGATACCCTTTTTAACTTAACCCTTACATTATTCATACAATAATCCTGCTTTTATATATTTAAAACCCCCCCCACTTTATAAATCTCGACCCTCACTAAACCTTTGAAATATATTTAAACCAAAACATTATTTATCGTCGAGCCCCACGAACCACACCCTGACGTAGCCCTTGCAACTCCGTTGCGCGATAACCCTCCGATCTCCCACCTCCATATCTTACGGCCCATATCCATATTGCGTGCTCTCATCATATGACAATTAAAATCCTAAAAGCATGCGAGATTCATGGTTTTTCTCGAGTGCCCTTTTGCTACGTGGCAACCCCACTTTATATCGCGTACTCTCAAAAAATATTGTCCTCCACTCAAAAGCGGTTTGATATGCCACAAAACCACCTCCCATTCCACAACAGCCCCCTCAGAAGATCGACCTCCCACTGTCTCCTCCTACCCAAAATTCTCCTCTGACTACTTCACTGTGTATTCCCGAAAGCCCTATCATCCATTGTTGTGCGGTAAACCATCTAACCACACCTGCATAATGTGAAAAATCACTGAGTTTTTACAATATGAAATTCTACCATTCCCTTACCTCTATTTAAAATTAATAAATGAAAAGATTTTTCCTAATAGAATTGAGCCATCCACAATCTGGACTGCATACACAGTTTCAGTTCAATAAAGCCATTAATTGCCTTCCCTGCAGACCTATGCTTTATTAATGATTGTTTTATTTTGCAGGTGATTAGTAGAACGAGAGCTTGGACAAAAGTTTTTATACTAGTTCCAAAACCTGTTTACATCAAGATTCGCAAGGAAATGTATTCAAAGGCTTTATTCAGAAGGAAAAGAAAATTATCACAAAGCAAGAAGAAATAATTTACAGAGAGCCAGTAATGGTTAAAACAGAGATAAATCCCATAAAATAAAAATGAAATATCTATATCTATATCTATATCTATATATATATATAGATATAGATATAGATATAGATATAGATATAGATATAGATATATAATCCCTCTTTTTACCCCTTACTTCACCAAACCCTATTAATATAAAGTTTTTGGCTTTATATTAATTTCTCCCCACAAGCCTATACTACCTCTTCCCCCTGCAAAGTCAACCAATGGCCCACCCCTTCACTGAGAATTAAACACCATTCATTTTTATTTGCCTTGAGATTCGTAAAAACAAATGAACGGTTAAAATTCCATATCACGCCCTCAACTCATCCAACACTTAACACTCAAAAAGCATGTGAGATTAATGGTTTTCCCAGCCCATCTTTTTACTACGTGGCAACCCCACGTTATATATACCACCTACCACTCAAAGGCGGTATGGTAAACCATTAATTGTTTTGGTTTTAAATCTTATAAATGTTACAGGAATATGGGGTGGATTAATTTCAAGTGAAATACAGAGATATGAGAATGTAGTAATATTTCAGAGCTATGGGTGAAACCATACTTGAGGTAAAATTATATAGCTACAGGCCTTGAGATTTGTAAAAACAAATGAACGGTTAAAATTCCATATCACGCGCTCAACTCATCCAACACTTAACACTCAAAAAGCATGTGAGATTAATGGTTTTCCCAGCCCATCTTTTTACTACGTGGCAACCCCACGTTATATATACCACCTACCACTTAAAGGTAGTATGGTAAAACAGTTACCATTAACTGTTTTGGTTTTAAATCTTATAAATGTTACAGGAATATGGGGTGGATTAATTTCAAGTGAAATACAGAGATATGAGAATGTAGTAATATTTCAGAGCTATGGGTGAAACCATACCTGAGGTAAAATTATATAGCTACAGGCAATATGAGACTAAGGTTGTGGATTCACAAATGTCATGAATTTATCAAAGAAAATAAAAGGGAAAAATTCACATGAAATCAATTTACAGGCATGGTGAAATCAATTTACAGGGGTAAAATCATATTGCGGGTGAAAGTGAAAGAGTAAAGTGAAAATACTCTTCCAACCATACAAATCAACACATGGTTTTGCAAAACCATGTATTCTACAAGGATAAAAGGATTTTACATACAGATAAAATGAATTTACAGAGGAAGGAGTGATAAGAAACAAAATTACACCTGGTTTGTGAATTCATGGAAAGAGAGAACAAAACCACAAATTGGAAACAACCCATGGTTTTGTAGAAGTTTAATTATAAATTTCATTTAAAATATTTTGGAAATATTATTCAAACATATATATTATTATATATTTTCCAAAATATTTTGTGACCCTAATGGATAATAAAACAGCAGGGCAGTCACAGGATCAGTCATTAGTGAGGGAAGTCTCAGATTATCAAATCATAGGATCAGTAAGCAATTGAGTGAATTACTAAGAAAAAGAGAGATACATCTGCATATACTAGTTCATTTGTCACCACAACCACAAATTTAGGTCCACATCCTACCTGCTCTCACTTCCACAGCAACAACATTTGCCTAGCACATTCCACGAGGGTTTATTGTAACATTTTTCAAGTCAGCAGATTGGACTGAGTAATAAAGGAATTGCATTACAGGATTCATTTTTTGGTGCACTTCAGTGAAGTATCTTTCATTTGTCAATTTGTTATCTTCTTAAGTGTTTCACATACTTGCATGTTATCTAAATTGAATGAAATAACTGGAAAATTATTACAGAATTTGCCTAAGTATATTTTGTCTTGAACAATTAATCATTTTAATGTTTTCTTCTGATATCTAGAGTAGGAAACCCTTCATTGCTCCCTAGTTTCGATTGACCTCTACCATTTCCATCATAATCCCGTTTGAGGAACCCTTAATTTCTCCTTGACCCCGATTTAAAACCACTTCACCAGCTAGCCTAAAAGATATGAATTTACTCAACTAACTTGCCTTGTAAACATTATCTTTAGAACTTGATAAAATCCTGTTTTCTTGACACTTGGCCCCATAGCCCAATGGTAAAATACCTCCCTCTATCCATCTAAGTCAGTAATTCCACCTCCAAATCAAAATCAAAACCCAATCAAAGCTTAAATAACTAGCCTAAAATCGATTAACTAAACAAAGTTAAATCATAAAGGGAGAGCCCTCTCTGAGCATTAGGAAGGCTAGATCCTGATCTGAAAAGTAGGTTTGAGGTTAGCTCTATTATTTATTTCATAACAACTCTAGGGAAATTTTAGAGTGATAACATAGTGGTGACCATACCGGGGAAGAGAACATTTTATTCAAAAAGTTTATATAAAGACTAGATTTGATCTATGATGGTGGAAAGTGATCAGACACACAAAGGTTAAAATCATCCACCTTGTGACTCCAACTGCAAATTTATTTCACAATCAAGACTCCACTGGAGGAATGAACCTGAAAGAACAATATGGGAAGATCAAGTTTCTAACTTGGATCGCTATCCAAGACATCATGTTTTTTCTCATCAAGAAGATTTTTCAATGTATATTGTATTTTAGAGAAGATCTTAGATTAATTTTTGATTATTTTCCTTGGAATATTGTAAATACAAATTTTCCTTATCCATTTGAGCAACTTTCTTCTAAATCTTATGATGATCAATTTCCAATTGAGAAGCCTCACACAATCAAGACTAATCTTACAATTATTGTACATATTCCTATACCTTGTAAAGTTCCTGATAAATGTAAGCCCCTCATGTAACCTCCTATACTCCATGATTTTCCTCATAACTATTACAAATATCTCCCCAATTTTGATGGAGAGAATGGTATCACTGCCCAAAATCATATTCAAGGTTTTGAGAATTATCTGGACCTATTTGAGATTAATGAAGATGATGTTATTATCAAGATTTTTTTCTCTTTCTTTGCAAATTAAAGTAAAGAGTTGGTTCAAGAACCTGCGTATTGCAAGCATCTCAAATTTTCAATAGTTTGTCAAATTTTTCCTTGATTGATGGATAATCAAAGTCAATCTTTTTCTGATCATAGAAGAACGTAATCAGTTGAAATGATAGCCAAATGAAACAATACAACAATTTTCTGACAAATTTAATCAATTTTATTATTTAATGTCAGCGAATATAAGACCTCCTCATGCTTAAGCTCTTTTGCATTACCCAAAAGCACTTGATCCAAAAATAGAATTTCAGCTAAGAGAAAGAAACCCAACAACTCTTGAAAAGATGCAGAACATTGCAGTAGATGTAGAAGTTCATCTACAGATTAAAAAGAAAAATTTGAAACAAAAGCAGAGAAGAAAAAAATTGCAGAGGTAAAACTTGACATTTTAGTAAGAAAAATAGAGGAAATGATACAGAAGATCACCATGCAAGAAATTTTTTTTGTGCAAGATCACCATGACCTATTTATTACAGAAAAAGAACAAGTTGATATCCATGAACAAATTCTTACTAATTCCAACTACCATAGATCACAAAATGGATTTACAGATCAATATGTGGAAAAGGAATCTATTGATTTAATGTGTATGTTTGATGACATTCCTTCTTTTAATGATTTTCCTAGGTGATCCAAAATGGATTTTGGATAGAATTCTGAGTCTAAGTGTTCCTCACAAAGGAAAATGAAAGTCTAAGGATGCTCTTGGAAATAGTCCCCTTACTTATACCTTTTCATTCTGAATCTGCTGCAATTTGAATGGGCTAAAATGGACCTCAGATGAAGAAGTTATCGCAGAAAGAAATTGCCCTTTGTCCTTTGAAAAATAGGCAAAAATCTTCAAAAAAATGGCCTAAAAGTCTTTATAAAGGAAAATTGCATTGGAATGGTCCAAGAGGCAGCCTTAAAGCGGAGGTGGAAGAGACCCTCTATCATCGATCTTCGACATATTGGGTCGAAGGCAGGCAAGAATGCGATGTGATATCAGCATCGACGGATCAGGTCGGCACAGTCCATAGTCAAAGGGAAGAACTATCGGGTCGTTGCAAATGTGATATGCGATAGCGATTTCAACGTGCAATCTCAGCCGTCGGATCAGAAATGAGATCAATGGCTAGGATTAAATTGGTGGTCGGGAGACCGATGATCCCCGACACAAAGGGCCGATGCGATGCGATCTGGACCGTCTGATCGGGGATCAAATCAACGGTCCAAATTAAATCGACGATTGGTGATCGGCGATCCCTGATAGCAGGGCTAATGTGATTTCTGATAGCGATATGCTGATAAGGGTTGGACCGGATAAGGATTATAGATGCGATTGCATAAATTTTGAGATTCGTATTTTTGGATTTTCTGTGTATTCCGTTATATTTGGGGTTTTGGGCAATACGCCATGCGATAGCGATTTGTGATAGAATGGCAGACCTAATAGGGTTTATAGGGGCGATCTAATGAAATTTCAAGTCCGGAATTCACGCCCGATAATGTATTTTCAGAAAATCTCTGTGTATTGGAATTTTGCCCATTTTCGGGTTTTTGCTTGGAAAAAAACCCCGATCCCTCTGTAACAGCCCTTGATCACTCTGCCACATTGCAAGAGGGCGTTTTTGGCAGATAATGATGCATTTGAAGCCACAGAGCCACAAAGCTAGATGACCAGTCGAACAGACAACACACGGAGAAGCCATAGAGCCACAGGGGACTAATGACACATAGAGAAACGACTCGGGAAGCCGGAGAGCCAGAAAAATGCCTCAAAGGAGCTAGAGAGCACGATTGAGAGGCTAAAAAGGTAGCACAGAGAAGCTAAGGGAGTATTGGAGTCGCTTGGAGTTCAAGTGGAAAAACCAGAGAGATAAAATTTGTTGAGGCAGTCACTTAAAGGTCGAGCGAACTACTGATAGCTCACAGAGCTGCAGCGCAGAGAGCACATTTGACTAAAGGTCACTGGAAGGTTGCAAAAAGGTCGTTGGGATGTCAAACGAACCATTGATGCACATAGAGGCCGAGAAAGAGCTCATAGAAGCTAGAGCCAAAGAGCCAAGAGCCGGAGCGAGAGCTAGAGCCACGAGCCAGAACCAAGAGCGAGAGCCAGAGCTAGAGCAAGAGCCAGAGTTAGAAAGCCAAAGAACTTTAGAGCCAGGGATGATATGGTGTTCTAAACCCATTGTGTTCTATGTAAACTAGTGGAGTTGAGCGTGGATCTTGGAAAAGAACTGCTGCCATAATCCCAGAGGGCCTAGTTGAGTTGACTAGAGCTCAAGGAAGCATAGCCCAAGAGTTTTGGGTGAATTCCATATTAAACTTGTTGTATTATGTGTTTTTTATTTGCTGTAATATTTTAATGTTATATGTATGTTATATCAGCATAAACAACAGAATTTTAAAGAACATAAACGATCAAAAATAAACACCAGCATACATCTTATTTTCAAGCACATTATTAATTCTGCATTGGTTAATCAATAAATCTTGGGAACATTTAAGCTTTGGAAGTGGGAGAGGTTATTGTAAGCTCACAAGAAGCCTTTGTGCCCCATTTTTAGATATGGTGGTATCAAAGCCTAAGATTGGTTAACCCCACCTTCAAGAAGGTGATATCAAAGTTGGTTATACTAGAGCAAGTGGTATCATCTCAGAATGATTGATTGACAGAGAAAAGATTGCTTGTCTGAAAGGTGTTTTGGCAGTCAAGGATTGATTGTCTAATTGATTGTATGCTTGTTGCAGACTAACTATTGTTTGAGTTTGCAAAGATGAAGGGAAAGCTATTGATAGATCAGTCCAAGAAGGACAAGAAGGAAGAAGGGCTGAAGGATTCTTCTTATCCCAAAGGACCTCAAAGCAATCCTTGAAGCAAAAGAGGTTTGTTGCAAAAGGTTGCTTGGATAAGCTCTTTGTTAATCTTGTTTGAAGTTATTTTGTGCATTTTGATAATGACAACTTCTACAAGTGAGTCCTCAAATTCCTCCTTCATCACAAGATTCTTTGATGGAGATATGAAGCAAGACTTGTTCATCATGATGGACATGGTGAGGGAAATGTATGAGGATGGGAGGAAGATCAGCATACTTAGAGAGTAGTTGAATTCCGTGGAGGAAGAGAAGCATATGCTTTCTGACAAATTACAGGAAATGGAGAGGCAACTTCATATTACAAATATGAACCTGAAAAGGATGCATGAGTTGGAGTCACAACTCTTTGTTACCAAAGAAGCCTTAGTTAAGTATCAGCTTGAAGAAGAGGTAAACCATTCCAGTTTGTCTTCAAATTCTTCTAAGAATGATTATATTGGTTCTTTTGACAATCATACCAGAGGCATAGGTTCCAAGCTAATGTACAAGATGGGTTATAAAGGAAAAGGCTTGGGTAAGCATGCACAAGGTATTGTTGAGCCAATAATGGTTAAGGAAAGGCCTAAGTATTTGGATCTTGGCTATGGACAATCTTATGGAGAGAGTTCCAAAGCTGCCATGAAGGCCATTGAAACAGTTCCAAGAAGGAGTTTCATTGCAGGTCCTCTACCTCAGAAGTGTGAAGATTGTATTCAAGAGGAATGCAATAGCTTGAAACATCATTTGTAGGATGCAGGTGTTCAGAAGCACACACTTGAACCAGAGAGTTGTGGAAACTCTGAAAGCCTTGAAGAGGTTGATGGTGTTCCAAATGGAGCTACCTCTTCATTCAATTCACCTCCTCATGAAGGCAATATAGGTGAAAGAGAAAGGTATAAATCTGGTTCTAAATAGGTTCCTTTTGATTATGTAAAGCATGGTAAATTCCCATATAAGCATTGGAAAAGAATTGCATGTTCCCTTTGTGGTTTGGATAACCATAATGTTTCTAGATGTTGAAAGAGAATGGCAACATACAAGAAACTTTTGAAGGAAAGGAAGCAAGGAGCCAAAGGTCCATTGGACAAGGCAAATCATGTTGTCAAGAGGATGCACATGTGTTGCACTTACTGCCATAAGCAAGGGCATCTTGCTGAAAAGTGTTGGACTCTGAATCCAGCAATGCTTCCACAAAAGCTGAAGAAGGTGGAAAGAGAAGATGGCAGAAATGGAAAGAAAGTTTCCATGAATGATGTGTCTCAGGATGATTCACATGTTGATTTTGACGTTCAGACAAAGGAAGACCTTTGAAATGGTTTGGTAAGAAATGGTTAGAGTTCTTATCCAATTAAGATTGCATGTCTATTAATGCATCTATTTGCATTTATTTTTTAATGGAATACAAGTTGCAGGGTTTTACCAAGAAGGTGAATGGAAAAATGTTGAGTAGGAGACTCACTTTATTGTTGCAACATTATATTTCATTTCAGCTTCAAAAGTACAGTGTGCTTAAGTGAAAGTTGAAAGATGAAATGCATGCATGAGCTTGATGTGCATGAACACAGGGACGCTGATGATTTCCTTGTTTTTGAACATGTGTGTGTGATTAACTTGAAGGTTTGATTGCTTTTACATGCATGTGATGCAATGTTGACTTGGGAGAATTTAACTTGGTCTCCAAGATGGAGATAATGATGAAGTGTTTTACCTTTTGAAAAAGAGTCCTAATGGTCTTTTTCTACATACTTGATTTGAAGGGTCATTTGTTTTAGAGGCATGTTTTGTGGGCTAGTTATCTAGTCCATCATCTGTATGTAGATGTAAGACATGGAAGTGTTCACAAGATGTGAAATCTATTTCTTTTGTGAAGCAGGAGTTTAGCCCATCCAGTTGTTGTTTGTGTTTCTGTTGTTGCTAACAATTGTTGTTGACAGCTTTTCAAACAGGTACAAATATAGTTTTGTGGACTAGATGTACTTCAGACTTGTTTGAGCCACCTTGGATCAATGATCTAGGCAGAGAAGTTCAAACGACCTTCTATGACCATTTCAGTAGGAGTTCTGCAGGAAGGCAAGGAGGAAGGTAGTTCTTCCCAGGAGGACCAACACATCTAGGAAGGAAAGTGGTTGAAGGTTTTGGCTCATAGGCACTATGCAAGGCAAGTGTGTGGAGGCTGAAAGAATAGGGTGATGTTACTCTCATTTACTGTTCAAATCAGTATATCAGTATTTTGGAGACCAAAAGTTCTTTCTTGGGAAGGCATGATCCAAAATGGATTTTGGATAGACTTCTAATTCTAAGTGTTCCTCACAGAGGAAAATGAAAGTCTAAGGATGCTCCTGGAAATAGTCCCATTACGTAGACCTTTTCATTCTGAATCTATTGTAATTTGAATGGGCTAAAATGGACCTCGGATGCAGAAGTTATCGTAGAAAGAAGTTGCCCTTTGTCCTTTGAAAAAGAGGCAAAAATCTTCAAAAAATGGCCTAAAAGGCTTTATAAAGGAAAATCACATCGGAATGGTCCAAGAGGCGGCCTTAAAGCGGAGGTGGAAGAGACCCCTGATCACTGATCTCCGACATATTGGGTTGGAGGCAGGCATGAATGGGATGCGATATCGGTGTCGGCGGATCGAGTCGGCACAGTCCATAGTCAAAGGGAAGAACCCTCGAGCCATTGCAAATGCGATATGCGATAAGGATCGTGACGTGAAATCTCAGTTGTCGAATTGGAAATGAGATCAACGACCATGATTAAATCGGCAGTTGGGAGATCGACGATCCCCGACACAAAGGGCCGATGTGATAGCAATATGCAATGCGATCTGGACTATGCGATCGGGGATCAGATCAACAGTCCAGATTAAATCAATGATCGGCACTCCCCGATAGTAGGGCTAGTGCGATTTGCGATAGTGATATGCCGATAAGGGCCGACCCCGATAAGGATTATAGATGCGATTGCATAAATTTTGAGATCCGTATTTTCGGATTTTCTATGTATTCCTTTGTATCTAGGGTTTTGGCGAATACCCAATGCGATAATGATTGGCGATAGAATGGCTGACCTGATAGGGTTTATAGGGGCAATTTAATGAAATTTCAAGTTCGAAATTCACACCTGATAGTGTTGTTTAGTCAATTTAGTGTTCCTAAATTGATGTCATTAATTGTCAACCCGGGGCTCGTAAGCTGATGAAGTGAAGGTGTACTATATGTACTTAAGCAACTTTCTTAGAGCTTTTGTCGTTTGGGGGTGTTGTTTATGGTTAACTTATCTTCCTAAGATGGAGTGATGATTATAGACAGATGAGTGCAAGTGTGTGAAAAGTGAGTTCTATATGAGTGAAAGTGTGTGTGATTGGTGATTCTAATTACTTGCTGAATTTGTAAAGGAAAAGAACTTGAAAGAAATGAATAAATTGAAATGACTTGAAAGTAAATGACCACGTTCTAATGGCATTAGTCTCTATCCATATTGCTGTAAATAAAAGAAACAAGAAAATCACTTCAAGGATTGATGATAATGATTATCTCCTCCTAACTCCCTGCTTCTACCACATAGTACTGCGTAAAACACGATTAGGAGGTAGCTGAAGACAAATCCAAGAATTGATAAAAACTCTAATTGACAAATTGTAACACTACTAAGCCTTTTCCATCATACTGCTTCCTACATATGTGATTATGTGTAACAAGTGGAAAAAGTATTAGTGTCACAAGCCAAGACTACTCAAAGACAAGCTGCAATTAATTAGTGTTCTGTTCTCTTGAAAGATAAGCCATTCATGATAAACAGAGCATAAATTAGTTAGCATCCAACTTGTAAAACTAAGCTAAAACTAATCTAGAAAACAGAGTAAAAAGGGCAGCATTATGAACAAGACAACTGCAACTACCATTAGATATTAGAGCAAACACAACACACTTAATCCCGGGTCAAAACCTGCAAAGAAGTAAATCTGATCAGTGAAAATAAAGGCTGCAGTAGTAAAGAGAAATCAAGCTGTACATAACTCAAGAAAAGGAAATGCTGAAGATGAAATAAAGAAATTGCAGAAGTAAAACACGAAAATACTTTACAAGGCTAATACGAACAGGGGCCCTCCATTCATATTATCCACAGAAAACTCAGATGCTCTTAAGACTTCAAAACAGCGTTTCCATTACTTTATATGCAGAGATACATAGTCAAAAAGTGTTGGAACAGCTCTTATAAAAACAGAGTTTTAAAAACGTGCCAAAATTCTCACAAATACATACACTATAGCATCCAAAAGTTAACATAAGCGTACGCAGACGCAAGTATGTATAGGCATCTGCAAGATGGCCTAATACGTAAAGCATAAAACAGAAAATAACTGAAAAGCATGCGTATTAAAGGTGCAGTTAACACGTCATAGGCTTCGTTGTCAAGCTGGAGGTCCTGGTCGATATGGGCAATGAATCCAGCATTAGATCATGTCCCCCATGGCTTTCAAAACACGGACAAGTCACCTTTTCCACCGACGTAATCAAACAGCTTACGTATCCACGTTAAGCTGCCTTTATTTGACCGTAACTTGACCCCCTTTGACCGGAGGTACAGATGACGTGGCCAGCTGAACTGATGGCACAGGAACCTCGAGCACGTATATTCCAACATGCCCACGTGGCTCATTCTGCAAAATAGCACGTGGAACCTTGAGATCAACAAAATGGCTGCGGGATCATCAGATGGCTGCGGGATCAGCAGATGGCTGCGGAATCAGCAGAAAGCTGCGGAATAATTGCAAGTATGTCAAAAACTAAACAAAACAATTACCCATTAGCAAAGCTCACTTGATCATGTTTAATGACGACTAATGTAATGATCTGGGTGGAAAATGAGGCAAAAGAGAGAGGAAAGTGATGAAAACAGTAGGTAATGGTGGATGATAAGGTGTAAAGTAGGGACTCTACATACCCCCACTACGAGGGCATTGCATGTCCTCATGCAAAAACACTGATCAATCAACCTGCTGTGATGCCTCTGCCAAGACATCCAATCTCCTCTTCTTTCTCTGTGTAGACACATTTACCCTTGGCTTCTTTACTAAGCATCTGAACTTTAGGTTGATCAAGGCTCTGTTTAGCTTTTTGCATCTCTTCCTTAACTTTTTGTTATTTCTTTGCCACAGGCCCAAATGTAACATGGTGTTATCATGAATCATCTTATCCAATTTGGCTTGCTCTTTCAACTTCTCATTTTCTTGCATGATATGTCGATTTAGAACCTCAATCTCAAAAATTTCCTGTTTCAAGGAGTGGACTTGTTGTTCTAAAGGTTGAACATTACTTGGGCCAGCGGCTGCTTGCTCCAATGTTTCCAGATAATTATACACTTTTTGCTGCTCCGGGTCCACTTCAGGTGACTTTTTGGGACTTGGTTCATAATCAAATTCAGATCCATGTTCATGCTCAAGTTCATGTTCAAACGGACTTTCCTCACGTGGAGGAGTAGTCTCAATGTGCTCAGCGTGTGGAGGACTTGTAGCACCTTTTTGAGGTGAGCTTAAGTCAATGAAGAATGACTGTTTACCCTTTGTGGCCCCTACTTTTCTATTTTGCAATCTGCTGCTCCTTCTTACAGAGGTGGTACTCTGTTTTCCTTTTGGTACTTTCTGCTGTTTTTCTTTTGGTACTTTTTGCTTCTGTTTTTCCACCTTTTTAGAGAGGGCAGTTTTATGAAGTTTGGCCATTCTTTGAGCTAAGGGCTGAGTGTCTTCCTCACTAGTATCTTCAGGAGTGAGGGGAGTTTCTTGGACTACAGATTTACCTTTATCTTGCTTACGTTTCTTCTTCCCTTCTTTCCTTTTCTGAGCAATTTCTTGAGCAAGTTCTGAAAGAGTTTCAGTGATAATTCCTTGGGCTGCTTGGTTATCATCTTCAGTAAATCTAGGATCAATATTCTGTTCAGGATGTTGTATATCAGTTTCCTCATCAAACTGGTCTTGAACTGTTTCCTCTTGGGCAGTTGTTTCAGGCATAGTAGTATCAGGAACAATGGTTTCTGTTTGGGCAGTGGTTTCTTGGTTAACCCCCTCTCCTCTTTTTCTTCTACTTCTTTTTGGCACTTGAGGGGACCCTCCAGAAGTTTCTCCTAATTCTTGAAAATGGTTTCTTATGAGAAACCTCTCCCATGTGTCTCTTTTTTATTTTAATTGTTCCTCAACCAGCAATTTCACAAGACCGTGATGACATAAGTGTGCTTCAATATTTCTAGGGTTCTTCTGGACCATTGCACACATTTTCTTAAGACTTGAAAAGAGAAAGTATGGGAGGTTAATATCATCTCCTAGAAAATGCATCATAACCTTTGCATGATAAACATATAAGACCCCAAATCTTCCTTCACAAGTGAAAAATTTCTGCACTAACAAGAGTAAAGTGGTCCACTCCTCCTTAACATAAGAAACAGGAATTCCTTTGGTAAAGATACTGGTGCCCATACCTGGGTTTTTTAAAATTCGTTTCCACTGCTGATCTTGAACTGCCCGGTTCTTAAACCACCTTTCTCCGGTCTGTGGAAGTGAGGTAGCTTGTGCTATGCTGCTTCCATTGACTGTGAATTGTAAGTCCCCTATCTCCACGTGACCATCTTTTTCTCTGAAGGACCTTGCAAAGGCCTTTGTCACCTCCCTATGGTAGCCTTTGAACTTCTGTACGCATTGTAACCAGTTTTCCTTTTGTAATGCCTCCTTGACCTGAGGATAACCCTCCAAAAACTTTGAACCTTCCGGTTCTGCCCTCAAGAGCTTCCCCATTGGCTTTTACGGCTCTGTTCTAGTTGAAACACGGCTTCAAAACGGCTTCACACAGTCAATTCACGGCTTTGGTTTCAGAACACGGCTTCAACAAGGGTTTTACACAGTAAATTCACGGCTCTGTTCTGGAACACGGCTTCAACAAGGGTATTACACAGTGAATTCACGGCTCTGTTTTGGAACTCGGCTTTATAATGGCCTTACACAGTGAATTTACGGCCTCAACACAGTGGATTATGGGTTCAACTTTGAATACGGCCGTAATAGACCTCCACTGGTGTTTAGAATTAGCGGAGAGGGAAAAAAACAGAGTATGGTGAATGGCAGCGTAGTGAGCACAGCATAACAGAGTGTGGTGAATGGTAGCAGCGTAGATGGAATGAAACATGTGAGTGGAAATGGGAGTGAAATGATATGAGCGTAAGAGGGTAGAAGGGTTAATGAATGAAAACGACTATGTCCTTAGATCTCGGTTTCGGAATTACACTTGGCTACGTGAGTTAATGTCGTAGAGACGTAGTACATTAGGTTACGTCACCTAAGTACGAGATCTTAATGGAAGAAGCAGCCGCAAGTGAAATTTAAAATCATGGTAATCAAGGACTGATAGACGTGGATGATACGTGGGTATATGGTCTCATGGCTCGTAATCATTACACTTAGTGGCAAGAAACATAACTTAGAAAACTTTGCATAATGGAATAACTGTAAGCTTAGGATTTGAACCATACCTCAGATTCCCACTTAGATTTGCCTTTGATAACTTGCCACTTAACCCTTCACTGACTTATGACTGTTGCATGATTATTTTCCATTTATTATTGATGACTATTGAGCTGTAAAGAAACTTCAAACAGACTATGTTTTTTTTTATTTTTATGCAGGTACAGAGAGCTGCGGAATCGTTAGATGGCTGCAGAATCCTCAGATGGCTGCGGAATCTGTAGTAGTAGCCTCCGACTGCACAAAAGCAACTTTAGTTGTAAAAAAAATGACTTTATTGATGAGATGGAGTGTAGTGGGTGGATGGATGAATGAAAACAAATGAAGTGGAGTGAAAATGAATGAAATGGTGGGTGAAATGGTGGTGATTGATGAAATGAGATGAAATAAGGGAAGAAAGAGAATTTTTTTCTTTAGAAAACATGAGGTGTCAGGTGACCCTGATTTTCACCTCAGGTTTTCTGTATGAGACTGCCAATCAGAGATTGGTTTTCAGGCTCATACATTTATTTTTATTTTTTTTCTTTTCCTTTTTTTTATTTTTTTTTTTTTATTTTTATTTTTTTTTTCAAAAACCAAAGCTTTAGGCTGATGGAGGAGAAGAATCCTTCTCCACCAGCCTGATTGCAGAATCTCCCTTGAACAATTTGACAAACTCTTCTTTTGAGAATGGCTTCTAGTAGATTTTCAAGCGGTGGCCATTCACAATAAGAGGAGTATGAAATTCATGGATAGTTTTTACTCGAACTGCTCCATTGCTAAAGACTTCATCAATCTCATATGGCCCAAGCCAATGAGTTTGAAACTTTCCTTTGAAGTCTTTGAATTTTGAATCAAACAATAGAGCCCAATCTCCTTTCTGAAACTTTCTTTCTTTGATATGACGACCATGCCATTTAGATCTTTGGTGATGAACTAGATCGGTCCTTAGAATTGCATCTTGTCTCATTTCATCTAGCTCATTTAGCTGGTCCATTCTGTGTCTTTGAGCTTCTGAGAGGCTCATTCCCAATTGGACTGCCATCTTGAAGGTCTTGATTTGGAACTCAATAGGAAGCAGGACTTCCTTCCCATAAACAAGTTCATAGGGAGAATGTCCTGTTGTGTTCTTCCATGTGGTCCTATAGGCCCATAAGGCTTCAGGGAGCCTTTCCGCCCAATCTCTTCTATGAAGATGAACAGTTTTGGTGATAATGCCTTCAAGAACTTTATTGGTAGATTCCACTTGACCATTGGATTGCGGATGGTAGGGAGTAGATGTTCTGTGCTTGATCTTATATTCCTCCATCAGCTTCTCCATCAAATTAGATGTAAACTGGCTGCCTTGATCTGTCACAATTTCCCTTGGGACACCAAAACGAGTGAAGATATCCTCAAAAAGAAATTGAACAACTGAATTTTCAGTGGCAGAAGGCAATGCTTTTGCTTCTACCCACTTAGTAACATAATCAGTACAAACCAGTATATATTTCTTTTGCTTTGATGGTGGATTAATTGGCCCAACGAAATCTAGAGCCCATTTCTCAAAGGGTTCGATGCATACCTGAGGCTGTAGAGGCATTTCATTTGAAGGAGTTGGTTTCCCAACTCTTTGGCAGCTGTCACACCTTTTAACATACTGCTTTGCATCTTTAAAGAGAGAAGGCCAATAATATCCTAGAGAAAGGATTTTATAGGCTGTCCTCTTGTCCGCAAAGTGTCCGCCACATGGTTCATCATGACATGCCTTAAGGATGTCAGGCATTTCATCTTCCCGAACACACCTTCTGATTATACAATCTGGCCCTGTTTTGAACAATTCATTAGAAATCCAAGAATAATGTGAACTCTCCCGAATGATTTTCCTTTTCTCATTAGGAAATAAGTGTAGAGGAAGTTTCCCTGTAACAAGATAATTAGCCATATCTGCATACCAAGGTGTCTTGGTAGTCACTGCAAACAAGTATTCATCTGGAAACTTATCTTCTACTGGAGAATCGTCATTAGTGTTTTGGATTCTAGACAAGAAATCAGCTACTGTGTTTTGCTTTCCAGGTCTATCTAACACAGTAATGTTGAATTCTTGCAAGAGTAAAAGCCATCTTGTAACTCTACCATTAGTGACAGGTTTGTTCATTAAGTATCTTATGGCAGAGTGATCAGTATGGACAAAGGTTTCATAGCCGGTTATGTAATGTCTAAACTTGTTGATTGCATGTACCACAACTAAGAACTCTTTTTCTGTAACATTATAATTTAACTCAGTAGGAGTCAAATTCTTACTTGTGTAATAAATGGCATAAGGGATCAAATCCTTTTGTCCCAAAACAACTCCTAGAGCTGTATCTGAAGCATCAGTAGAGATGTGGAAAGGGAGTTTCCAATTTGGCCCCCTTAAGATGGGTGCTTCAGATATTCTAGACTTTAAAGCTTCAAAGGCAGATTGACACTCAGGATCCCATTTAAACTCACAGTCTTTGGTAAGCAATTTGAAAAGAGGAGATGCTATTCTAGTGAATTTTTCAATAAATCTGCTGTAATACCCAGTAAACCCAAGAAAACTTCTAACATCCTTTTGGCAATTTGGAACAGGTAACTTAGAGATGACTTCAACTTTGGATTTATCAACCTTGATCCCATCTCCTGAAATATGATGTCCTAAAACAATCCCTTCTAGTAAACATCATAAAACACTTTTCATGACTTAAAGAAAGATTTGTTTCCTTACATCTTACCAGTACTTTTTCCAAATTTTCTAAAGCTTCTTCAAATGTATTACCATAAACTGTGAAATCGTCCATGTATACCTCTACACAATCATGAATCAGATCTGAAAAGATTCCTAATACAACCCTTTGAAATGTAGCAGGTGCATTGCACAATCCAAAAGGGAGTACTCGGTAGGCAAAAGTTCCCCAAGGACAAGTAAATGTGGTTTTGTCTTGATCTTCAGGTGCTACCTGAATTTGATTGTACCCACTAAAACCATCCAAGAATGAGAAATACTTTTTACCTGCTAAAGTGTCTAGTACCTGATCAATAAAAGGTAAAGGAAAATGATCCTTTAAGGTTGCCTTGTTCAATTCTCGATAATCAATGCAAACTCTCCATTTACCATTCTTTTTGGGCACTATAACCAAGGGAGAAACCCATTGGCTATCTGAGATGGGGTAAATGAAGTTTACCTTGAGCAATTTCTGCAATTCTTCTTTCACAATTTCCCTAAGGTTTGGATTCATCCTTCTTTGTGGTTGCCTAATAGGTCTGCTATTCTCTTCAATGTAGATGTGATGAATACAAGTCTTAGGATCGATTCCTTTCATGTCAGTGTATTCCCATGCAAAGGCAGTGGAATGTTTTTGCAACAGTTTAGTTAATTCTTCTTGTTGTGGTCTTCCCAAGTTTTTGTTAATGTTTAATGTTTTTCCTGGGAGGATTTCAACTGTAGAACTACCAAACTCTTCCATTGAGAAGAGAGACATTTGTCTAGAGGAGAGATATTCAATGTCTGCATCTATCTGAAAATGTTCAGAGTAATATTCTAAAGATACTTCAAAATTTTCTAATGTATTTAGAATTTGACTATCCTCACTGATCTCAGAGATGGTTAAAACTGGTTGTATAGTATCTTCATCCTCTACCCATTCATCTTCTCCTATTTCTGTTATAGCTTTTGCTGGGGGATACAAGTTGAACTTCTTGGTGGAATTACCATCTGATATATACATGTCTCCAGACCTACAGCTTATGAAAGCATCAGCTGTGGCCAGCCAAGGTCTTCCTAAAATAAGAGGATGTCCTCCTAGATTGTTCTTGGGAGTTAAAATCATAAAATCAACAGGATATTCCCAAGAATCTAGAGAGACTGGAATGTCTTCCAATACACCATCAGGTTTAATGATTGATCTATCTGCAAGCTGCAGTAGAGTGGGTGTAAAGAGAAGGTTAGGAAGCTTTAATTGATCCATGGTCTGTCTACTCATGATGTTGATCGCGGCTCCTAAGTCAATCAGAGTATTTGGGATTTCAACCCCATTAATATGAGTTTTGACAATAGGGCTACCGGGATCTACATACTTTTGCATGGTAATCTTACCCATCATTATGTCTGCAATTTTTCCAACTAGATGTATCCTTTTAGTATCTCTGGTTCTTTTTATTGTTTTCTTCAAACTCAACTCCTTTATTGTCTTCGCTAGAATGGGAATTTCCTTAATGGCTTGTAACAAGGGGATCTTGATACATACATTCTTCAATTCATCTAGGAAGTTATAGTCAGGCACCCATATCTACTTTTCCACCCCTTTATCAATTTGCAATATTTCAGGAAAGGGAGGTGTAGCTGTAGGTGTAGGTTTCTCAACTAGGGGAGTTGTAGAGATTGATTCTTTTTCTTTTTCTTTTTGGATATTTTGGGTTTGAAGTGATACTTCAGAACCTTTATTGACTTTGAGAGATTCCTCCTCAGAAATGCTTGGTTGTTGAACATTTGTGGAAGGTTGATCTAGGATTCTACCTGATCTAAGTTGTACTTCATTAAGAGGAACAACCATATAGGTAGGGAATGGTTGACCTTCCATCATGTAAGCATTTTGAGGGTTCCTATTATTTGGATTTGGTAATGGCTGAGAGGGAAGTTGATTAGATTTCTGCTGGGATTGAAGTGCTAATTGAGAATTTTGATTTTGTGGAGGAGGTTGTTGTTGTTGAGGGTATGGTAATGATAGTTGTTGACCTTGGTTTGGAAGTTGTGGAGCTTGCTGATTCTGAAATGATGGAGGATATTGATAGAATTGTGCAAATCTCCCATAAGGATTTTGCATGCTTTGCATCCACGCTTGGAAAGTATTTTGAGGTTGAGGCCAAGGTTTTTGCCAAGGATTCCAACTTGGTTGGGGTTGAGAATTCATAGAGTTGTTAAACCCTTGATTCTGTTGTCCTTGCCAAGGTCTCCTTGCAATAAAACAGAGAGATTCGAGTGTATCTGGATCCTCTTGAAAGACTGCTTTGAGGCCAGGGATTGAAGGACAATCCTTGGTCTCATGAGTTTCTGAGCAAATTACACATGTTTCTACAACGTGTGCATCTAAGGGACATTCCCTTAAAGCATGTTTCTTTCTACATTTCGGGAAAAAGATAGCCAAAGCCTCAGCTTCTGCTTTTTGTTTATTGTGAATCTTAAGGGTATCAAGTTGTTCACTAAGACTCCCTAAGATACCAGTTTTAAATTCATCAAGCATACTACCGATTTCAGCCCTACTCACTGATCCTGTTGCAGATTTATTCGCCCTAAGGAGAGAAGGATCTCTAGGCCCTTTTTGAGTTTTTGATTTGCCCCTTGAGAGATGGATACAAAGTTCTGCTATGTCATTGAGAGAAAGTTGAGAAATATCCCCTTTCCCCATCATGTTTAAGATGTCTATCCATTCATCCCTGATGGCCTTTAATAAGAGGGCTTTTAAGGTCTCTTCGTCCAAAGTGTTCATTTTTGCTCTTTTCAAGTTATATTGAAACCTTTCAAGTAAATATTCTAGACTCTCATCTTCTTTTTGTACCATTTTGAAAACCTCGTCCTTGTGATTAGTAGGCATGCAATAGTCTAAATACCTATCCAAAAATGTCTGTTTCATCTCATCCCAAGTCCTAATGGATTGAGTGAGTAACCCCATGAACCACTTCAAGGCTTGATCCTTCAGTGTTGAAGGGAACAACTTGAGTTTCTGAGAGTCATCCAGGTAGTCATAAGTTCGACACACCACTTCAAACTCAAATAAGAATGTTTCAGGGTCCTCAGTCCTTAACCCATGGAAGTTAGGGAGGACAGATGGTGATATGTTTTTCATAGTTGCTCGGGAATCCTCATTAACAATGGGAAACCCAAATGAATTATCCCCATTTCTATTTCCTCCTCCAATGGGACCTCTACCTCCATTATTGTTATTGTTATTTCCTCCTCCTCCTCTACCTCTACCTCTACCTCCTCCTTCTTCCTCTGCCATGATGATTCTCCTAGGGATTTCAAAATCTTTTGGTTCCTCTACAAAGGGTGAATGAGAAGAGATTTCTCCTTCTTCTTCAGATGATTCCAATTCCTCAATTACAATTGGTCTTCCTGTAGGAGAAAGAGAAGAGTCTCTTCCTGGTTCAAACTCAATAGAAGGTGTAGGAGAGTCAACTCTTGGCTCTTGAATTTCAGGAATTCTAGGACTAGGAGTTTCGGTTGGAGATAAAGGGGGTGTCCCTTGTCTATCCCTTGAAGCAGATGGACTTGTAAAAATTGAACTTCGAGCTCTAGCTAAAAACCGTCCTCTAGAATCTCTAGCTCTATGCATGTCATTTTTTATTTTTTCTTCAAGTCAAGTTAATAGTTCTTTTTTTGATCTTCCAGTTCACTCTAGGTGCAAGAAGAGAGCATACTCAAGAAACTACTAAATCAATAACTTTCTCCTTTCTGATCCTCCAGATCACTTTAAAGTGCAAGAGGAGAGCATACTTGGATAGGTTATTAACTTCTTTCCTTGAAAATTTTTATGTTTTTTTTTTCTCTAAGTATGGCTACTTAAATTCACTTCCCCGGCAACGGCACCAAAATGTTTAGTCAATTTAGTGTTCCTAAATTGATGTCATTAATTGTCAACCCGGGGCTCGTAAGCTGATGAAGTGAAGGTGTACTATATGTACTTAAGCAACTTTCTTAGAGCTTTTGTCGTTTGGGGGTGTTGTTTATGGTTAACTTATCTTCCTAAGATGGAGTGATGATTATAGACAGATGAGTGCAAGTGTGTGAAAAGTGAGTTCTATATGACTGAAAGTGTGTGTGATTGGTGATTCTAATTACTTGCTGAATTTGTAAAGGAAAAGAACTTGAAAGAAATGAATAAATTGAAATTACTTGAAAGTAAATGACCACGTTCTAATGGCATTAGTCTCTATCCATATTGCTGTAAATAAAAGAAACAAGAGAATCACTTCAAGGATTGATGATAATGATTATCTCCTCCTAACTCCCTGCTTCTACCACATAGTACTGCGTAAAACACGATTAGGAGGTAGCTGAAGACAAATCCAAGAATTGATAAAAACTCTAATTGACAAATTGTAACACTACTAAGCCTTTTCCATCATACTGCTTCCTACATATGTGATTATGTGTAACAAGTGGAAAAAGTATTAGTGTCACAAGCCAAGACTACTCAAAGACAAGCTGCAATTAATTAGTGTTCTGTTCTCTTGAAAGATAAGCCATTCATGATAAAGAGAGCATAAATTAGTTAGCATCCAACTTGTAAAACAAAGTTAAAACTAATCTAGAAAACAGAGTAAAAAGGGAAGCATTATGAACAAGACAACTGCAACTACCATTAGATATTAAAGCAAACACAACAAACTTAATCCCGGGTCAAAACCTACAAAGAAGTAAATCTGATCAGTGAAAATAAAGGTTGCAGCAGTAAAGAGAAATCAAGCTGTACATAACTCAAGAAAAGGAAATGCTGACGATGAAATAAAGAAATTGCAGAAGTAAAACATGAAAATACTTTACAAGGCTAATACGAACAGGGGCCCTCCATTCATATTATCCACAGAAAACTCAGATGCTCTTAAGACTTCAAAACAACGTTTCCATTACTTTATATGCAGAGATACATAGTCAAAAAGTGCTGGAACAGCTCTTATAAAAACAGAGTTTTAAAAACGTGCCAAAATTCTCACAAATACATACACTACAGCATCCAAAAGTTAACATAAGCGTACGCAGACGCAAGTATGTATAGGCATCTGCAAGATGGCCTAATACGTAAAGCATAAAACAGAAAATAACTGAAAAGCATGCGTATTAAAGGTGCAATTAACACGTCATAGGCTTCGTGGTCAAGCTGGAGGTCCTGGTCGATATGGGCAATGAATCCAGCATTAGATCATGTCCCCCATGGCTTTCAAAACACGGACAAGTCACCTTTTCCACCGACGTGATCAAACAACTTACGTATCCACGTTAAGCTGCCTTTATTTGACCGTAACTTGACCCCCTTTGACCGGAGGTACAGATGACGTGGCCAGCTGAACTGATGGCACAAGAACCTCGAGCACGTATATTCCAACATGCCCACGTGGCTCATTCTGCAAAATAGCACGTGGAACCTTGAGATCAACAAAATGGCTGCGGGATCATCAGATGGCTGCGGAATCAGCAGATGGCCGCGGAATCAGCAGAAAGCTGCGGAATACCTGCAAATATGTCAAAAACTAAAAAAAACAATTACCCATTAGCAAAGCTCACTTGATCATGTTTAATGACGACTAATGTAATGATCTGGGTGGAAAATGAGGCAAAAGAGAGAGGAAAGTGATGAAAACAGTAGGTAATGGTGGATGATAAGGTGTAAAGTAGGGACTCTACAAGTGTATTTTCATAAAATCTCTTGTATTGGAATTTTGCCCATTTTCGGGTTTTTCCCTGGAAAAAGGCCCCGATCCCTCTGTAACAGCCCTTGATCATTATGCCATGCTACAAGCGGGTGTTTTTGGCAGACAATGATGTGTTTGAAGCCATAGAGCTGTAGAGCCAAATGTCCAATCAAATAGACAACACGCAGAGAAGCCACAGAGCTACAGGGGAGTAATGACACACAGAGAAACGACTGGGGAAGCCGGAGAGCTAGAAAAATGCCTCAAAGGAGCTAGAGATCACGATTGAGAGGCTAAGCAGGTAGCACAGAGCAGCTGCGGGAGTCTTGGAGTCACTTGGAGGTCAAGTGGAAAAACCAGAGAGCTAAAAGTTGCTAAGGCAGTCACTTGGAGGTCGAGCAAATTGCTGATAGCTCACAGTGCTGCAGCGCTGAGAGCGCATTTGACTAAAGGTCGCTGGAAGGTTGAAAAAAGGTTTGTGGGAGGTCAAGCGAACCATTGATGCGCGTAGAGGCCGAGAGAGAACTCAGAGAAGCCAGAGCCAAAGAGCCAAGAGCTGGAGTGAGAGCCAGAGCCAGAGCCAGAGCCACGAGCCAGAGCCAAGAGCCAGAACCAGAGCTAGATCCAGAGCCAGAGCTAAGAGCCAGAGCCAGAGCCAGAGACAGAAAGCCAGAGAGCTTAAGAGCCAGGGAGGGGATGGTGTTTTAAACCCAGTGTGTTTTGTGTAAACCAGTGGAGTTAAGTGTGGAGCTTGTAAAAGAACTGCTGCCATAATCCCAGAGAGCCTAGTTGAGTTGACTAGAGCTCAAGGAGACGTAGCCCAAGAGTTTTGGGTGAACTCCATAATAAACTTGCTATCTTATGTGTTTGTTATTTTCCGTAATATTTTACTATTATATGTATGTTATATCAGCATAAACAATATAGTTTTAAAGCACATAAATATTCAAAAATAAACACCAGCATACACCTTATTTTCAAGCACATTATTAATTCTGCATTGGTTAATCAATAAATCTTGGGAACATTTAAGCTTTGGAAGTGGGAGAGGTTCTTGTAAGCTCACAAGAAGCCTTTGTGCCCCATTTTCAGATCACTAAGTATGATCAATATGATGATAATTATGTTCTTCGAATTCAAGCTAGCTTTACAGAGTAATTAGAAACTAGTTTGGGAAATAAGGAAATTCAGTTTCAATAGGTTGAAACTAGTGATCACCTTATTCATATCAGCTATGAAAGTGAGGAAAAAAGTGTAGAAAATTTGGAAATAAGTGAAGGTTCTCTGCCTCTTTGTTTTGATTTATTTCATTTCATCGTAGACAACTTTAAAGCAATAAAAAGTCAGCAGTCTTTTGGTATTGTTATTGATAAAAAATAAGACAATGAAACTCTTGATCAGGATTCTTCAGTTTCACAATTATAGTTATCAAATTTCATTGAAACACCTAATCAAATGACACAGGAAAGTTCTATACCACTATGCTTTGAATCATTTCAGTTTTGAAGGGAAATGTGGTATAAAATCTCTAAAGAAAAGGATGAGAAGCTTGTAAAAATCTATGAAGTTCCATTTAAACCTATATGCAATAAGTTGTAGAAATCCTTCCAATTTTTTTATGATCCAATAGCTGATATATTAGATGATGGATGCAATCGAATTTTTTCTCCATTAACTAACTATGAGATTCAGGATCAAGATGATAATGGTTTCACCAGTCAAACATTTCAATCAGTAGAAATATCATCACGAAGCTTGTTTGAAAATTTGCAGGGGGTTAAAGATAAAAATGGAATTTCATTTCAAGGCATGGAGGCCATCCAAAACAAATGTACAGTTGCTTAAATTATTTGAAACTTAGTGTATATACCTTGGAAGATCCTTTTGTACAGTTTCTAGAGTCAACAAAGGAAATCAAGTATTTCCTTATCTTCTCATTTGTTGACAAGGTTATATTGGGTTTTAAAATCTCAGTTTTGATCACAAACAAGCACATGCAACAAAATACATCAAAGTATATAATGCTTGAATGGTTGCATTGGTTGTTTCATTTTACCTAACCAGTAGTTGGACAACTAATTAGAGTAAGTAGGTAGGATTTCAGTTTGATTAAATTCAGTTTTCAGCAGCAAGTTTATTTCAGTTTTCAGTTTTCAGCAAGTGTTGAAATAATTCATTAAGATTTAAGACTGAAAAGAAGGCCCTTAGGTCTTGATGATCTAGTAGTTTGGTTTGAGGGTTGCAGTACCTTTTTTCAGTTTCAGATCAGATTTCAGTTTGCAGAAAAGGTTGTGATTTCAGTTCAAGATTTCATCACAGAGAGTATATAACAAAGCATGTACAAGCTTGGGATCGGCCCAATGGATCAGGCCACTAGTCGACGGTGTTCTTGACATCTCACAAGGAGATGCCATCCCCAAGTGGAGCCACTGTTAGGTTCCTATAATAATAGGGTTCATAATTTTGAATTGACCATGTATATCTTGTAATATTGTACATACCTTTGCTTTCTGAAAATGTTTTCCCATATTTAAAAATTAAAAAGAGGGCATGTCATAAAAGAAAAATCAAAGGAAAAAAAGAAACAAAGATCAAAAAAGAATATTAAATATGAACCCCACCAAATAAAGATAAAAAAGATCATGAAAGCGTGAAAATTCAAATGCCACTGCTCTTAATTTACTTTTTGCAAACAAGATTGTGTGTAGCTTCTCAAAATGCCACAATCCATGATGGTCAAATAGTTTAATCTTGATCCATTCATGCTTTGAATTTCATGTTGATAGATAGAGAATGAAGATCTAGCCAAACTGTTTAATCTTGGCAGATTAGTACTTAGGTAGAGAATAATAAGGAGCTCATTAGTTTAATCTGAGCCCTTGGAAGTTATAAGCTAAGAATTAGATAGTTTGCTTATCAAAGAAAAAGGAATAAAGGGTCAGAAGTTCAAATGCACCCAATACATGAAGATAACATGTTAGGGTAAATAAAGGGCAGGTAGAAGAGGTTTTCGAATGCACAAGGTTGCTAGCTCAAATGCATCTTTATCATGCTTAAATATTATGTTTCATATGAAGGAGGAACTATCAAAGGAAGGAGGACATTCAAAAAAATTGTGCATTACTTTGGGTGTATACCCTAAAAAGTTCTATATGATTTTAGACCTGAATACTGAAGCTTATTCACTAATTTCCCCTCATTTCACTAAACCCCCACATGTCTAGTTTAATAATTTCCCTCCATTACCCCTTCATTACGTTTTTCACTAATTTCCCCTTCTTGATTCCAAAGTACCCTTCCATCTTCATTTCCCCTTGTAATTACCCTTTCCCTTCATTTTAACCCTTTTTCCCCTTGATTTCACACTTTTCCCTAGACATTACCTTTTTAAAAATAATTTTCCCTTATTAATTACTGTTTTTCCCTTAAAACCCCACTAAAAACCTTTATCCTAAGTTTGAATAATGTATCGGGCCCCATTCAAAAAACCCTCCCCGATACCCTTTTTAACTTAACCCTTACATTATTCATACAATAATCCTGCTTTATATATTTAAAACCCCCCCACTTTATAAATCCTGACCCTCACTAAACCTTTGAAATATATTTAAACCACCGCATTATTTATCCCCGGGCCCCGCCAACCACACCTCGACTCAGCCCTTGCAACTCCGCCGCGCGATAACCCTCTGATCTCCCACCTCCAGATCCAACAACCCATATCCATATCGCGCGCTCCGATCATTCGACAGTTAAAATCCCAAAAGCACGCAAGATTTGTGGTTTTGCTTGGGCTCCCTTTTGCTACGTGGAAACCCCACGTTATATCACGTACTCTCAAAAAATACTGCCCTCCAGTCAAAATATGTGCGATATGCCACAAAACCACCTCCCGTTCCATGACAACCCCCTTAGAAGACCGACCTTCAACTGTCTCCTCCTATCCGAAAGCCTCCTTCAACTGCTTCGTTGTGTATCCACAAAAGCCCTATCATCCATTGTTGTGCGGTAAACCATCTAACCGCACCTGCACAATGTGAAAAATCACTGAGTTTTAACAATATGAAATTCTGACATTCCCTTACCTCTGTTTAAAATGAATAAATGAAAAGCCTTTTCCAAACAGAATTGAGCCATCCACAATCTCGACTCCGTACACAGACGTCTTAGTTCAATAAAGCCATTGATTGTCTTCCCCACAAACCTATGTTTTATTAATGATTGTTTTATTTTGTAGGTGATTAGCAGAATGGGAGCTTGGACAAACAATTTTGATACTAGTTCCAAAACCTGTTTTCTGCAAGATTCCCAAGGAAATGTATTCAAAGGATTTGTTCAGAAGAAAAAGACAATTATCACAAAGCAAGAAGAAATCATTTACACAGAGGTAGTAATGGTTAAAACAAAGATAAATCATATATATATATATATATATATATATATATATATATATATACCTCTTACTTCACCAAACCATATTAATATAAAGTTTTGGACTTTATATTAATTTCTTCATGCAAGCTTATCATGGTGGATTAATTTCAAATGAAATACAGAGATATGAGAATGCAGTAATGTTTTAGAGCTATGGGTGAAACCATACATGAGGTAAAATTATATAGATACACACAATATGAGACTAAGGTTGTGGAATGATATTCAAAGGTAAAATGATTTTACAGCCACACATGAAATAAATATGGGGTGGATTAATTTCAAGTGAAATACGATATGAGAATGCGGTAATATTTCAGAGCTATGGGTGAAACCATACATGAGGTAAAATTATATAGATATAGGCAATATGAGACTAAGGTTGTGGAATGAGATTCAAAGCTAAAATGATTTTATAGTGACACATGAAATAAAATTCATGGATGCCATGAATTTATCAGAGAAATTAAAAAGGAAATTATATAGATATAGGCAATATGAGACTAAGGTTGTGGAATGAGATTCAAAGCTAAAATGATTTTATAGTGACACATGAAATAAAATTCATGGATGCCATGAATTTATCAGAGAAATTAAAAAGGAAAATTTCACATGAAATTAATTTACAGACATGGTGAAATCTAAAATTCATGGATGCCATGAATTTATCAGAGAAATTAAAAAGGAAAATTTCACATGAAATTAATTTACAGACATGGTGAAATCAATTTACAGGCATGGTGAAATCAATTTACAGGGGTAAAATCATATTGCGGGTGAAAGTGAAAGAGTAAAGTGAAAATACTCTTCCAACCATACAAATCAACACATGGTTTTGCAAAACCATCCACGTGTTCTACAATGATAAAAGGGTTTTACATACAGATAAAAATAATTTACAGAGGAAGGAGTGATAAGAAACAAAACTACACATGGTTTTTCCATGGTTTTGTAGAAATTTAATTATTAATTTCATTTAAAATATTTTGGAAATATTATTCAAATATATATATTATCATATATTTTCCAAAAAAAAATTGTGACAGTAATGGATGATAAAACAACAGGGCAGTCACAAGATCAACCATCAGTGAGGGAAGTCTCAGATTATCAAGTCAGAGGATCAACAAGCAATTGAGTGAATTACTAAGAAAAATAGAGATAGCACAGCCACAAATTTGGGTCCACATCCTACCTACTCCCACTTCCACAACAACAAAATTTGCACAACACATTCCACCAGAACTATAAATCTGCATCAGTTAGAGCTTTTTAGTTTATCTATAGCCTAAAAATGTCTTGTCTATTAGAGACAAAATTTATTGTAAACAGTTTGAAAATTTTGTACAAATACTTCTGCTTTTGAGGTATTAAAGGGTGGATCGTTGAACATTTCTATAGTCATATTGATCTGAAAACCTGAGGGTTTATTGTAACATTTTTCAAGTCAGCAGACTGGACTGAGTAATAAAGGCATTGCATTACAGGATTCATGTATTGGGCCACTTCAACGAAGTATCTTTCATTTGTCAAATTGTTATCTTTTTAAGTGTTTCACACACTTGCATGTTATCTAAATTGAATGAAATAACTGGAAAACTATTACAGAATTTTTTTAAGTACACTCTGTCTTGAACAGTTAATCATTTTAATGTTTTATTATGATATCCAGAGTAGGGAACCCTTCATTGCTCCCTAGTTTCGATTGACCTCTACCATTTGCCTCATAATCTGGTTTGAGGAACCCCTAATTGCTCCTTGACCCTGATTGAAAACCACTTCACCTTCCAGCCTAAAAGATTTGAATTTACTCAGCTATCTTGCCCTGTAAACACTATCTTTAGAACTTGATTCAGTCCTATTTTCTTGACACTTGACCCCATATCCCAATGGTAAAAGACATCCCTCTATCCATCTAAGTAAGTGATTCTACCTCCAAATCAAAATCAAAACCCAATCAAAGCTTAAATAACTAGCCTAAAATCAATTAACTAAACAAAGTTAAATCATAGAGAGAGCCCTATCTGAGCATTAGGAAGGCTAGATCCTGATCTCAAAAGTAGGTTTGTGGTTACCTCTATTATTTCTTTCATAACAACTGTAGGGAAATTTTAGAGTGATAACACACTCATAGAATAATCATCATCTGTCTCCACTTCCTTTTTTGCCCTTGTTGGCGCTGCCTTGGTATTGGAAGCCTCTCCCTTGCTCTTCTTCCTTGGACACTGGGTCGGATAATGACCCAGCTCCCCATAGTGGAAGCATTTGACCTTGGATAGGTCCTTCTTCTTTTGCTTTTCTTGCTTACCCTCAGATGCTAAGGCAGCATCCACCTCCTCCTCCTTCTTGATTCTGATCCCCTTGTTGTTGCTTCCCATCTTGGTCACCCTCGTGATCTCTTCTTAGTGAAGACCTGCCCACATTTCCTCCCAATATGGATGGGTCGCCCTACCCAGTATGCTCTAGACAAACACCTCCCAGTGTTTTGAGACTGCATTCAGGGTTGTTCTCACCATCAACTCTGGATCTGGTGTGGCCCCTATGGAAGTCAGCTGATCTCAGATCTCCTTCAATCGACCGAGGAAGGTGTCAATCTGTTCTCCCTTCTGCATCTAGTATGACCACAACTGATTTTCTAGGAGCATCTTCCTCTACACGGAAGTATGCTGATACAACTTGGTCAGCGCCTCCCACATCTCCCGTGTTTTATTCTTCTCAGCAATATGTGGTACTATATGATCCTTTACCCCATCAAGAATGATACTCTTGGCCCTCGCCATTGCTTCCTCATACCTGTCATTATCAACTTGGTCAACTGGGACCACTATCGTCTTCAAGGCGAAGTGCTTGAAATGATTTCTGTCAAGTACGGATAAGATTCCGACCTTCCAGACTACAAAGTTTGAGGCTCTGTCGAGTCTGTCCTGGTCTCTTACTCTGTGTAATTCCATTTCGCTTTTCTTCTACTTCCCTCCTGGAAGTTCTCGATGTGACTCCCTCTAAGCCTCGATTTCCCTCTTGGAAATCTTTTTTTTGATGTCGAGATGCCCCCTACTCTGATCATCTGTGCAACTGCACCACTGATCCAGATTTCTTGGCTAGAAACCCTTGGTAGCAACTCTGTCCTCCTTGGCCTTCTCCTGTTAGGTACTGTTCTGACAATAGTACCCCACCAACTCCACTCTAAAACTTCTCCGTAGCCTCCTAAACCCCAGCAACCTGAAGGTGAGATCTCCTAGGCTCTTCGCAGTCCCAACATCGATAAAGTAGCTCCCTAAGCCAACTACATCAGCCCTCCTGGCCTCTGCATGGATCTGTGTGAGCATGTCTTTGCCTCCAACGACCTCTAGCCAACCTCTTCTTGGTGCGAACTTGATCACACAGGCACTGTGTCACCCCTTCCTTGTTGTTTTTCTGCTAGCAACAACTTTTGTCACTTAGGACAACTATTTTCTGCTGCTACTACTGCTCTGCTCAGATGATTTCCTCAGTTATCCTGTGATCTGCAGCCACGCTCTGATACCATGTTGAAGTTTCTAAGTCTAACAGTTAGAAACCCTCCATGTAATTTCTGATTTATTCCTTCCTACTTGTTCTGATTAATTAACAAGTTATTTACCATGAAAATACTGAAAATAAAAACAGGTACATGCTCAACAGATTACAGATCATCAACTGAAGGAAACATAAAAAAGCACACAAATGACACCATTATTTTTGGACTAATGTCCCCGAAAAAACCCAATGCAGGAAAACTGGTGCAGTTATTTGAGGGTTTGATTTATTAAGTAATTTCATAATACAATCTGGGTGCCACATCCGGCTCACCCAACAAAGAAAAATCCTGGCAGTAATACCTCTCCTTCAAAGGCAGATGCTCTGACTGAAACCCTGGATAAACACTCTGACAACTCCTCAGCTCTAATCTGCCCCATGAAAAATCCCAATGTCAGCCTCTCGGGACTGCTTCAGCCTCTTCTGCCCTCTGTTTCAACTTTCCTGGTAGTTCTGGCTATTCTCGGTAGTTCCAATTGTTCCCGACAGTTTCGACTTCTACCCTCTGCATCAGCTTTCCTGACTGTTCCGGCAATTCCCAGCAATTCCGGCTGTTCCTGGCAGTTCCAACTTCTTCCCTCTGCGTCAACTTTCCCCACTGCTATGCTGATCCTCCCAACACTATCTTTGCCTCTATGCTTCTATATTGACTACCTCTCAGCTGCAACTCCAGATCACTCTCTCAAATTTCTCAGTAAATCTAGCCCGAGAAAGTCGAAATCTTGATCTCTTGGTGTGTTCTCAAAGTGACCCTCAAGCCTCCTCTTATACTTTTCTTGTTGACAAATCAACGTTTGATATTAAGTCCCTAATCAACGACTAAGATTAGATCTGGCTTGATCTATGACTTTTGGACCATTCTAACATAGTTTTATATTAATTCACATTAATATTTTAATTTCCCTAAGTTTAGACTTAGGGACTCCATTAAAAATATTAATTATTTTAATATCTCCCAAACTGTTTGGAATCTACCGAAACCCTTTCTGGGTATTGGAGGTCTCATGTGCCTTAGCCTCTCCACAAAATTTTGTGGCTAGAGCACATTCGATGCTACCCTAAATCAACAGATGCCATGTCATCCCAGGTTTGTAACTCGAAATGAATTGATTATTTTCATTAAGAGAATAAGTAAATATGAAAAAGGAGAGAGATATTATCGGGATTGATCTACCAATGTATATTTACCTTCTTTAGTTTTTTATTTACAATATTTACACTAATTTCCCAATCCTTTAGTATTAGCTGTCAACACCCATTAACATATTCCATGGATTTTCCTGTGGTATTTGTTACCGCTCAAACCAAAAGGGGACCTAAAGGGGGTTCCTAAGAGGGTAACTACTAGGTCAAGGGCAACGGTGGAGGCTTATCCCATTGTCACCACAGCTAAGTCTCCCTGCTCTTTACAAAATTTCACTGATGGGAGGAGTCCTGGAAGTGCAGGGATCACTTTTTAAAGTAGATGTCAATGGATAGGTGAGAAGTGACCCTAAAAACCCTTTCCCATGGATGGAGTGATGAATGGAACTTGCTTGCTCTTTAAAAAAGGGACTTGGTCCACCAGGGGTAAGGGGTGAATATTTGAGGGTTGAGGGAGAAGGGATAGGATTATATAGGAGTTTCTCAATCGCTATAATCCTTGGAAATTTGGACTCCCAAATGGTCTTTGACAAATAGTCTTTATTAAGAAGTGGGACCACATGGGGCCAAGTTGACCCAACCAAGGTTCGGGGATGGAATGTAACAACCAATGATGTTATCATCCTGGACAAGATGAGGGGAAAAGACCAAACAAGAATATTTACTTTTAAAAGGTTGAATTGATACTATTAGTGATCCAAGTTGACTCAACTTCCGGATTTAACCAAGATATTTTATTTTCGTTATGTAGTTAGAATTGCATTTTATAAGAGCATAAATTAACATATACACATGCTTGAGAAAATGGAAACATAATGACGATCATCAAATCATACACATGAGACATTGATAACAGAATTTGTCCAGTGTGGACTACGTCTAGGGGCCCGGTGTCAAGATGGTGTTGGCCGCTTCATTCAGTGCTAGAAATGACGAAGATGTACATGGGCTATGTTTTCTATCATACAAGGACATGTGCCCTCTACATGAGTGGCAAAGTGTCTCCACGAGATGTTCCGCTACAGGAACTATCACTCACAATAGACCTCCTATCAGCATGACATAATCTTACACATGGTGATAATCAGTATCTCGACATCATGTTGGAAATAATACTGAGAGGGGGGGTGAATCAGTATTAGCAAGTCAATTATTTTCCAATTCACAATCAGATATCTATACGCTACTTCAGTTAGTGAAACCTGCGTATATACGCTATTGTAGTAAAAGAAACTAGCGTATACCCTGTAGACTTACAATTTAGTTAATTCTTCAGATGTTGCTCATTAATCTGTGCATCAAAACCATATAAACAATAACCAGGTATAGTAAAAACAGAGCAGTCAATCACAAACAAGAACACAAGATGTAAGGTGGAAACCCAATGTGGGTGAAAACCACCTGCTGCAATTCATCTCTATCTTCTTTTAATAAGAAACTTCTTTTTACAATATTTCTATATGGGTGCAGTCTTATACCAATACGCAGACTTCTACCTGCAGAAGCTACAACCTTCTCTCATTCTCCAGTTTCTCCTAGAAGGGAGCTTCAACCTCCTTAGCTCTTGTACTAGCTGATGTGTTTACTAGTACGTAGGTGTTGACAAACAGAAGGTTGCAACCTTCTCTTTTCTTCCAAGGACCACGTTTCATAAATTTTCAGACTGGATCCATCAATAACATCAATCAAACATCTGCATCAACCAATCTCCTTGTACCAACCAAAACTGAATCAAACAATCACTTCTCTTAAAACTGTAACCAGAATACTATACTAGTAACTAGAACCCAAACCAGAACCCAAAATACTGCACCAACAAACAGATGTAGCTAAAGCATGTTTTATGAGATGTATGCTACTTCAATGTGACAAACCTATGTGCATACGCAATCTTCCCAAGGCCAACCTGCGTATATGCCATTTTGAAATGCCAAACCAGCGTGTATACGTGCCTTTGATATAATGAACCTACGTACAAATATGTAAAAGATGATTTCACCTTTGTAGCTAATCAGACATCAGTTATACCCAGATCATCAGATTTACAACTTACAACATGCGCCAATTATAAAGGATTGAAAAACCACACAAAGATATTTCTCTTCTATTTTTAAGGTCTTGACCCATCAATCAAACATATCCTTCATCAAGCGGTCAGGTTCATCCAGCTATGCACCACAACCCAATAATTAGTATTCTAGATATTGCTCTTCATTATATATTCAATACTTGAATGCCTTTGCCTAATGATTTCCTCCTTTTATAGTCTTAGGCCTTATTCAATACCATGGTCCAAAACCACTTAGACACAATACCTTGGACCAAATACCCGGGGTCAACACTTTGGACAAGATACCTTGGATCACTAGCATGGGTCAAAATACCAAGGACCAAATACCATGGACCAAAACCAAGTTTTCCAACATGTACGCGCTTTTCCTTGCGTGGAAGTGTGTGTATACGCATACGCGCCTTTTGGTCTGCTAGCCCATGTGTATACGTGGCTTGGTCAAGGGGAACCTACGTATATGTCTTTTTCCTTCATTCTGAGAGCCTGAAATTAAATTTGTCATATGAGTGAGTTGCCATCAAGGACAACACCTGTGTCATAGTGCCAAACCTGTGTCATAATGCCAACACATCATGGCATCAAAGGGATCTCAACCAAAACACCCATGGTGACAATGAGTATCTTGCCATCATTGCCTAAATAAGGTGTTATTCTTTGTATCTTCATAATGTGATATCATTTCCTTCATAAAAACTAACCAGGTGACACGTGGTTTACAATATCAAAGCCATCTATACCATACAAACTAATTGGGTTCTACATATAAATATGCAATACATACCTTTTGCAAGGGTTGCACATGCTGTAGATCAAAATATTGCTCCATATGTAGTATTCATGTTACCATATCCTTTCCATCAAACTTCCTCATATATTTGGAATGTGGTGGTTCTTAAAACCTGCATTGGAGTCTCTAAAATCATAATTCACATTCCTTTGTCCTCATCATGATTTTCATGGATTACCTTGTTACCGCCGAGAAGCCTTTCTTGCAACAACTTTGTCAACCCTTCTAAATTGGCATTCATTGCATCCATGTATACTTTAAAAACCTCCATTTTGTGTTTTATACCATACACATGACCTTTTATTTCTTCTTTTAAACCATCCATGTCCCCTTTTAGTTCATCTTCGGTTGCTCTTTATGAGAGAGAAATTTGTTGCACTTGGTCCCGTAATTTTTATATATCATGCTACGATTCTTCCTCTTTATGCATCATAGTAGAGCTTTGTAATGGCTTAATGGGTGTAGATTTTTTTTTTTGTTTTAGAGGAATTTTAGAAAACAATATTGATATATATGCTTCAATGTTCCATTGGAATCACTTTAAACTGATTTTTCAAACAAAATTTATGCAATTTTTTTAAAAAATACAAACATTTTTCTTTCTTTTAGGATCTCGATCTTTAAAAGGCTGTAACTATGTAATTTCGGATCTCTAAGGTATGAGAATCATTATTGTGGCCTGAGTCTTATTTCCAATGCCACAAGTAAGACTAAAATTGGATTCTTCAAGATAATGTTATGTCAAATATGCCACAATGTCCTGATTATTGATTGGTTCAGTAGAGAGAACTTGTGCATAATGCCACATGTCCCTGTTTCCTCTTTCGGCCCTGAAATTGGTACAAACTAAACTACAATCAGTTCTCTTTCTGTCATATTATATGAAATTCCAATCTGATGCTTGAAGAGAAATTTATGATGATTTTCCCTCGGTCACTTGTTTGAGACTGAATTCTGGAGCATGAAAAAACCCCAACTTCTTCAGACCATATGTCAGAAAATATAGCGAACCAAGATATGAAATTCCAACATGAATTTCACTGATATTTCAACTCCACGAGGTCGTAATTTCAGCTATCGAAGCTTTGTGTAAAATTTTAGTGAAAATTCCACGATGACCTATTTGAAGCACTGAATGCCTAGAGTCCAAAGATCTAATACAAAATTTTATGCAACCAACTTACAAATATATAGATCAACGATTTAAAAAATTATCATCTTCAAGGGGGAACCTCATTTACATTACATAAATGAAGAATTTCTTAGATGATACAAATGGAAAGAGCTCCTTTGTATATATAAAATTCTAAGGGGTCACAATATAATCAGAGCCTACATAACAATAACAATGTAATGGCACAACAATAACAATAGTGGGCTTCTATGGGGCACAACAATAAAAATATGGTGTCTACATGGGTACAACATAAGGGGCTACACTAACAATAACATTAAGGGGGCTACACTATATTATAGGGACCTAGCAATAGCAACCATAGGACTCCCCCTAAGCTTGACACATCAAGCATATCAATGCTAGCATATGTTGCCATCACAACTATCCTAGTGGGCATCAATGTTATCTTGCCTAACATCATGCTAGCACATACATCCATGCTAGTATGGTTGACATCAATGCCAACACACTTTATTACTATCAGACAATTCCTACTACCCAACTTAATCTGCCAACATGACTATGGACATCAATGCCAACACACTTACTTCCACTAGCTAGACAAACAATGCTAACTATTCAACAATTATATGTATGGCTCTTTACATGTTTTGATAAGTTATTGAATGGTTAATGAATACATGGCCTAACACGTGTTAATGTAGCTATGTGGAGAGGGAATAAATCCTTCTTGGTGATTCTCAGATGAATTTCATACTCTTATAATCAGATACACATTCATGACCTGTAGCCTCTATGTTTGCCATGTGTTTGACGAAATGTCTAGTATATTCTAGGTAGTCTAGGTAAATTTTCTTATTCAAATTTGAACGTTTAGCTTTATCATTGAGTAAATTATCATTCTAGAAAGTCTTAGGAAGATTTGGTGAGTTTATGATGATTCTTCGGTAAGATTATTGAATTAGTTAACATATAGGTATTTATAACCTACAAGTACTATGTACAAATGTTTTTTGTATAAATGAGTAATTTGGACCTCCAAATTATTAGGGTTGTAACTTTGGCTTACGGTCTCCATTGAATATTATAATACCTTTTTTCGAAGATCTCCACAAGGAGACTAAGTAAGAATTAAGTGATATGAATTTTTTCACTTTTTAGTTCTCTCTATTTTCCTTGAAAATGTCTTTTAGGCCCTCAAAATGGCCTTGGAAGTTTAGAACCCGAAAAAATGCCAAATATTGAAGGTTATGTTAAATTTAAGGAAACAACACTGAAAATAAATAGTTTAGGGTCAAGCTAGGATCATAACAGTTTGATCTTGTGTCACTGGATGTTTGCATTGAATTCTAGACATGTGGACACCATTTTCCATAAGTGCATACTGTAAATCAGGTCTCACATAGTAACTCTCATCTCATGCTTACCTTGGTGAGTAGGTTAAAGTGGGTAAATATAGGGTGAGGTGGTTAAAGTGGCAAACCAAGAAGTGAACTATCTTGAGGTCCATTTGTTATGCCATGCCTTGTCAGTATCTCAGTTGGCCCACAAGCATTACATTATATCTCTATCCTCAAACCCTCATTTATCATGGTTATGGGTTACCCACAAACCAAAAGTTATGGGCTAACCACACAAAATCCGTGCCATCAAAGTCCATTTGCTAGGAAAAACACTATCGGTATCAGAGTTGGCCCACAAGCATTACAGGGTATCTCTATCCTTGGACCTTCATTCATCACGGTTATGGGTCCCCCATAAACCCATGGTTATGGGTCACCCACACAAAGTCCTTGTCAACAAAGTCCACTTGATATGTCATACACTATCAGTATCACAATTAGTCCACAATCATTACAAGTACCTCTATCCTCAGACCTTTTTTCATTATGGTTATGAGTAATCCACAAACCCATGGTTATGGGACACCCACACAAAACCCTTTTCTTCAAAAACACTTGGTTTTGTGTCACTCACAAACCCTTGGTTATGGGTCAACCACACAAAAACCTTCTCTTCGTTGATTCATATTCAACAAAATATTTTCAGGAGGGACTTCATGCAATAGGGAGCATTTCTTCCTAAGGGGGGAGGGTTGATCCAAATGGAAAGTGGCATCCACACATGGTATTGTAACTCAATAAGGCTATAAATAATGGGCCTCACTTTGTAAAAGGACAAATTGGTCCACCACATTTTCATTGTATATGTTTCCCTTGTTTTAGTAAATAGTTTCTTAGTGTGTTTTCTTCTTCTCTCTTGGTGTTAAAGTTTCTCATATCTTGGCCCCCAAGATCCAAATCACAATCAATGTTAAGTTTTTAGGAGGAACCTCATACTTTCTCACAGTCATAGATGATGCATATATGAAGGTTTGGGCCTACCCCATGAAAAGCAAAGGTGAGTTGTTCGAGATATTTCATAAATTTTACATGCTGAATTTGAAAGAGAGACTAATGAATTTCTCAAATGTTGTCAAGATAGATAATGAAGGAGAGTACTACTCAAATGCTTTCAAGGACTATTGTAACAGATTTGAGATAAATAATGAGAACAATATTCCTAGAACACCTCAACATAATGGTACTACAAAAATGATGAGTTGCACTATCATGGAGAGGGTGAGGAGTATGTTGTCAATTTCTAGATTAGAAAGCATTTTTGGGTAGAATAAGTAAGGACAACTTGTTACCTCATTAATGAATCTCCTACTACAACCCTAGATTGCAACATTCCTGAAGAATTTTGGACGTTGAAATTTTTTGGATGTGAAGAATTTTTATATACTCCAAAAGAGCATAGAAACAAGTTAGATTATAAATCCATAAAATTTATTTTCCTGGAATGTGCAAATAGTGGGTTTCGTTATTGCCTATGGGATCCCGTTAAACACAAAAAAATTAAAATGCAAGGATTTCATATTTAATGATCTAGAGATGTTTCAAAGGCATACATGGGAAATGAAGGTAAAGAAAATTATTGGTAGGCTTGCAGAACAACAAAAAAACATCCCATCAACACAAGAAACTAGGAAACAAATTAAAAAACATGATGGACAAGTGTAAATGAGGGATAACAAGAAGAAGAATCCTTGCATCAATCTTTACAAGAGGTCCAACTAGAAAACACACCACCATATTTGGTTCATAGGTCTGTTCGTCCTCATTACCCCTAACAAATGCATTCACCCTGAAATTGTATTTTGTTAACTAATGAAAGTGAACCCGATTGTTTCCAAAAGGCTTGTAAAGTGTAACAAGAAAAGAATGGAAAAAATAAATGGAGGAAGAAATGGACTCCCTATTGGAAAATAAAATTTGGAAGTTAGTAAAGCTTCCAAAAGGAATAAATTTCCTACAAAAAAAAAGGGTTGGTAGTGTTACACTAAAATTTGCCACCATGACTATTTGCAGTTAGTATGGCTCCATCAACTGTCATACTATCCTCCTTGGCAAGTCTTATACCTCTGCTCCTCATGTCAAACTCCAAAAAAGAGAGAAAGTCCTTAAAAAGTCAATTAACTCTGGTTACGCAGTTTCTCTTAACCTTACCTGCGTGTACGCACCCCAAGTTCACAATACCTGCGTACTTGTACGCTCTGTCTGTAAAGGGGTGGGTGCGTACTCCTGTAAAGGTCAAAAGGCACGAGTTTTACTTCAAAAAAGTTACTTGTGGTCGATTCTAGAGCATTCTAGAAGTTGGTTTGACGTGTATTGAGCGCCTCCAGATGGTTCATGTATCCCTAGGAAAGAGGAACTTATCCCATCAAGAGGGGAGCTATCCCATTCAAAGAGGGGCTTATCCCATTGATGGTGGACCTGATTAACTTCCTCTAAAGCACTATAAATACAGGCATTGGGCCAGAGGGAGTAGAGGTTGAAAGCTGAACATTCCTAAGGGTAGATGCTACTGGAATTAGGACTCCCTTATAGAGCTTGAGAGGAGAGATTCCCATCCTTTCTTAGCTTCATTTGGAAGTGGGTGAGCTGATCAAAGTAAAGGAGAACTCTTGCTGGACCCTGGGAGGGACCTGCACAACACCAAGGCAATGGTTGTAATGTTTTCTTTTGTTTCCACTTAATACAATTAAGCTCATTTTTCTCAACAAGTTGTTATACATAATTTGTTTCATATACTCCTTGGTCTTTATGATGAAAATGTTTTATTTTATGAGTTATTCAGGTGTTATGTAATCGTTTGCTTGTTAGTGAATGTAGGTTTCGAAGAGAAGGAGGAGCTCATCTGGATCGGCGAGGCTGGACTGCTACAAAGCGTTGGACTAAAGGTATGTTATAAACACCTGATTGCTTGTATTCTAAATGCATATTTAGGGAAAGATAGTGTTTACTTGTCTTGTTTGTCACTAGAAAGCCTTAGCTTCTAGGGAGGTCGGTTTTGTCCGCAAAATTGACTCTTTCCGCATGACAAAATGGCGACCGTACTGGGGAATCCATGGATTTGATTGATTTCTCTTTCGATTGATACTTTGATTTGAGAAAAGTCGTTTTATTTCTGGTTTTTGACTGATTGACTGTGAATTTGGGTGGAATAGCTTAGGGTTAAGTTAGATTTTACTTTTCTTGGTTTTGCTAGAAGTACGCAGCCTCTGCGTTAAGCACAGTGCGTACTTGTACACATTGCATCTTTGTACACAGAGCGTACACGCACCTGTGCAAACAGGCTGCCTGCGTACCCTGTCAAAAGTTGAGAAAATTTCAATTTTTACTTTTTTGCCTCTTAGATTTTGTTTTTAATTTGTTTTTGCTGCCCAGATCCACTGGTTACCTATCAGAAGTCTTCATCTAAGCTTGTTTCATTAGTATCAAGGGTTTTAGTGAAATTCATAGAAGTTCTAGCCCTAGGGTTTGATTTTTGCATTGGTCTTGTAGTGACTTTGGCTTTAGAAGTTGTAAAACCTTGGATCTCCCTGGTCTTTTCAGTCTTCTTAGGAGTCAGACCTTTCATAAAATCCACCTTTGTGAGAAACCTACCTTTGTGTTGTCTCTTTGTGGAATTTCGAGAAAGCTTGTTGGTTAAGCTGTGAATTTCATTCTTAAGAAAAAGAACAAAAGGTTTTGATTTTTTTTTTGACTGGTTTATGATTCTGCATGAATGAGTCCTTGGTTGAATTGTAACTGAGTAAAACATCTTGGAATTATACTTGGTAGGCTTTTGCCTCATTAGATTTGCTTTTAGGTGAATTTCTCTTAGATTTGCTTTTAGGAAAAGTTGATTTGATTGGCATAGATTTTTTAAATTTGATTTTTGTTAAAGTAGTTTTATATGCTTTGTTAATATAGGAAAAAATACAAAAAATCTCTTTTGAAGGAAAGTTTGTTTTATTAGCGTTTGAAGTCTTTGAAAAGAGAAAGGAATTTTCGTGAAATAATTAGTGGTCATGTGTTGTATTCTTTGGAAAAGATAAAGAGATTGTTTCTTTGATTTTAGTGGCCAAAAAAGTTGTCTTTATATCAATTTTGCATTCTCCAACTCTCTTAGCTAGGGAATTCATTGGAAAAAGAAAAATAGTTTAAATCATCCTAGGTGCATCTTTTTAGTGGATTTGAGTCGAGTCTACACACCATCAATTTCATCTCCACTACCTTTTGTCCTAAAGAAAAGCCATAAAAATTAACGCTTAAAGTAAAATTTACTTAGTAACTTTTTATTTACTAGGGCTCTTAAACACCAACATAGATCAGGCTAGTGTCTTGGAGTAGGAGAGTAATTAACTCTCCAAGACATCAAAACCAAACAAGTAGCTCATCTTGTGGTAGGATAAATCCAACTGTTACATTTATGCTCTGGGAAAGCTCCTCTTAAAGGAGAAGCACGATATCGTGTCCGAACCAGTGAGGGGATCAATCCTCCTTCATTGGGAACGACGCCAGATATGCACATACTACAAACGGTAAACCTCGGATTATTGTCGAGGAGCCTGGGGTCACTTGTCGGTAAACCTTGGATTATTGTCAAGGAGCCGATAAGGGGATTGAGCTTGATACTCTGCCCTTGCGTGCTATCGTATCATAGACTGTTCCCCCAGGTGTATTTGTTGTTGTTGGTGACCTTAGTGACCATTATCTTTAGGGTTCTACCCAAGGGGACGGTGGAGGGAAGATCCCACTGTACCTGGAGCAGACGTCGGCTAGACTCACTTGGATTTTCTGGGGGGTTCACTTCACTCGAGACGGTTAAAGTGGAGGAACTTGTGCCGGTCTATTCATTAAGCAGGTTGCCGGGGTAACTGTTCCACCCGCTACTTCTGTACTGAATTTGACGATGTTGGGCTTCATCACCAACTAGTGTTTTCGGTCCGGAAGGCTACTGTTTGTGTATGGTTTGACGCCCTAGATTCTTTAGGTGTGTGATTCAAATTTGTTTGGTTCTTTAGAGACTTTAGGCGGTTTGCTTTGAGATTTTACTTTGTTTGCGTGTGCAGTAGTTAAAAGTTTTTAACTGTGGCTGAATTACCTGGACAGTCCCGTAGACTTCGGGGCCAGTCTCCTGAGATTGTAACTGTGGCCGATTTGTTGAGGAAGTCCCGTAGACTTCGCGGCCAACCTCCTGAAGACGTCCCAGGTCATTACGAAGGTTTGAAAGTCCTTGTAACTCCTAGTGGCAGTAAAGTAGGTTCACCTGAAGAAGGAGAGTCGTCGTTGGTAGTCCATCCAGATTACCAAGGTCTAGAAACAGGTTATAATCCCGAATCTATTGCAGTTTCCGAGCTTGCTGGTAGTTTTTCATCTACTAGTGATATAGGCGAAGAACCTGAGATATCTGAACCTTTTACTCCAACTTCTAGTGCTCCTGATTCACCTAGGGTAGAAAGAGTCATCACCGAAAATCTTCCTTCTGGTTTGATAGCTATTGAAGAACTTGCTCCAGAAGAAGAAATAGGCGTCCCTATCGCTGAAGATCAACCTACTATTGATCTAAGGGAGCGTGAATCCATTTTTTATAGTCCACCTAGAAGTACTACTTAGTATCTTTCGTTAACTAATTATTTGGACAACTCAGGGTCAAGTTTTTCTCCACCTCGTACTCCTTATCCACCTGGAGGTATTTATACTCCTGTAAATATGTCAGGTCAGTCGTCTATGTTTACTCAATCTCCTGAATCTTTCTTGTACAACGGTCCTTCTGTTCCCTCTGGGTATCAGTCACTTTCTGGTACTTTTGCCGGAGCATCTCCTCAACCCATTGAACATGGGTTATTAACTGGAAACAATGGTAATAAACCGTTGGGTGTAGGAGACATTTACATGATGTCAGGTTCAGTTCCCAGTTCTCAACCTCAAGGTGGCCAGTTACCGCATGGGGGGCAGCCTCAATTAACGCATGGGGGGCAACCTCAAGGTATGCAAATTGCGTCTGGGGGGCAACCTCAAGGACAGTATGTACCCGTGGTGCAATACATTCCTCAAGGTCAACCTCAGCCTCAATATGTACCCCAAGGTCAACCTCAGTATCAATTTATACCTCAAGGTCAACCTCAGTATCAGTACTTACCTCAAGGGTATCTACCCCAAGTTCAGTACTCGAGTCAAGGTTATCAACCACCCCAAGGTCAATCTTATGTTCAAGGTACGGGAAATGTACCTTTCAATTATCAATCCTACCCTCAATCCGGTTATGGATCTCAATATCCTCAACCTATCATGGGTCAATACCCCAGAATGAATATAGTGTGGGATCCATCGCAAGTTCAACAGGTATTGCAGCCAAGTGTATAGTTGTCATCTCAAGCTGGAAAACCGTTAGTTTCTGGTTCACCCCAGTAACCAGTCCAGTCTAATGTTCAAACTTCTGTACCTTCGGTAGTTTCTCAGTCTGGGCCTATTGCCCCTAGTACTCCATCTCAAACGACTGCTGCAACTACCACAACATATGTTCAGTCTACCACACTTACTTCTGGAGTATCGACAGCTCCGGTTTCTACTGTCTCTGCAACTACTCCTCAGACATCTTTACCATTGTCTGGATCCACGATTCAAACTACGGTTCAGATGCCTGTAGGACAACCTGGTTTAAGTACAGTTGTCACTAGTCAACCACAATTCACTTATCAACCGTACCAGGGGCAGTACCAATACGGGCCTACTGTCCAGCAGCCAATTTACCAGTATCAACCGTATCCTGGGTACACTTATCAACAACCACAACAACCCCAGTACGGTTTGGTTAATCCTGGTTTTGCAGGAGGATACAATATCCCGAATGCGATTCCTATTCCAAGTTATCCCAGATATCCTCCTCCTGGGACTGGTCTTGTGACTCAGAGTTTTAGGGATCCTAATCGGCAATTACCGTTTATCGCAACTTTGGATTTACCAGACTTGTCACGCCTAATGAACGATCCAATAAATTATCTTCTGTTTTGGCCGCCAATGTCAAATAAGTTGCCCAGTGACATACCCAAGTTCGAAGGTAAGTCTGGAGAGGACCCGTCGAATCATGTGATGACTTACCACCTCTGGTGTGCCTCTAATTCCATCTCAGATGATTCGATCCGCTTACGTCTTTTCCAGCGTACTCTCATTGGTCTCGTGGCCAAGTGGTACATTGAGTTACCACGGGCCTCTTTTTATAATTTTAGCTAGTTAGCTACCTCATTCTTAACTCATTTTCAGTTCCCGGTCAGATATGATAATGGCACGGAGTTACTAACTTCATTAAAACAATCGACGTCCACTTATATTTCCGATCATATTCATGAATGGAGACGTCGAAAGCGATTAGTGAAAGTTTTTATCCCGGACCAAATCTTAGCTGAATGGTTTGTTAAATCATTATTACCAAAGATTACTGAAGACATAGCTAAGGCCGGAGTAGTTACTGAGGAGCAAGTGATTGCTCAAGCGCAGTACCTTGACTTAGTTTATACTCAGTCAGGTACGTTACACGAAAAGATCCCAGATCTTCCTAAGTCGAATCAAATCGCTGCTGCTCCTTCGGGGTCTCATGCCACTGATGGCATGATTGGTACAGTGAATACTAAAAGTAAGAAGAAATCCTCAAAGAATTCTTCTCCTATTATAACCTTACCAGAATCCCCGACAGGAGAATCTTCTGCTGAAGTTTTCGCTGATATTCACGATGTAGAGTCATCTACGGCTAAATCAAAATCTGGTGGGAAAAAGAAAGGTAAGAAGAAGAATAAAGCAGACAAAGCTCCAAAGGAGAAAACAGAAAAGTCAGAAACCAATGACGAAAAGCGCAAACCTCGATATCCTTGTCTTATTTGTGAAGAGGATCATTTTACAAGAGATTGCCCTCATCGGGCCGAGGTTGTGAAAATCGTCAAAGGTTCCCCAACTCCTGTTGTTTTCAAAGATCCATTTCCAAAGCAGGAGAGTAAGATGATAGGTTCTTCCTCGAGTGCCAGTGAAGAACCCATATTGATGATGTCTCATGTAAGGATTGTGACTCGATCGCAAGATTATGGTAGTAAAAGTCATGTTGATGGCAAAGAAGCAAAATCTTCTCATTCTAATCCATCAACCTCAGCTCCCGGTTCCGATCCACTACAGATCGAGAAACCTAACCCGGACTTAGTAATCAAACCGCCCGCCAAGGGTGTATTTCGAAGGTCTGCTTTCAATCCACATGCGAGAGCGGCCCACAATTACAACATTGTTGAGGATTTAGCTGTTTCACCCTCAGCAATGTCGGCTTTGGAAGTGCTGCAATCATGCCCAGCACAACGTAAATTACTTTTGTCGGCTATAGGAGCTGTTGATGTTCAGGACCCGAACCTAATAATCTTTGATCTAGAAAATAGTACACCGCGTTTACCTCATCAAATGGCTTTCCAGATCCCAGTGATAGTCAAAAACAGGCCTATTCAACGGACTGTAATTGATGAGGGAGCTTCCACGTGTATTATGTCGATACAGTGCTGGAGATCGCTTGGTTCTCCTTCACTAAATCAAACCCCCACCATTCTTAAGGCCTTTGATGGTCGTGGGTTCCATCCGTTTGGCATTCTACAGGATTTGCCTATAGGGGTTGAAGGAAAAACCGTTAGTCTAGATGTGGAGGTGGTTGATGCTCCTCTAGACTACAACCTTCTCTTGGGTCGAAGTTGGTCTTACGCTATGACAGCGGTCATTTCATCAGTCTTCAAAGTAATAAAGTTTCCATATAATGGCAAGATCGTAACCATAGACCAACTGGCTTACTTTTCATCTAACCCAGCCTCTTCAGAGAGTATCCAGCATGTCGGTAAAACGACTATCCCTTATAAGGATGTTGGAGTAGGATTAGTTAAAGATGCCGGTTTACTGGGAACTTTTCCTTTTCCTCCAATCAACGCCTTGTCTTCATTTGCGTCTATTCATATGATTACTTCAGATACCATTGTTTATGACGATCCTTGGATCGTTCCTTCTGAATCTGAGATAGACTCATTTGGTGATGCGATGCCTTTGAGTCCATATGAAATTTCCTATGAAGCCGTGCAGTATTTTACCGACCCGAGTTCAACCAAAATCGACCAAATGAATGTGGTCCGTGAGGAATCACTTTTCACCTCAACCTCGGAGTTAATAACGTTTCCCGAAGTTGTGTCATCTGACGAACAACTTTGTGAAGTCCTGTGTGTAGACGATTTACCATGGGAAGATCTCCATCATAGATCTTCGTTTTTACCTGAGGATGATCGTTTTGAAAACGATTTCTCATCAATCTTTACAGCTGAATATGTCAAAGAAGCTCAGAGTCCAATGAAACATCCTGATTCAGAGCTGAATTTGGGAAACATTTCTCGCACTATTCCCATTGACATTTCAGTCAAGCCCGGAATTCTTGAGCACATTCATATAGGTGCCTCGTGTTCAGATGACGAAATTCAGACATACAAGGCCCTATTTCAAGAATTCCGCGACGTGTTTGCCTGGTCCTATGAGGAAATGCCAGGAATTGATCCCGCAATTGTTGTCCATGAGATCAAGACTTACCCGGACGCTAAACCCGTCCGGCAACGTTTGCGTCAGATTCACCCACGAAAAGCGGCTGCAATTAAAGCAGAAGTTGAGAAGCTGTTGAAAGCAGGTTTCATTTATCCGATCCCGTTAACGGATTGGGTATCGAATATTGTTCCGGTTAACAAAAAACAGGGAACAATAAGAATATGCATCGATTATAGGGATATCAATCGTGCTTGTCCCAAGGACAACTACCCAACACCCTATATTGATCAAATAATTGATGATTGTGCCGGCAGTGAAATATTTTCCTTTATGGACGGTTTTTCCGGTTACAACCAAATCAATATTCTACCTGCCGATCAACCAAAAACGGCTTTCATTTGTCCATGGGGGACATTTGCTTATTGCAAATTACCTTTTGGACTTAAGAATGCCGGAGCCACTTTTCAAAGGGCGATGTCTTATGCGTTTCATGACATCAAACACATTGTGCAACCGTATCTCGATGATTTGCCCGCTCGCTCATTACATCGAGCTGATCACCTTGTCCATTTACAGGCAATCTTCATGAGGTGTAGGCATTATCGTATTCGGTTGAACCCACACAAATGTGTCTTCTGTATAGAAGTGGGACGATTACTGGGATTTGTAGTTTCAAAAGCCGGCATCCGCGTCGATCCCTCGAAGGTAGAAGTTATCATCAAATTGCCTCCTCCTTCGAGTCTTCGCAACCTCCAAAGTTTGCAGGGGAAAGCAAAATTTTTACGCCGATTCATTCCTATCTACGTCGAGATTACAAAGGGTTTTACCCGGTTGCTGAAACAGAACGGTCAATTCTCTTGGGATGAGATAGCTCAGAAATCTTTTGATGCACTCAAGCACGCGTTAACCCATGCACCGTGGCTGCATCCTCCCAACTACAACCAGGATTATTTTTTGTACCTTGCCGCTGCTCATTCCACCATTGGAATGGTCTTAGTTCAGGAAGACGAATTCGGAACGGAACATGTGATATATTACCTTAGTCGGACCTTAAATCCAACTGAGCTCAAATATTCACATGTGGAGAAATTAGCATTGGCAGCCGTTCAAGCTGTCCAACGTTTTCGTCACTACATTCTACTCTGTAAAACTACAGTTATTTCAGATTGCAACCCTATGATCTACATTTTGACTAAACAATTGCTAGGGGGAAAGTACTCTAAATGGATCGTTATCCTGCAAGAGTTCGACTTGGAGTTTGAAAAATCTAAGTCTAAGAAATCTTTAGTTTTTGCCGAGTTAATGTGTGACTTCCCGTGTGCTGACACAGAAACTGTGGCAGAGGAATCCATTGCGGACGAATCTTTGTTTCTCATCAGCACTTTAGATCCGTGGTATGGGGATATAATCGTCTATCTCCAGACCCAAAACTTTCAGCCCGAAGTTTCAAAGGCGGAATGTCGGAAAATTCGATTCCAGTCCCAACAGTACAAAATTATTGGAGATACTCTTTATCGCCATGGGGCGGACTTGGTTTTTCGCCATTGCTTAACCCACGAGGAAGCTGAAAGGGTTCTGAATGACTGTCACTCTGGAGCGTGTGGCGGTCATATGTCTGGGTATGCCACAACCCAAAAGATATTGCGCACTGGCTACTTCTGGTCGTCCTTGTTTAAAGATTGTATTATTGCGGTCCGGAAATGCCACAACTGTCAAGTGTTTGACCGCAAGATGTGCGTACCACCTGCTCCTCTCCACCCTATAATTGGCGTTGGTCCTTTTGCGAAATGGGGTATTGATTTTATTACATGTAACCCTCACTCAGCCGGGGGACATGCGTATATCATCCTTGCGGTTGATTATTTTACTAAGTGGGCCGAGGCGATGCCTACATTCGAGGCAGACGGCAAGACAGCTGCAATTTTCGTATTCAATCACATTATTGCTAGGTTTGGTGTCCCACAAGCGATAATCATTGACCATGGGCGCCATTTTCGAAACGTTATGATGACAAAACTTATAGGCCAGCTTGGTTTGCGTCACGATAGCTCAACTCCTTATTATCCACAAGCGAACGGTCTGGTTGAGTCCATCAACAAAGTTTTAGTTATCATGATCCGACGAATCATTGGTATTCATCGGTCGAATTGGCACAACATGTTATTTTCCGCGCTTTGGACGTACCGAACCTCAGTGAAAACATCAACAGGGTTCACTCCTTTCCAACTAGTTTATGGTTTGGAAGCTGTGCTGCCCATTGAATGCGAAATCCCGTCACTTCAAATGGCTGTCGAATTACTTCCAGCTACTTCCGAAGAGGAGAAGTCTTTATTATACTTAGCTCAATTAGATGAGACTCGACGTGATGCTGCATTAGCGATCGAGACTCATCCAAAACGTATGAAAGCTCAGTATGATCGAAATGTGACCCCTCGAATTTTTTCGGAAGGAGACCTTGTGCTATTATATGATCAAGCTAACGATAAATTAGGTGCTGGAAAATTCGTTCCTATGTGGCATGGGCGCTACATTGTCAAGCGAAAGCTAGCAAAAGGGGCCTATGAGCTGGTAGATTTTGACGGGGACTCTTTAGGTAAACCCAGAAATGGACTTTACCTAAAGAGGCATTATGCTTAAATGATGGGTATGGAGACTTTAGTTAGGTTAGGTTTTTCTTTCTAGCTGGTGTGTTTGTTAGTTTAGACAGTGTGCTTAGCTTAGAAAGTGTGTTCTTTGTCGTTATTCTGCTTATCTTGGTTTTACGCTTGATGTTTGCAGATGTCGATGCCTCTCCAAACATACATTGGATTTGCTGATGGTGCTTGTCATAGTACACGGAATATCTCTTCCACAGCTTGGGTTATTTATTCGCCCTCTGACGAGTTAGATTCTATGCATGGGGTGAGCCTCAGTCAAACAACAAACAACATTGCAGAATACAGTGCAATGATTGAATTATTGTCTGAATCTATTTCATTTGAGATTCGGAGTTTGATAGTGAGGTTAGATTCTGAACTCGTTGTATTACAGCTTAATAGAGTGTATGCCATTAGAAATCCAGTGTTATTAAGGTTATTTTTGAGAGTGCGTCTCTTGGAATGTGAATTTGATTACATTGAATATCAGCATATTCCAAGGTCTTTAAATACATTAGCAGATGCAATTGCTTCTCGAATGTTAGACAGACATTTGCGATAATCATACATGTAAATTTAAAAACATTTAATCACACATGTTTAACAAGATAAGCCGGTAATAATGATATATATAGATAGGAGTGTGTCAAAAAATACATCGTCTTCAATCATAAGTTGAAAAACACCTTATGATCGGCAAAAATGATAAGTACAAAAAACCAAAATGTCACATGTGTCTACAAAAACGACCATCCAATCACTGGTGATGCTCTCTATACGACACCACTGCACACGCCACCCTACACAAGAACCTCCTAAAAGGTCCTGGGACTACGACTACATAACGCTGAAGCCTGATAGGAATATCATCTATAGTAGTCTTTGGTATGTCTGCCGTAAGACGCTCTAGGTCTTATTCCAACTCAGCCAGGGTCTCTGTGGCCTCGTCCCGTGGGGCCGGTGCCGCTGCAACTGGTAGTCTCCTCTCGAAAGGCTCGAGATTGGCTGGACGACGTGGGCCTACATCTGCATTTTGAAAATCGTTACTGTCAGTTTTGAGACTATATAAAAAACAAAAAAAAATAGATAATTTAAAAACTTGTGGAAAATGAAGTACCTGTGTCATCCCATTGTTCTCCCGGTGGAAGAACCATGTCCGGATCTCCACGAAAATCAACTCCGGCATAAGGAAAATCCTGTATCGAAAAGATCTGGTCCTCCAACCAGTGAAAATACTCCGGTCTAAATCGGACAACCTCCGTGCCCTTGTCAGGATGACGGGCCATAACCGCAACCCATCGCATCAATTTGGGCTCTCGGGGAAGCCCAGCTTCAACAGTGAGATGCTGTGGGACCAGCATCAGAACCCTCTCTAAAGAAAAACTCACAACTAAAGCCCCATAACCAAAGGTCTTCAGCTGTCCGTTTTTGGTTTTAGTCAGTTGGCTTTTTACGCTAGCCAGCATAGCATCACACCAGTTGAAAATGGTGCCCCAATAGCAATCAATTGCCATCCGCATCTGGGATCCAGTGGCAATGTGCAAAGCGGCAGCCCCGCAAAGTCTGGTAACCGTGAAAGCAATGACCATAAGTTCAGGGCGGGATATAGTTTTGATCTCTATCCCCTTCTCCTGGTTCTGTGTGTTGCACCACTCTAGTCGGAGACTAGCAATGGACTGGCCACCCGGCCTAGTCCTGGACAGAGTCAATTGTTCGTCCCTCTTGGGCAAACCAGTGAGAAAGTAAATATCTTAGGGCTCTATCTCGAGCTGGTGCCCTCCAATGTAAAAGCACTGGTCCTGAACATTCCATCTCTCTACCAGCCACTCTAGAAAGCGCACCTGGGCCCTCATGCCAGGTATGGACCAGTATTTGTAATATAGCCCTTTTCTGACTGTAAAAACAGGAAAAGATTGCCGGATTTTTGTCGTTTCAAATTCGATACTAGAAATAAAACGACGTGTCCTTGATCGCTTTTTACTTTTCAGGTCAAAGACACTAAATATGAAAGTACTCCTTGGTCGTAAAAGATCAAGCGGTTCTCTCAAGTATTATTTTATACTTTTTCGGGCTTGGGAGACCCAAATTTATGAAAAAGTTCAACCCTAGAGTCTTCTTAAGTTTTTTCAGACTCTCTAAAATTGAAAAACGCCAAGTTTCTCCTATACTGGACTTGTTAAAATTTCACAGTAAAGGACCTGTTCGATTACAAACAGGAACGGACCACTCCTTCTTAGGGTTCGAATCTAAACTAAGTTGGACTCATCCGAAGGATGAGTTTATAATCAAGCATATGTTATCCTCCTCAAGCTTGTAAAAAATAAAGAGGTACTTGCCAGAAATGGTGGGGGAAAAGAGAGAAAAATGAGCCTATTTGTTATCTTTTGTCTCAGAAGAAACCTTATCACCACTCTTGAACATGACACTTTTCATTCACCTGGGTTGGGAAATCCTTTGCCTAACAGTGGATCAAACCACATTGAAAATCTTCAACCAGTTCCGGGTATTAACTTTGGGTCAATTGTCACCAAACCATCTATCATGTCATTATGTGTTCAAGAGGTCACTGCAAATAAACCATTCATCTGCAAAATACCCGTCATCCATTTCGACCATCCCTAAGTCAGTCCTTACAGCTACATTTCTTCAGATTGATCTATGATTTCGTGTTGTGGGCGTGCCTGCAACGGGTCGCTTTCTATCGACATCAACACATTATCTAGAAAGATGACCTAGAAATCGTCAGTACCTTGAAATCTGCATGCATCAATGGCAGGTTTCTTGCCTTTGACGACGGTTTGCATCATTGACTTTTGATCGAAGGATTCCGTGAAATGTTCGACATCAACTCATTCATTCACATCTCATGGATTGTACTGGGTACTTTGAGAACCATTGACATCACTGGTGGTCTCTCTCACACTTGTTAACAGTTTACATCATCGACTGGTAATCAAGTGGTTTCTGCCATGTTCGACATCAACTCATTTATTCGCATGGATAGAATCGTACCATTTCGGGAAGTAGAAATGAAGACCCTGGATCTAGTTTCCACCATCCAGGCTGCGAGGAGTTTTGTATTCATTATATAGTAGACTAATCATAAATAGATGGCTGCGTCCATACTGTGTCTACAAGAGTCTATGATTATGATGTATTGCGAAATCATTCCTATATCACAGAAGTAGTTAGTTTGTTAGTTAAAGTTTTCAATCTGAGTATGGGAATGCCTACCTCAGTGATGATATGATCTTACATATGTATTTTGTGTTGAATATTTGCAGGTTCTGACTGGGCTCTCCACAAGATAATCCTTGAAATGATAAAGTACTTCACCCTTCCTAGATGATATGAAACCATAATCTACTACAGGCTTCGCACTTTACGGGGCAATCTGTTACACTAAAATTTGTCACCATGACTATTCGCAGTTAGTATGGCTCCATCAACTGTCATACTATCCTCCTTGGCAAGTCTTATACCTCTGCTCCTCATGTCAAACTCCAAAAAAGAGAGAAAGTCCTTAAAAAGTCAATTAACTCTGGTTACGCAGTTTCTCTTAACCTTACCTGCGTGTACGCACCCCAAGTTCACAATACCTGCGTACTTGTACGCTCTGTCTGTAAAAGGGTGGGTGCGTACTCCTGTAAATGTCAAAAGGCGCGAGTTTTACTTCAAAAAAGTTACTTATGGTCGATTCTAGAGCATTCTAGAAGTTGGTTTGACGTGTATTGAGCGCCTCCAGATGGTTCATGTATCCCTATGAAAGAGGAACTTATCCCATCAAGAGGGGAGCTATCCCATTCAAAGAGGGGCTTATCCCATTGATGGTGGACCTGATTAACTTCCTCTAAAGCACTATAAATACAGGCATTGGGCCAGAGGGAGTAGAGGTTGAAAGCTGAAAATTCCTAAGGGTAGATGTTGCTGGAATTAGGACTCCCTTATAGAGCTTGAGAGGAGAGATTCCCATCCTTTCTTAGCTTCAATTGGAAGTGGGTGAGCTGATCAAAGTAAAGGAGAGCTCTTGCTAGACCCTGGGAGGGACCTGCACAACACCAAGGCAATGGTTGTAATGGTTTCTTTTGTTTCCACTTAATACAATTAAGCTCATTTTTCTCAACAAGTTGTTATACAAAATTTGTTTCATATACTCCTTGGTCTTTATGATGAATATGTTTTATTTTATGAGTTATTCAGGTGCTATGTAATCGTTTGCTTGTTAGTGAATGCAGGTTTCGAAGAGAAGGAGGATCTCATCTGGATCGGCGAGGCTGGACTGCTACAAAGCGTTGGACTAAAGGTATGTTATAAACACCTGATTGATTGTATTCTAAATGCATATTTAGGGAAAGGTAGTGTTTAATTGTCTTGTTTGTCACTAGAAAGCCTTAGCTTCTAGGAAGGTCGGTTTTGTCCGCAAAATTGTCTCTTTCCGCATGACAGGTAGAATTAAACATGAAGGTGAAGGGGAGAAAGAAAGGTACAGGGAAAGGTTGGTGGTAAAGGGTTTTTCCCAAAAATAAGGTATTGAATTTATTGAAATATTTTCACCTATTGTTAAAATCTCATCCATATCAGTTATTTTTGGTCTACATTGGATTTGGAACGTGGACAATTAGATGCGAAGAATACATTCGTACATGGAAAATTGGAGAATTTTTATATGGCTCAACCGAAAGGATTCAAAGTAAAAGGAAAAGAGAAATTAGTTTGCAGGTTGAAGAAGAACCTCTATGGGCTAAAATAGTCACCCCCTACATTGGTATAAGAAATTTGATTCATTTATGTTGGAGCATAGTTTTAAAATACTAGATTCTAACCATTGTGTCTACATCAAAAGCTATGACCAAGAGAAGTATTATATATTATTGTTATATGTGGACGACACACAAATTGTTGGACATGATAAGAACACAATCAACAGGTTGAAAAAAGATTTCAACAATTGATTTGCAATGAAGGATTTGAGTCTAGCACAAGAAGTACTTGGCATGGTGATTATGTGTGATTGAATGAACAAAGAGTTGTGGTTGTCATAAAGAAAAATAAATTGAGAAAGTGTTAGATAGTTTCAATATGAAGCTTGTCAATCTAGTTGTTACACCCCCAACATCCCACTTCAAACTTAGTGTTGATATTGTGACCTTGTTATGACAAAGAGGTGTAGGAAATGATTAAGATTACTTATGCCTCAACAATTAGTAGCTTGATATATGTCATGGTATGTAGAATATTGGACATTAAATATTCAGTGGGAGTAGTGAGTAGGTTCCTTGCCAATATAGGAAAAGAACATTTGCAAGAGGTAAAGTGGACCTTAAGGTATCTCAAGGGCACTAGTCATCATTGTTGATGTTTTGGTAATAATGATATTGTGCTTGAACATTTTGCAAATAAAAATATGGTTGGAGAAGTGGACACTATAAAGTCCATCATTGGTTATTTGTATACATGTATAGGTGTAATGTGTCTTGGATATCTAGGTTGTAGAAAGTAGTATCTCTCTTCATAATAAAGGAAGAGTACATAGCCACAGTGCAATCTTGCAAAGAGATGTTGTGGATGTAGCAATTCCTAGGAGAGCTAGGAATAAAACAAGACAAATATGCATCATATCGTGATAGTCAAAGTGTTATGCACTTTGGTAGAAACCCTAGCATATCATTCAAAGACCATGCATATCGACCTTAGGTACCATTAGATTTGGAAGGTGTTGGAGGAAAGGCATTTACACATAGAAAAAAATCATATAGTCGAGAGTGTTATTGATATGCTCACCAAAATTCTTCCAAGAGAAGAAAGTGATGTGTAGAAGTTTGGCAAGCCTAGGGGTGACTTGATGAGTAGGCTTGGACAAGAATAAACATGTCTTGCCCAGAATTTATTGAACTCCACGCTAGTGAAGAGTGAGCTTACTACTAAATCTTATCACAATGAGCTAAATCCCCATAAAATTTAACACTGAATAGAAATGTTGACACCTAATCCTCTGCGATTGGGTGAATTTGGAATGTGAAAAGTCATCAGAAGATGAACTGAGCAGTCACATTCTTTGCATATAACAATAGCTACCTAATGAAATAAACCGTATCAGTTTTTTGCCAAACTGGAGTTACTCCTGGCCTGACATGGTATCAGAGCCAACTCCCTTTTTACCCTTTATGTCTTTGTAACTCCTGATCTGCTCCATTGCTCTCTCTAATTCTATCTGCCTACCTACGTTCTGTCTGCCACACCTGCGCTGCCCTGACATATTCTATTTATGATCTCTTGTGCCCTGTTCATTTGAATATGCTCAGAATCCAAAACTGTTCCATATTCCTGCGCCACTGGGCTCTGTCCATTAATGCATCTGTCATCTCCATTAACGCATCTGTCATCTGTATTAACGCATCTGTCATATGTATTAATGCAACTGTCATAATATCCTCTGGTTTTCTCATCTGGATAGGCTTCTGTTTGAACACAAGACTTCATAACTGTTCCTAATAACTTTTGATATTTTGTTTTGTTGGAGAGTTTCGCGAGAAATATTCAGAGGAAGGTCTTCAAAGTCCACGACACCCTTTAGAAAGCTATGCTCCTGGATATGAAATGGGATTTGGCACGCATTCGTTCGGCATAGATCTGTTCTGCCGTGGAGCTACTTGTTAGCATGCACATGCCTCACTTGAGGATCTTCACTTGGCATTCCTTGATTCACGGTGGTCTCTACCTGGTATAGAAGCGTGGTGGTCTCTGTCCCATATATAACTGTTCATAACTGGTCTCTGTCTCTACCTGGTATCAAAGTGCTACATATCTTCATCCTTGGTGAACCCAACGTGAAACTCTGAGCTGGTTCAAACTGCCGAATTCTGGTGAGCTGGTGTAATCGTATCAATTTCCTTGATTGTTCAAAGACTCGTAATCGTATCTTGTGTCAGCATTGTATTGAGCTATCATTATTTTCTTAGACAAATCCAGACAATAAAAGTTATGAACTGGCCTTTGTAATTGATAGTTCAGATCGCAGGATACAAGAGAGCTTGAGGTCTTGAACAGCGCATTTAAATCATATAACTATTCATATATGTAAATGCGTGTGAAAAGTTGTTTTTTCATTGTGATTTTTTCTGCCAAGGGCGACATGCTTCTGCCATTGCAAAAGAAAATTTTCGAATAATGGATATTTTGATCGATTGGTTTCTGGTATCGATTGGTTTCAGTCTTTTCCGAATGAAATACTGTTCAAACTCTTTAAACATAGATTTTATCATTTAATGGCGGCAATTAGTCAAGAAAACAGAGCTCCCTCCTGTCATCCTTTCTTGTGAAATCTGGAGAGAATGTCTGCACTTTAACGCTGCCATATTTTTATTACTGGTCTAGAGAATCAAAGGGATTTATGGTGATTTTTTTAATCTTTTCAGTGAACTTTGAAATTGTAATACCGTTGTTGCTCCAACTTTGTAGAGCTCGCGGTTAATACCGTTGCTGCTTTGTAGAGCTCGCGGTGAATGACTGATTATTTTTAAACAACCAAAGTTATTTCCCACAGAAATCCTTTGAGTACAATTTCACTGTATATCAGTAGAAGTTTTTTTATCAGCAAAAGTATTTTTACAGAATGCATTCAATCATCTCTATGGTAGGAATAGTTCTCACTGGCAAGGAGAACTATCCTGAATGGTCCCGGATGAGAAAACACACCCTCATCTTTAATGAGTTGTGGAAAGGAGTGTGTGTCAGAGAAGCAGACAATGACCCAGTGCAGCCTACATCAGAAAAGAGCTCGTCATTTGGGAAAACAAGAACAACAAAGCCTATGCATTAATCGCAGCATCTGTAAATGAAGAGGTGAGTCACCATATTTCATCATATTCAACTGCCTTTGAAGCTTTACAAAAGATGAAAGAACTCTATGACTCACATTTTTTCACTTGAAGTTGTTCAGCTCATGATTAAACTCTTCACTCTTGAACTGAAAAATAATGATCCTCTTGCTCTTGCATCTGAAGTAAAGTCTATAATGCATGATATCAAATCCACTAAGGTTGAGTTGGATATCCCTCTTATTGCTTTTCTCAAGGCACTCTATCATACCTACTCCAATTAACTTGAGTCTTTACAAGCAAATGGAAATATTAAAGATATAACCTTTGACTCTCTTGTTAAAAAGTTTGCTGAAAGAGAGAAAGCCTTTGGAAAGAAGAAAACCCCTGAATCTTTTGAAGAGACTGTGTGCCTTGCTCATAAAGAAAAGCATCCTGCTCAAGATTGTACAAGAGGAAGAGGTGGATGAAGAGGAAGAGGAAGATACTTCAGAGGCAAGGGGGGGCAGACATTCTCAAGGAGAAAAGGCAGACTTACACTACATTCGCTGCAAAAGAAATGGATCACATGATGCTTCTACATGCAAGCTACCATCGGACAAAATTGAGCAGAAAAGAAACCAACAGAAAGGTAAAACTGATGATACAGACAAAGGTAAAGCACCTGAATCCGCTCACTATATTGAGGCACAACGTAACATTGGAGTAAATGAAGATTTGTTTAATGCTTCACTTGCTTCTTCGATAAATGATTGGTTGCTTGATTCAGGAGCAACCTGTCATATGACTCATAGAAAAGATTTTTTTGAAGATTTGACTGATAAAGTTGATGGAGCAATATACTTTGCAGATCAGTCAAAAATCAAGCCATCAGGGCTTGGCACAATCAGGCTTAAACTGCCTGGTCTTCCAGACTTTCTTCTGGATCATGTTCTATATCTCCCACAGCTCAAGAGAAACTTGCTGTCCTTGGTCCACATCCGCCAGCAAGGTCACTCCATTCATATGTTTGATGGCAAACTTGAGGTAAGAAAAACTTCTGACCACTCACTTGTCATGAGGGGAATAGAAGAAGAAAGGCTTCTCAAACTACAAGGAACCTCTGCTCATGCACAACATTTCTCATATATTTCTCATCATGAAGAAGGTACACTTCCATCAAGTTTATTATGGCATGCTAGATTTGGACATTTAAACTATGACAGTCTCCGCTTATTGAAGAAAAATGGTGTTGCTGGTTTGCCTACAATTCCTAGGAAACATAAGCAATGTGATGCTTGCATTCTAGGAAAGCATAGCAAACAGTCTTTTCATGATTCACATTCAAGAGCACATAGGAAGCTTGAACTCATTCATTCAGATTTATGTGGTCTAATTCCTTCCTTCTGCAAATGGAAATAAATATATCATGACATTTATTGATGATTACACCAGAATTTGTTGGGTTTATTTATTGAAGAACAAATCTGATGCTTTTCAAACATTCAAGAATTTTCATAAATGGATTGAAAATGATGCACAATCTCATATTGGCTCTATTCGCACTAATAATGGAAAAGAATATACATCAAATGAATTTGAAAACTATCTTCGACAACATGGGATCAAACATCAAACAACTGTGCCTTATAATCCCCAACAGAATGGTGTAGCTGAAAGAATGAATAAAACAATCTTGAATATGGTACGATCCATGCTTTTCTTCAAAAATGTAAAGATAATGTTTTGGGCTGATGCTGTTCTATGTGCTGCATATATAAAGAATAGATGTCCATCTAATGCTATAAGAAACAAGACTCGTTATGAATTGTGGTATGGACATGTTCCTTCGGTAAAACATCTCAGGATCTTTGGTTCCACCTGTTATGCTTTGATACCAAAGGTACATAGAAACAAACTTGGTGCTAGAAGTCATAAGTGTATCTTCCTGGGGTATTCAAACACCTCCAAAGCATATTGCCTCTATGATTAAGTAAATAAAAAGTTTGTTGTATCTAGAGATGTAAATTTTCTTGAATCATCCAAATCTGACAATGTTGTTGAGCGGCAACTTGATCGCTTGGATAGATTCACAAAAACGAAATCATTTCAAGAATTTGATAATCAGATTCCACGTCTTGAAGGGGGGATTCCTATACTAGATCAACATGTGGAATCTTCTTCTGAAGAACACTCTCCCCCGAATGAAACTCCAACAATGGATGATGCTTTAAGTGATGTAATTGATAGAATTGGGAGACTCAATCTTGATTCAGTCCCAACTCAATCAACAGAGCAGCCTAGACCATCTCATAAAGGTCCCCCAAAGTGGCTGACAAAGACACTTGAAAGTGTTCATCCTGATGAAATTGGAAAAACAGGAACGAGAAATTCAAACCGACAAAATGGAGGTGATGTAGATGACTCTAATTCGCTGTTGATATGGATGTTACTTATGATTGTGAATTGAACTTGTCTACAGATTTTGAACCAACTTCCTTCAAAGAAACTGCTTCTCATGATGAATGGAAAGAAGCGATGCAAAAGGAGTATGATGCCCTCATAAAGAATGGCACTTGGAAGCTGGTTGATCCTCCATTTGGAACCAAGCCAATTGGCTGCAAGTGGGTCTACAAGAACAAGTACAAAGCTGATGGCTCACTTGACAAGCACAAAGCTAGGCTTGTGGCAAAAGGTTTTGCATAGAAGGAAGGGGTCGATTATGAGGAAACTTTTGCCCCCACAGCAAAATGGGCCACCATCCGGACACTATTTGCACTAGCAGCTCAGAACGGTTGGAAAGTCCATCAAATGGATGTAAAAACTGCCTTCTTGAATGGAGATCTAAAAGAGAATGTTTTTATGTCCCAGCCTGAAGGATTTGCTGTGAAAGGACATGAAAAAAAAGTATGCAAACTTGTGAAGTCCTTGTATGGCCTCAAACAAGCACCATGAGCCTGGTATGAAAAACTAACTGAGCATCTTCTGAAACTCAACTTCAATCATTTTGATCTTGACGATGCAAGTTTATTTGTCAAGAAAGTTGGCAAAACAGTTGTATATCTTGTGGTATATGTAGATGATCTTTTAATGATAGGGAACAATGAAAGCTACATTGCATCCATAAAGAAGGAATTGGGGAAAAGTTTTGAAATGACTGATTTGGGCTATGTTAATTACTATCTTGGCATTGAAGTAACCCAACATCCAAAATCCATATTTCTTTCTCAAAAGAAATACATTGGAGATTTGTTAAACAGATTTGGCATGACAGAGTGCAATCCTCTTTCTACTCCAATGGAACAAAACTTAAAGCTCACATCTATTGAAGGAAAGGAATTTGAGGATGCAACAAAGTATAGACAGCTTGTAGGAAGTCTCATCTACCTCATTACTACCAGACCAGACATTTCATTTGTTGTTGGAATCCTCTCCATGTTTATGCAAAAGCCTTGTGAGGGACATTGGTCTGCTGCAAAAGGAGTTCTAAGGTACTTGAAGGGAACTCAAGACCTTGGAATCAAGTATACACAGGTGGATGACTTCAGCTTGACTGGATACTCTGATTCAGACTTCGATGGAGACAAAAAAACTGGGGTATCTACTTCAGGATATGCTATGAGTCTTGGATCAGGAGTTGTCTCTTGGAGATCACGCAAACAATCAGTTCCAGCGGATTCCACAACAGAAGCAGAATACGTGGCAGCAGCTGAAGCAACGAAAGAAATTGTGTGGCTCAGAAAAATTCTTGAAGATTTGCAGGTAAAACAAGTACAATCAACTCCACTCATGATTGACAACACCTCTACAATAAAGTTGGCCAAGAATCCAAAGTTCCATGATCGTACAAAGCACATCAATACTAAATATCATCTGATCCGACATCATGTTGAGGCCAAAATAATCCATCTCCGTCATTGTTCCACAAATGAGCAAATTGCAGACATCTTCACCAAAGCGTTTGGAAGAGAAAAGCTTGAAAGATTCAGAACGATGCTTGGACTCACCAACATCCCTTCAGATTAAGGGGGGAATGTTGACACCTAATCCTCTGCAATTGGGTGAATTTGGAATGTGAACAGTCATCAGAAGATGAACTGAGCAGTCACATTCTTTGTATATAACAATAGCTACCTAATGAAATAAACCGTATCAGTTTTCTGCCAAATTGGAGTTACTGGTGACCTGACAAGAAAAAATAACAAACTATTGTGTTAACCATTCAACAAATACATCAAATTTATAAATATTTTTTAATTTAAATAATGAAACACAATTTCAAATTTTTAAAATAAAAATTATAATAAAACAATACTTTAAATATTTCAAAAAATATATTAAATTTATAAATAATTTTTTATTTAAATAATATCAATTTATAAAACATGATAATTCATAAAACATGAGAATAAATTATTAAGATAAAAATGATAATAAAAATAAACTTGAGTAGAAAAGTTTGAAAAAAAATAGAAAAAAACATAATAATACGAAAATCAAAATTACATAATAAAAATAAATTATTCTTGATGACGACGAGGACGGTGGATATCAAAATTTAGCCCTTAATATGTTAAATTAAACTTTTAAGATTTCATAAATTATGAAATCATATAAAATGGTAATTGTGGTAAATTTGGTTTCCAGTTAAGTAGTTGTATTGCTAGTTTGTTTAAACAACTTTATTCACCGTTGTGATCTAAATCGGATGTTTAAATTGTTGGTCAAATTGCTAGTTTGTTTATAACTTTATTCAAGTAGATGTACCAATAAAATTGGATGATTAAATTGCTTGTCACTATGTTATCAATATTATTATTTTTTTTAAATTCATAAAAACTAATAATGTTATTTGTAAATATAGTTAAAATAAATTCATAAGTGTCATAATTATTATTTTTTTAAATTCATAAAAATTAATAATGAATGTGTCAATACTATTATCTTGGATCAATTTTCAATTTCATTTCTAGGTAGTTAAATTTCAGTTCTAGGTGGTTATAGCATAGAATTGAATAGGAAAATCATGAATCACAAGATGATTTGGTCATTGAATATGGTTAAAAGTTGTTCACAACCATTAACATTTTTGTTTAAAAAATTATTATAATTTTTAATAAATATGCTAAAATTATTAAATTTGATTAGTTGTGGGTGTGAAATTTAATTTTAGGGTAGTTAAAACTCAATTCAATTTAAATCACATAAAATCTATGATTTATTATGCAATTTTATCTTATTACAATTGTGTCATGATCCTAGTCCATCTTTATTTAACTTGTTTGTTATTCCTCATTCTATCCATTCCTTCTTTAGCATTTCTATTGATTTAATCAAAATAATAACATTTCTAGAAAGGTAGTTGTTTACAAATCAATTTCATCTTCTTTAATAAATAAAAAGGAAAACTTTTTGAACTTTGTTTTCATTAAACTAAAGTCACTAATGACTTGTATGCTTTCATTTACCTTGAAACCATATACTTAGGCTTTAGATAAATGAGTGCCAAAAGATTTCATACTATCATAGAGGAAGGATAAGATGAATCTAATTGTGTATTTATTTTGACTTTTACTTTATTAGGGTAAATTAGTAATTCATTAGAGTAATCTAAGGGAGGCCCAAGATCTAGAGCTTACTCCTAGAGCCTTATCACAAGGGGTCAAAGATGCCCCCCTTACCCTTTGAAACTGAGTGGAAATAATAACAACCCATTGTGCTAACCATTCAGTTGTCCCACAAATGAATATTTATTTTCAAATTTATAAATACTTTAAATATTTTAAAAAGTAAATCGAATTTATAAATGCTATTTTATTTAAATAATATCAATTTATTAAATATAATAATGAATTTTTAAGATAAAAATTGTAACAACCCCTTGTTGATTTCCTATTTAAAGAAAAATAAGACCAAGGGCATGGGACACATATTCCAAGTTGAATGTTGGGAAAAACATAGTGATGGGTACCATTGGTGATTAATTAATGGCTATGGAAGTTGGCAAAGGAAAAATGGCAATAAATGACATTTTATTTATGAAATAAAGAAAATTAGGAGAAAAGGAAGGTAAAAGGTCACAAAATTGCATGAGGAGGAAATTGAAGGAAAAATAGAGGAAAACGAAGAAAATAGAGGCCTCAATGATTATAAAAAAAAAAAACTTTTGAGGATTAGTTCACAACTTTTGTTAGTTCAGTCTTTGGCTCTCTCATTTTCCCATACTCTTGCACACTTAGAGAAGTCTTGGAGCATTCTTGGAGCACTCTAGTTTTTACTTGGATTTGGAGAAAGAAGGAAAGGGAACATAGGAAAGTGCAAGAGATCAGGGAGATCAACAATTACAACAAGATTGCTTTGCATGTAACAAGTTGCATGTGTGATTTCCTTGCTGATACACGGATGCATGGTATATGCATATAGTTTTCTAGTTATGTGGTGTCACTGGAAAGGAGGATTTCATGGATTGACAGTGGTTTTAGCCTTGCCTTTCCATTTCTTGGATAGCCATGGTGTTGTGGGTTTTTCCATTTGATTATTTTCTAGTTGGTGCTCATAATTCCTTATGGCTATGGGTTGGAACAAAAGCTTTGGAAGCCCTAAAATAATTTGGGTTGAGTTACCAGCCTTGGAGCTTAGGTTGCAACAAACACTTTGGAGCCCTTGGTGGTTTGAGTTACTAGTGCTTGGAGCTGGGTTGGACAAACACTATAGAGCCCTTGGTGGGTTGAGTTACTAGTCCTTGAAGCTAGGTTGGACAAACACTCTAGAGCCCTGGAAGGCTGTGGATTGAGTTACTAATTCCTGGAGCCTTGGAAAACTTGGGTAGACATTGATCTAGTTGGTGTTAGTGATGTGTGAGTGTGAGGTGGAATCACTAGTTGAGTTTTGAGGTGGTTTGGCCTTTTGAATCCCTCGTTTAGTTTGTCTTGGTTTATTATATGAGATCCCACATTCATGCTTAGAATATGGCACGTGGGTGATTGGCTAAACGAGAGATTTGGTTCAGCCCAATCTATGGTTGGTTGGTATGTGGAAGTCCCTAACTTTGTAAGTATCTTCATTTGTTAATACGAGTTATTCTTCCATTGTGATTCATGTATATTTTTAGTAAGGTGTTGGTGATATTATGGCTCGGTTGCCATGGTTTACATGTTGGTTATTTTATGGTTATATGTTGTTCATATGATGTATTATATTTATGGCTCTTTACATGTTTTGATAAGCTATTGAATGCTTGATGAATGTATGGACTAATAAGTGTTGTTGCAACTATGTGGAGAGGGCATAGGGCCTTCTTGATGATTCTCAAATGAATCTCATACTTTATAAACAGATATGCATTCATGACATGTAACTTACATGTTTGGCATGTGTTTGACGAAATCTTTGTTATATTCTAGGCATTCTAGGTCAAGTTTTTCCTTCAAGTTTTTATGTTTGGTCTTGTTTTCATGTCATTAATGATTCATAGAAGTTTAAGGAAGTTCTGGCAGTGGTCTGGCAGCTGACTTGGAATTGAGGTTTAGATCTTGGGACCACACCCTCTTAACTAGACAATTTGGATCACAATCACACCTAGGTAGTGCTATGCATCTGGTTGGAATCCTATAACTACATGTAAGCTTTGTCATGCATGCAGTTGGAGGTTAAAATGTGTGAAGAGGAGTTCCAACTCATGGTTTGGTCACATGGGGTGATCCTTTGGCCCTTGACCATTTTTTAGCCTTGAGGGATGAGGTGAGTTGTCATTCTGTTGTTAGTTTTCAGCCCCAATTTCATAACTGAAGCTTGGAGGTCGGATAATGTCATAATAACACTTCGTCTCATGTTTACTCAGTAGGCACGTGAAACTAGGTAAATTTGGGAGGGGTGGTTATAGATTGGTAATAGAACTCTCAAGTTCAAGCACTTGGACTAGATGGGTGGAATGTGTTTGTCATGCATGCATGTTATTGTCTATGTGGTAGTTATGCATGCATTTTCATGGTTATTGTTGTCATACATGAGGTCATTGTATGCAGATTGTGTTACCATGCATGATGATGACATATTGATATGATTATTTATATACATGTATCGTGCTAATATGGATTGATTTTTCAGATGAGAGAGTCTCCCTTGAACTTCATTTAGGTATGTTGATTATGTTTATATTTGGTTTATCTGACATGGTACGTTTGCGGGAAGTAGAAGATCAAGATGACAAGCAAAATTGTGGACTACAGTTCATGTGGTTCTCCCTACAGATCAGATGAACAACATGGTGATGAGTACTCCTATGAAATAGCATATACATTGAGAAGTGTATTTAACGCATAGATGAGAATTTGTAACTTAGATAGTGACAAGATCATTTATTCAGAAGAAAGAATCTCGAGGCAAAGGAGAAGCAACCAGAAGTTAATGTAGTCATCCTTCAGATTCTATCATATTTGCAGAGACAGGGACCACTTAGGATCAGTCATGGACAAGAGTAAAGGATCAACAGGGCAAATGGAAATAGGTCTCAATCATGATACATGTTTGACAAGGATGATACAGTCAAAGATGGTAGGTTCTTGGATACACCTAATAGGAAGGGTAATGACTATGGGTTCTATACTATTTTTGGTTCAGAGAGACAACATCGTCATCTCCATCACAATAAGTATAGGAGGAGTAAGAAGCAATACTTTCTGGAAGAGTTCAAGAAAGAAAAGCCTCCTATATTTAATGGAGAAATGAATAAGTCACAAGCTACAGAAGGTTAGTTTCTTGGGATGAATAAGTTTTTCAGATTGCATGATTATTTTGAAAATATGGAAGCAAGGAAAGATACTTTTAATCTTAAAGGAAAAGAAAACATTTGGTGGGAAGATGTGAATAATTTTATAGGCATTCGAGAAGAGGAGCTGACTTGGAGGCAGTTCTAGAGACTTTTCAGGAAGAAATATCTATTTGAAAGATACTAAGATGGCACGGAAAATGATTTCTATGAGTTGAAGATGGGGTCTATGACCGATGAGAAGTATACTAGCAGATTCTTGGAGTTGTTGAGATATGTGCCTTATCTTAAGGAGGAGAAAGAAAAGATTCAAATATTCTTCAGTGGGTTGCTAGTGTCATTCAAAGATAGAATTGAGTTTGATGAGCCTAGATCATTGCAGGAAGCCATTAGAAAGTTGAAACATTGTTATGATCAATCAAAGTGCAAGACCAAGTCTAAGATGGATTGGAAAGCTAATGAGAAGAATAAAGGAAAGTATGCTAAGAAGAGAGGAAAACCTTAGGATATAGATGAAAAGGAGAATAAAACACCGTACAATAAATTCAATGTAGTTGATAGAGGACAAGAATTTTAATCCGAGGAGCAGAACAAAGGTAATGGAAAGAAGCCTTTCCAGTTTTCGACTTGTGGAAAGGATCATCACAAGAGAGATTGTCCATAGAATTAGGGTGGCATATGACAGATTTAATGTGCTCAGGAAGCACAAACAATTAGGGATTTTGGACAGATTATTCTTCAGATTCATGCAACATTGGATAATATGCAAGTTGATCATCATGCATCTATTATCGAGTTTTATAATCAAGTTTTTTAGATTTTGATTGACCCTGGATCTAACTATAGTTATCTCAGTCTTTACCTCGTGGATAAGTGTTTCCATAATAAATAAGTACATGCAGAGCCTTGGTTGGTGCAGTTTTCTTTAGGTACCAAGAAAATGATTCAGCATTGGGTAAGGTCTTATGCATTTGAGTTGAACAGTATGTATACATCAACACATCTAAATGTTCTTCGACTGGGATCATACAATATGTTCTTGGGTATGGATTGATTATATATTCATAAGACTAAGGTAAATTGGTATGATAAGGCTATTAAGTTCTTGCATGATGGTGGAGAGAAGAGAATCTTGTAGGGTAAGAAGAAGCCTACATCAGTGAGGATGGTTACAACTATTCAGGAAAAACACAGTTGCATGAAAGGATGTGTTTTGTTTGCAGTTCATATTTCCAGTGATAAAGGTAAGGATGTTGATGATGCAGAAGTATTGAATAGATATACCGTTTTGTAGCACTTTCATGATGTATTCCCAAGAGAGAAATTCCCATGAGAGATCTCAGAGTTACTGCCTCATAGGGAAGTGGACTTTTCTATTTATTTTATGCCGGGGGCAGCACCAACATCAAAGGAACCTTACAGGATGATCACTCTGGAGTTGGTGGAATTGAAGTTGCAGTTGAAGGAAATGCTTGAGAAATGATACATTAGGCCAAGTGTGTCGCCTTGGGGTGCACCAATATTGCTTTTGAAGAAGAAGGATGATACTCTCAAGTTATGTATTGATTACAGGTAGCTGAAGAAGGTGGAAATTAAGAACAGGTACCCTTTGTTAGGGATTGATGAATTGTTTGATTAGTTGAAGGAAGCAGTAGTGTTCTCAAAGATCAACTTGAGATCAGGATATCATAAGATACACATCAAAGAAGAGGACATCAACAAGACTACTTTCTGGACTAGGTATGGGCATTATGAGTTTTTTGTGGCTCCTATTGGTTTGACTAATTCTCTATCCATTTCATGTGTTTGATGAATAATGTGTTGTTTCCTTATCTGGAGAAGATTATGATAATATTCATTGATTACATATTGATATATTCTAAGAATGAGGAAGAGAATGAAACACATCTAGCAATAGTGTTGCGATTTCTAAGAGAGCATCAGTTGTATGCCAATATTAGTAAATGTAGTTTCTTTCAGACATAGTTCATTACTTGGGGCATGTGGTTTCCAAGGAAGGTGTAGCAGTGGACCCAGAAAAGATCAGAGCTATCATGGAATGGGAAACTCCAAGGAATGTGGATGATTTCGGATCATTTATGGGATTAGGAGGTTATTACAGGAGGTTCATCAAGAACATCTCACAAATTTCCTAGCCTATTACATCATTGTAGTGAAAGGGAAAGAAGTTTGAATGGACTGAAGAGTGTACAACTAGTTTTGAGCAGTTGAAGTAGTTGCGTACAAATTCTCTAGTTCTAAATATTGAAAATCAAGAAAAAGAGTTTGTGGTATGTACATACGATTGCAAAATAGGACTTGGAAGAGTTTTGATGTAGCAAGGACAGGTAGTGTACTATGATTCTAGGAATTTGAATGAGCATGAGTAGAATCATGTGACTCGTGATCTTGAGTTGGCAGCGATAATTCATGCACTTAATATGTGGAGGCATTATCTTCATGGAAGGATGTTCATTTTGATGAGTGATCATAGTAGGTTGAAGTACTTATTTGACCAACCTAATCTGAATGCCAGGAAAGCTTAGTGGTTGGCTACGATTAGTGAGTTTGACTTTGAGATTAGGTGCATTAAGGGTAAACAGAACATGGTTGTAGATTCTCTTATAAAAATAGTGTAGGTAGATCACATTGAAAATATGAGTTCATATGGGATAAACTTGCAGGATTAGATCTTGCAAGAAGGACAACAGGATGATAGGTACCAATGACTTAAGGACAAGTTATAGTAGTACAATACAAGTGAACATGATGTGGATTATCATCTCATGACAGATGTTTTGGTCAGATTTAGGGACATGATCTATGTTTCGGACAATAGTGAGCTCAAGAAGCTTATCTTGTGGGAATTTCATGCTAATTCGTATTCAGGTCACCCGGGATATCAGAAGACACTCTCAGTGGTTAAGAATTTCTACCATTGGTCGAACATGAAGAAAGAGATGGATGAGTATGTTGCAAGATATTTGGATTTTCAATAGGTAAAAGCATAGTGTAAGCATCCAAGTGGTTTATTGCTGATTTTGATTCCATAATGGAATGGGAGGCCATTTCCATGGATTTCATTACTGGTTTTCCAAGTACATCTAGACATCATGATTCTATTATAGCTTTGACTGACATGTCGATTGAGGTATCTCACTTTATTCTAGTGAAGTCTACAAATTCAGCTAGTAAGGTAACTTGGGTATTCATAAGGGAGATAATGATGTTAGATGGTATTCCTAAGAAGATTTTGTCAAATCGAGATGCCAAGTTCACTTATGGGTTTTGAAGGAGTTGTTTGTATGTTTAGGCATAGATTTATCTTTTAGTGCAGCTTATCATCTGCAGATAGATAAACACGTAGAGAGGGTCAACAGGATTCTTGAGGACATGTTGAGGATGTATGTCATGTATCAACAACGAAAGTGGGAAGAGTATCTTCCACTGGTAGAGTTTTAATATAATAATGGGTATTAGGAGTCTTTGAATATGAATCTGTTTGGGGCACTTTAAGGGTGGATTTGCAATACTCCCTTTAGTTGGAGTAACCCCGTGAGTAAGGTATTGATTTGATTAGACATGTTGTCAGAGATGGAACAAGAAATTCATGTTATCGAGAAGAATTTAAGGATAGTGCAAGATGGAAAAAAGAGTTATGAAAATCAAAATAGGGTATTTAAGGAGTTACGGGTTGGGGAACATGTGTACTTGGGCATCAAGCCCAATAAGAACTCCTTAAGGGTTGGATCGTGTGCCAGGATGGAACCTCAGCGTTGTGGGCCTTTAAAGATCCTTGAGAGGATTGGACCGATGGCCTACCAACTTGCACTTCCTCCCACAATGAAATTACATGATGTTTTCCATGTGTCATTTGTTAAGAAGCATGTGAAATATATTGATTATGTGGTTGAATGGTATGTATTGTAGGTGGAACCAAAAGGATAATTCTGGCTAGAACCTTAATGAAGTTTGCAATGAAAGATTCTCATGCTCCAAAATCGAGCAATCGAGCAAGTTAAAGTGCAGTGGAAGCACTTTGGTCCTGATGAAGCTACATGGGAGATGGCTAACCAGATGCGAGCTATGTACCTTTCTCTATTTACTAGTTGAGTGGATGTGCCTTGATATATGTTTTGGTGTTGTGTTTTGGTTATATATGTATATGTATGTAAATACCGCATCAAGCTATGTTATAAAGCTCCAACAAGTAGTATGGCGTTCATGTTATGATGGTCATATGATATGATGTAAATGTTGCATCAAGTTGTGTTATAAATTTCCATGTGTAACATGTGTTTTGTTGGTTTAGATGTGTAATTGAAGACCGAGGACAATGTTCCCCCAAGGAGGAGGTGTTTGTAACATCCCCTAGTTGATTTCCTATGTAAACAAAAATAAGACCAAGGTCATGGTACACTTATTCCAAGCTGAATGTTGGGTAAAACATAGTGATGGGTATCATTGGTGTTTAATTAATGGTTACGAAAATTGGCAAAGTAAAAGTGGCATTAAATGACATTTTATTTATGAAATAAAGAAAAATAGGAGACAAGGAAATGAAAGGTCACAAAATTGCATGAGGAAACTGAAGGAAAAATAGAAGAAAATGAAGAAAATAGAGGCCTCAATGATTAAAAGGCTTCCGAGGATCAGTTCACAACTTTTGTCAGTCCATTATTTGGCTCTGTCATTTTGTTCTCTCATTCTCTTGAATACTCTTGCACACTTAGAGAAGTCTTGGAGCATTCTTGTAGCATGCCTGGAGCACTCTAGTTTTTACTTGGATTTGGAGAAAGAAGTAAAAGGAAAGTAGGAAATCACAAGGGAACATATGGATCAACAACTACAATGAGATTTCTTTGCAGGTAATAAGTTGAATCTCTGATTTCCTTGTTGACTTATGGATGCATGGTATATGCATGTGTTTTTCTAGTTATGTGTTGTTATTGGCATGGAGGGTTGCCTAGATTGACAGTGGTTTTAGCCTTGCATTTCCATTTCCTGGATAGCCATGGTGGTGGGTTTTTCCATTTGATTGTTTTCTGGTTAGTGCTCATAATTTCTTATGAATGTGGGTTCGAACAAATGCTCCGGAATCCCTGGAATAACTTGGGTTAAGTTACTAGTCTTGGAGCCCAGGTTGGGAAAAACACTATGGAGCCCTTGTTGGGTTGAGTTACTGTCCTTGGAGCTAGGCTAGACAAATTCTTTGGAGCCTTGGAAGGATGTGTATTAAGTTACTAGTTCCTGGAGCCCTGAACAACTTGGGTAGAGACCGATCTGGTTGGTATTAGTGATGTCCAATTGCAAGGTGGTATCATTGGTTGAGGGTTGAGGTGGTTTGGCCTCTAGAAGCCCCAATTTGGTTTGTCTTGGTTTATTCCATGAGATCCCACAGTCATTCTTCTAATATGGTGCGGGGTTTATTGGTTGAAAGAGAGATTTGGTTTAACCCATTCTATGGTTAGGTGGTACGTGGAAGTCCCTGAATTGGTTGGTATATTCATTTGTTAATGAGCGTTATTCTTACATTGTGGTTCATGCATATTGTTGGAAATGTGTTGGTGATATTATTGTTGGGTTGCCATGGTTTACATGTTGGTTATTTTCTGGTTATATGATGTATTATATCTATGACTCAATACTTGTTTTGATAAGCTATTGAATGATTGATGAATGTATGGACTAATAAGTGTTGTTGCATTTATGTGGAGAGAGAATAGGGCCTTCTCGGTGATTCACAGATGGATCTCATACTTTTATGATCAGATATGCATTCATGACCTTTAGCTTACATGTTTGTCAAGTGTTTAACAAGATGTTTTTTATGTTCTAAAAAGTCTATGTCTAAGTTTTGCCTTAAAGTTTGTATTTTTAATATGAGAATGAATGATAATGGATTATTAAGATAGAAACCCTAATAAAAGAATGTTTTAAATATTTAAAAACATATATCAAATTTATAAAAAAAAATTCTATCTAAATAATATCAATTTATAAAACATGATAATAAATGTTTAAGATAAAAATGATTATAGTAAATATGAATAAAAAATATTGAAGAAAAAAAAGAAATAAAACATGGAAAAAATAAAATAATACAAAATTTGAAATCAAATTTCACATATATATATATGATTTTTCAAAAAAATAATGTTTATGGTAATAAACATCAAAATCTAGCCCTGGGTACACTCACAATGAAGTCCATTGAAACCTTTACAATTTCATAAATATGAAATTCTATAAAATGATAATTGTGGTAACTTTTGTTTTCATTTAATAAGTTGTATTTCTATTTTGGTATAAACAATATTATTTATAGTTGTCATAAGTAATTGCAAGAACCAAAATTGGATGGTTAAATTGTTTGTCAATAGGTCATTTTCTCATTAATATGGTTAAAAATTGTTTATGATTATCAACATTTTTTTGAAATTGTGAAAACTAATATGAAGCGTGTCAAAATTTAAAATTCCATCTCTAGGTGGTGGTAGGGATGGAATTGAATGGGAAAATCATTAGTCATGAAATGATTTGTTCATTGAATATGGTTATAAATTGTTGAGAGTCATTAACATTCTTTTTAAAAAATTGCCAAAATATTTAATGAATATGTAAAAAGAGTCAAATTTGATTGGTTGCCTTATTTTGAAATTCCATATTAGGGTAGTTGAAACTCACTTTAAGCTAAATCATTTAAGGTCTATGATTTCAATGCTTCATTGTATTATGCAATTTTTTCTTTTTATGATTGTGTCATGGTCCTAATCCATGAGAAAATATAGATCATTATCCATTCCCACTTCGTTCCTTCTTTGGAATTTTTATTGATTTAATTGAAGTAATAACACTTGAATAAAGAGTTATTTCCAAAAAAATTTATCTTAGTTGATAAATAAAAAAAGCCAAATCTATCAAACTTTTTCATTAATTAATGAATTGTATGCTTTCATTTACCTTGAACCTATATAGAAAGACTTGAGATAAGTGAGTACAAGAAGGCTTCACACTACCATAAAAGGAAGGATAAGATGTATATGTTATCCATTAGTATATTAAACAATTATCAGGGATTTACATTCAAATTCAAGTCATTCATAACTCCATAAAATTTTGAACTCCCATACTCAAAGATATATCACTAAGCCATTCGTAACTCCATAGGATTGTGAATACCAATATTCAAACATATATTTTCTATCTAAGTGTTTTTGGTATCCTTCTTGAAGTCCCCCCTACATAAATAGATATGAAAAAATGAATATGACTCCTCATATCATACCATGTTCATAAAGGAAATTAGTAATTTACATGTTATAACATAAAGATTCCTATAAATATATAGACATGGTTACATTTCTCTGGTCAATGTTATTTCTTGAGCAACCAAAGGATCAATTTAGAGTGGACACACTTTCTAGTCAACTATTTACCAATAGATCAATGCACTAGAAAACTTCTTGTCCCTATGCACTACAAAAGTACTAAATAACTCAACTACTAACATGACGATATTATTCACGAGTTCTAACCAATATTTCCAACCAATTATACAATTTTTAGTAGTCACTAGTGAAAGGTTAACATAGTAAGGTCACATTAAATTTCTCACATACAAGTCAACAATTCTAAGCTTCACTATGAAGGAAATGCACACCTGGAATTTTATGTATCTAGATTACAAATAACTTCATTAATCCATGCACCAATCAAACATACTTTATTACAAAAATCACTTTATGGATAGAGGAGACAAATACTAATAGTTATAGCACATAAACAAATGCAAGAATGAGTGATGACTCAACCAATAATATGATCAACCTAGGATATGATCTTCTTTCATTCACAAAATAGATTATATACACATCATTTCATCTAAATAAACCTAGGATAAGTATCAAGAAAGATCTACAGAAGAACTATCTACAACTAGGTTTACTAATAATAGAAAATAAATCTCGACAAATAATCTCTTTATTGATTTCTACAACTAGATTTTTAAATTAGTGGGAGTAATAAAATTCCAACACCCCTTCTTAGTTATGGCTACTAACCATTAAAGTTTTAGCTATGGGATTACAATCCTTAAAATTTCCATAGCATGGAAATTTGTTGGTTTAAGTCTCATCTAGTCTTGTAACACTTGTGATCAACTAAAAAATATGTTTTTTACCTACTTGACATATGCATGTTGGTCCAAATTGTCCTTATCTCTATGCTTTACAATATTTTTCTTCATTTTGCTCCAAATTTTATATTACACATACTTTTTATTCTTCTTTAGATTCACCTTTTCTATGGTCTTCTTCTTCAATATTTTGTCTTTTTTATCTAATGATTATTCTAAATTTATTTTTATTTTATCTACTTTTGATTAACCATTTATGTCAACCTATATAATATAAAAAATAATATCTTCATTTTTTCATCACCTCTTCCATTGTCGCAACAAATTCAACAAATCCAATGGTTGCCTTCTTTTTTATAATCTTTATTCTCTTGCAATTATGGAAGATTTTCCATATCCACTTTCATCTCCATCATAGTTGGGATTTGAAATCCACTCTTGCAGATTATTATTCAACAACATAATCAAATTCATCCACTACAAGCTCATTCATGTCTTCAAAAAACTTCCATTGCTAAATTCTCCTCACTTTTCGCCACCACTAGAAAGGAAAATCCATTTTCATAATCAATTTCAATTTCATCATCCACATGTGAATCTACACATTATACTTTATTTTGTTCACATGACTCATGCACTATATCTCATATACTTTCATCCTTTTCTTCTGTAATTTCTTCAATATATTTATTTTCTCCGTTAAATACAAATATAGTTTCCATGTCTTGTTTATCTTCTTATACTTCAATAGGCACTTCCACTATAACACCCTCCTCCCACATTTACCCAAGCTACCCATTTTACTGGTGTAAACATGTGAAAAGAGGATACCATGATGTGATTCAACCTCCTAGGTCACCTTATGGAAGTGGAACCAACATAACACAACTAGACTGACCTTCCACACATGCTACAGAACCTTCAGGAGCCAACCCACCCTTCCAGGTGATCAACCCCTGAGGAAACTTATTTTTTCACTGACATAACAGCCTAGTCTCTCCCATGAGAAGCCATGCATGAGAATTTAGGCTTCTAGTCACTACCACAATAAGGCAAGCCAGTGACTACGTACCTTTTCAACTAGCTTTGTGTCAGTGACCTCGAATTATGTGCCACTTTTTCAGGGCCATGACTCAGGCCACTTCCCAGAATTTCATGAAAGCTTCAAAAATGATAAATAACACTTAGACAAAGATACTAATGCAAACATTTTATCAATGACTTAACTGGACCCCTACTATCCATGATAGGAATTTCATCAAACATGTCACAAATACGCATTCTACAGGTGTTAACAACAAATTTGAGCATAGGGGTCTCATACTTATCTAATATTTACTAAGAATCATTAATGCCTTATCACATTAGCTAAATTATCATCTATTAGGTCATATATTCATTGTTCATTCATTTAGAAACCAAAACATGATGATAGCCATATATAATCACTATTATAAAACATACTCTCAATCAACATATAAACAACATAAATAATAGGGATATGATAGCCATAAAATCCACATATAAACTTGTACATTTGCACATGAAATACGAAGGAGAGGAAACTCTTATTAATAAATGCAAAAAACAAATAGGTTTGGAACTTCCACATACCATCCGACCATAGATTGGCTGAACCAAATATTTATTTCATTCAATCACCCATGTTCCATATTCCGAGCATGAATGTGGGACTCATAACTAGAAATCAACCAGGGCTTCCCGAGGCTGAACCACCTCACCCTCATTAATAGAACCAATCTTTACTGTAATCCACACTAGTTCACTACGCCCTAAACAAGTATGGATTCCTCCAGATCTCTCCACCTAAACTTTGAGCAATTTGTCTGTCTTAACCTCTCAGCTTTACCATGTATCCCACCATTATTGATCAAGACATTCCTAGGCCTACGAGGTCTCCACCTCTTGGGTGTGGAGCTTGATTATATTCCTGATTCATAGGTCTTTTATTTCAACCGGATGTACACCCCAGGAAGACTATACACTCCCCCACGCTGGGGGGACTTGTCCCCCCCATGGGATCCTAGTAGGGGTTCGGGTACAACACCTCCGAAGCTAAAAATAAATGTAAAATTGACTTGTAAAATATCATAATTTAATAGTTAATCTACGTCGTTCATTAGGCGGATGATCTGACAGTAGAAGTTATGTTTAATTTAGGTTTTTTTCCTTAGAAAGCAACCCCTCGAGTTATATGAGGGAATTTCATTACGGTTGTATATATGTGTATTCTGAGCGAGAAAGGGCGAGCAGGCTGTGTGAGAGAAAAGAGGAAATTAGAACAGATCTGTTGTAGGTTGTATCTCTTCATTTTGCTGGGTAATATAAAGGAAGGAATGGTTGTTTCTCTATGGACATAGCCCAAATTAGGTGAACCGTGTATATATGTGTCTCTCTTGTTTTATCTGTTTTTTTGTTTATGTTTCCACAATATTTTACATGTAGCATTTCACTGTAATATATAATTTTCTAACACCACCCTCTGGGTTTTATCATGTATCCCATCCCAGGATTCCTAGGCCCGATCAAGGGTACTCACCACTTAAGTTTACCGTGTATCCTGTCATTCGCCGTTTAAGGGATTCCTAGGCTTAATCGATGTGTTCATAACCATAATATACCGTGTATCCCATCATGGGATTCCTAGGCCGATCCCACTTAGTTTCGAGTCCATCAGGTAATCTAGCTCAAACAAATACAAGAGAACCCACCACACCATGTATATCTAGAAATGGAAAGGCTAGGTTGAGTAACATTATCACCTGGGAAAACCATGGCCAATGACAACAAGAGAACCAAGAACACACATGCATAACCATGCATGCTAGGACTAGCAAGGAAATCATACATGTAAATCGATACCTACAAGTAATCCTATTGTAGGTTCTTGATCCTGCTCTTCCTTGCTTGATCTTTGCTTCCTTTTGCCTTCTTTTCCTTTCTTGATCCAATTCTAAAATGCTCCAAGAAACTCTAAGTTTCCAAGAGTGAGAGAGAGAATATATAGAGAGCTCCAAAATTGAACTGACAAAAGGTTACACTAACAAAAGGTACCAACTGATAGTCTAAATCCTTTTTATTAATGTGGCCTCAATTTTTTTCATTTTCCATTATTTTTCCTTCATTTTCCTTCTCACATGCAACCTGTGACCTTTCACCTTCCTTTTCTCCTAATTTCCATTATTTTCATAAATAAATTCCAATAAATGCTATTTTTCCTTTCCAAATCCTTTTCCATTTCCTTTTCCAAATTCCTTAACCATAATAAACCAAATGAACACCGAGACTAGGATGTCCTTACGAACATTCAACTTGGAATACATGTCCCATAACTGTGGTTATTATTTTTCCTTTACTAACTTTTATTACATGGAATTTTCACCAAGGTTGTTACAAAACCCTCCCCCTTGGGTAAACATCTTCCTCAATGTTCAATGACACCTACAACTAGAAAAACCTTTGAAGACCAAAACATACTACCCATGGAGCTTTATAACTTATCTCATTGTAATATTTAGAATTATTAAACTGTTAAGAAGAAAACCAACATGACACCGTAATAGCATGAAAACTATAATGACCTGACACCATACTACTTATTGGAGCTTTATAACACAACTCATGGTGGTATTTACATCCAAATACAAATGTACATATACCAAAATGTCACACCAAAGCATATACCAAAAACATATATCAAGGACGTTCGATCAACCACCTAATAGAGAAGGATACATAGCCCGCATCTGATTTTCCATCTCCCATGTAGCTTCATTAGGACCAAAGTGCTTTTCACTGCACTTTAAAATGCTCTATTGCTCGATTTCAGAACATGAGAATCTTTCTCTGCAATATACACTGTGGTTTTGGTTGTTATTCTCCTTCGACCTTCACCTGCAATATAGATCAATCAATCACATGATCAACATCTTTAACATACTTCTTAAGTAATGACACATGGAAAACATCATGTAATTTCATTGTCAGAGGCAGTGCAAGTCGAAAGGATACTGGTCCAATCCTTTCAAGAATCTTGAAAGATCCACAAAACCAAGGTGCCAACCTGGCACATGATCCAATCGGCAGGGATCTCTTCTTGGGCTTGATGCACAAGTACACTTATTCCCCAACCTTAAATTCCTTAAACATCTTGTTTTGGTCTGCATAGATTTTCTTCCTATCATGTGTTTCCTTTAAATTATTATTTATTACCTACATTTCCTATTCCATCTCTGCCAACATGTCTATTCCAATCAATACCCTGTTCACCAGATCACTCCAACTGATGGGAGTATTGCAACTTTTTCCATACAATGCCTCAAATGTAACCATCCTTAGTGAATTCTAGTAACCATTATTATAAGAAAACTAGATCAATGAAAGGTAATCTTCCCATCTTCTCTGTTGATGCATCACATACATCCTCAACATGTCCTCCAATATCACGTTGACCCTCTCTGTTTGCGGATAATAATTTGTGATGAAGGCCAACTCTCTCCCTAAACCTGCAAACAACTCCTTTCAAAACTTGGAGGTGAACTTAGCATCCCTATATGACACAATACTTCTCGGAACACCATGCAATCTGACCACATACCTTATGAAGACCTATGCTACATGACTAGTTAAATAAGTAGAATTCACTAGAATGAAGTGTGTTTCCTTTGTCAAACTGTATACCACAACCATGATGGAATCATGTTGTCTAGATGTCCTCGACAAAACTGTGATGAAATCCATGGAAATGACCTCCCACTTCCATTATGGAATCAAAATCAATTATAGTAAAACACCTGAATGCTTACACTCTACCTTTACCTGCTGACAGTCCAAACATTTGGCCACAAAATCTGCCATGTCCTTCTTTAGATTCCGTCTGTGATAAAAATTCTTCACTGATGTCAATGTCTTCTAGTATCTTGGGTGACCTGAATATGGTTTCACATGAAATTCTCTTAGGACAGTCTTCTTGAGTTCACTACTGTTTAGCACATATATCTTATCCCTAAATCTGATCAATCCATTTTCTAAGAGACAATAGTCCACATCCTATGCACCTATACCTGCACTTCTACCAGTACATGTACCACTACTTATACATGTACTCTGCTATAATGTGTGCCTTAGCTCCATGTACTTGTTATCTTGTTGTCCTTTCTGTAAGATCTAATCTTGTAAGTTTGTCCCATAAGAACTCATAACAGCTATATGATTCACATGTAACTGCCTGCTAAGAGCATCTGCAACCTTGTTCTCTTTACCCTTGATGTACATGATCTCAAATATAGCTCACTAATTGTGGCCAACCATCTAGCTTGCCTGCCATTCAGATTCAGCTGATCAAACAATTATCTCAACCCACTATGATTTCTCATCGGTTCAATTCTCTTGCTAAGAAGATAGTGCCTCCATATCTTCAATGCATGAATGATCACTGCCAACTCAATATCATGTGTCGGGTAATTATGCTCATGCATGCCAAAACTAGCAAGGAAATCATACATGCAATTTGACAGCTACAAGAAACCCCATTGTAGTTGTTTATCCCGATGTCCTCTTACACTTTCATAGTTTTCATTTTTGTTCTTGCTCAAAATATCAAGTATGCCACACTCCTCCAAGGGTGCTCTAAGAAAACTCTAAGTATCCAAGAGTATGAGAGAGAGAATAGAATAAGAGCTCCAAGCTAAAACTGAAAAAAGGTTACAAATTGATCCTCACAATACTTTTTATCAATAAGACCTCTATTGTTCTTCACTTTCCATTATTTTCCTTCAATTTCATCCTCACATGTAAGCTATGACCTTTCACCTTCCTTTTCTCTTGTTTGCCATTATTTTCATAAATAAAATTCCATGTCTTGCGAAAGCCTTTGCCATTTCCTTTGCCAATTTCCATAGCCATTAATTAATCACAAGTGATTCCCCATCACTATGTTTTTTCCCAACATTCAACTTGGAATACATGTTCCATTAACTTGGTTAATATTTTTCCTTTGTTAACTTTATTACATGGATTTTTGACCAGGGGTGGTACAAAAATATTTACAATTTTACTAGAGGGTTGTTACATATCCAGCCCCCCCAAAACAAACATTGTCCCTGGTGTTTTCTAGCCCTTGGAACAAGTTTGGATGTGCTCCATGCATAAAATCTTCATCTTCCCAGGTGGCCCCTTCCAGGCTAAAGTGCTTCCACTGCACTTTAACCTCGGTGATTAATTTCTTTTGTAGCATAGTTTATCTCTAGTCTAATATGTGTAGTGGCTTGGCCATAAATTCTTTGTTTGGCTCAACCTAAGACCCATAAACAAATGAAAATGTTTATTTTTCTATTAGATACCATTACAAAAATTACATGATTAATTTTAAATTTACATTATCTTCTTGAACATTATTTCAATCAATAACATGCTTAGGGTCATGTACATATTTCTTTAACAAATAAAAGTGAAACGCATTATATATAAGTATGTGACTTGGTAAAGCCAACTAGTAGGCTACAATCCCCATTCTGGCAATTACTTCAAATGGACCACAATATCGGGGAACTAATTTCACACAAGTTCCCCATCTCAAGGTACTTTTCTTTGGTTTAACCTTTACATATATATGATCACCTATATGAAATTATCAATAGGTTTGTCTTCTATCTGAATATGCCTTTTTCTGGTCTTGGGAAACCTTCAGGTTTTTTGTTACCTTCTTTATAACCTGTTCAATTTCTTTCAACATATCCAGTCCTAAAACCAACCTATTCTTAGGATGGCTCCAGTTAAGGGGTGTTCAGAATCTTCGTCCATATAAAACCTCAAAAGGACTCATTTTTAAGGAGGCATGACAACTATTTTTATACACAAATTCTACCAAGTGGAGGCACTCCCATTTGGTAGGTTGTTGCATAACATATATTCTTAACACATCCTTTAAAATTTGATTTAATCTTTTTGTTTTTCCATCAGTCTACAAGTGATAGGCAATACTGAATTATATCTAAGTACCTAGTCTTGTAAATAGAGCCTTCAAAACATTGAAGTTAATCTAACACCCCAATCAAAAATCATTTTTTAAGATATGCCATGTAAGCAAAAACTCTCCCTCATAAATATATCAGCAATTTGGACTACCTTATAAGTAGATTACACTCGAATAAAATGTGTAGTTTTACTTAATTTATCCACCACACCATTATCAAATCATTCTATATTTTTTTATTTGGGTAAGCCAGTGATGAAATCTAAGGTAATAGTCTCCCATATCCATTTAGAATGGGTAAAGTATGAAGAAGACTGACAAGCTGTTGGTGTTCAATTTTTAACAGTTGAAATTCTAGACCTTTCACTAGGTATTCTACTGCTTCTTTTTCCATGTCAGGTCAGGAATAATCCCTCCTTACAACTATGATCACTTTTAGGTATCCAAGATGGGAAGCTTAGGGGCTCTTGTGATATTCATCCTAAATCAGTTATTTTATATATTGTTGATTAAGTACATAAATTCTTTTTTTATAGATTAAAAAGCCTTCACCATTATTATTGTAGCCTAGCTACTTCTCAGCACTATTTTCTTGCTCAATTCTTTGCTATAAAAGTTGGTACTTTGGATCTTTTGAGGATGTTACTTTCATCTAATCTAAAATATTAATTTTTTCTTAACTAAATGAGATTTCATAGAAAAAATCGACTTTCCTAGTTAAATAATTTGCTACTCGATTTCCTTACCCTTCAAATGCTTTATTTCCTAGTTAAATTCAAGATGTTATGGTCAGTCATCAATATAAATCTTTTTCCTAGGAGGTAATGTCACCATACCTTTAGGGCACAAACCACTGTTGTTAGCTCTAGATTATAGGTTGAATACCTTTTCCCATGCTCTTTCAAATTTCAAGACTCATAGGCTACCACCCGTCTCTCTTGCATCAATGCACCCCCTACCCCCTCTTGAATAACAGCTATAAATTCTATAAATTATTTTTTAGGATCTATAATTATGAAAATGGGGGATATGAACAACAAATTTTTCAGTTGATCGAAACTTTCTTAGCAAGTCAAAATGAATGTTTTCCCCTTCTTTTGTAATTATGTAATAAGGTATGCTACCTTTGAAAACCAAACTATAAAGCGATAATAGTAGCCTAATAAACCCATAAAGGACCCGATATTTGCAACATTCTTAGGGATGGGCTAGCCTATAATTGTCCTTATTTTTTCTAGTTTCACAGTTGTTCCTTCTTAGATGATGAAATCCCCCAAATATTGTATTTGTTCCTTAAATATCTCACACTTTCTATATTTTTCATACAATTCATAGTCTCGCAGAGTTTGTAGTACTATTTGCAAGTGTTGTTTATGCTCCTCTAAAATCTTTGAATAGACTAATATATCATCAATAAAAATTAATGAAATTTTGTTTGCATATGGATGAAATATGTTATTCATTAAGCTCATAAATGTGATTGGGGTGGTAGTAAGCCCAAATGGTAAGACCACAAACTCATAATACCCATAACGTGTCCTAAATGCAATTTTATAAATATCTTCTTCTTTAATTTTAACGTGTCTCGAGAACAAGTCAATTTGAGAAAATACAATTGTGCCTTTAACATGATCGAACAAATCATTGATTCGGGGTAATGGATGATTTTTTTTTATTTTTAACTTATTAAGTTTCCAATAATCAATACATAACCTCAAGGTACCATCTTTCTTTCTGAAAAAAAAGTGCAGGAGCTCCCCATGGTGATACACTGGGGCAAAAGTATTTTTTGCCTAAAAGTTATTTCAACTGCATTTTAAGCTCAGTTAACTTAGCTATGCTCATACAATCTGGTGGCTTAGACACTAGTCTAGCCCTTGGAACTAGCTCAATTGTAAAATCAATGTCTCATTTAAAGGGCAGTCTTAGAATTTCTTAAATAAATACATCTAGAGAATTCTAAACAATGAGCAGATTTTCCAAGGTTGTTGATTTTTCTTTAGAGTTAGAATACCCTACTTGAACTACAAACATTTGGAATCCTATTTTAGTACATTTATTTAACTGTAATGTTGAAATCTGCCTTATACTTACATGCCTTACTTTTCCTGAATCTATTGCCTAACACCTTCTTCTGCAACGTAACTGATAGTCATATCTTTATGATTTACAATAGACCAGTTTTTTTCCAACTAGTCCATACCTATTAATATATCATAAGAGTCTAGCAATAAGGCATTCAAGTTTATCTCTGTAGGTTGTCATTCCTCCACCGAGCATTTTGTAACCCTTCTCTTCCTTTTGGCCCACTAACTAATTGAACCAACTACGAATGTTTAAATTTATGGACCTGAAATTTACATTATTCTACTAATTTGGGGCTAATCTAGCCTAAACTTTCTCTGGGATCTATTAAAATTGATACAACATAATTACAGACTTTAACTTCTTGTTCAATCATCATAAGTTGATGCTCGGCTTGTCCGTCCTTTAGAGTGACATTTATTTTGGGCATACCTCTTGCTAAGTATTCCACTATAGATGCTTCTTCGACATTTACTACATGCTCCAGTTTTTCACGGTAAGGGATGTCCCTGAGGTAATGTGATTCCCTACAACCCCAACATTGTAGAAGTGGCTTCTGTATTTTATCAGAATCAAATTTACTAGACGCTTCTGGTTGTTTAGATTCATTCAGAGGTTGATATTTTTGTTGTCCCCTTATAGTTTATTTTCTTTGTTTCCCTTTACTAAATCTTTTGGATTCAAAAATCCTTGCATCCTTACTATTCAAAGAGTACATTTTCCCCTTCTTACTTGCCCATGATTTACTATTTTCCCCTTTTTTCTTTGATTGTTGATAAAACAATTCACGCTTTATGGATAGCCTTGCCCATAGTCTTGGGGTTATCAAACTCTAAATGTTTCTTCATAGACGTTGGCAAGTTTTTGATAAAATGCTACACTTTGGTCTTTTCCTCTCGGATGTAAGGTACATACCTCAAGTGGGAGGTAAATTTGATGACATACTCATTCGTAATCAACTAACCCTATCTAAGGCCATGAAACTTCTTATTTTTTGTCATAATACTACTCCGTAAGATATTTGTTATTAAAATGTTATTGAAATATTTCCCACGTTATCTCTTGCTCGTCAATCCAATGGACTGCTTTAACTTCCTCCCACCATAAGGTCACTTTTCCCTAAAGCTCATAAATGGCTAGACGAGCCTTCAAATTACTTTCATACTCATAAAGCTAAAAATATTTGTTAATATTCACTATGTATGCCTTCAGCTCCCTCTTTAGATTTACCATCAAACATTGGATGTTTAATCTTCTTAAATTCCCCTTGAAGTTTTGTCTTCCGTCTCTTCACTTGTTTAAATGCTCTTCCTTAAGAGATATTTTCAGACTCTTCCCCTTCCCTTATCACCTTTAGGCTCAGGCATAGGACTCTTCTCAGGGATATTATCTTCTCTCTTCCTATCGGATTTAACTATATTTCCATTATCAAGGATTTGGGTTGAGGCCCTCTGATTTTTCCTTTCAGCTAAGCTTTTAATTGTTCTCTCTTGATATCTCATTAACCATTTATTGTGAGCCCTTAGACTAGCTATTTCTGCTCTTGAATTTTTCATTATTTCAAACAACAATAAAAACAATAAAAATTGGAATGATTAATCTTGTTTTTATAATAAAAATGGATTTGGTACCATTAAAAAACAACTGGATTTTCCAAAAATTTTGGCAAACTTATTAGAATTTCCATTATTTTGCATTAAAAACACGCTCACTAGACTACACTATTATATTTTTTAATTTATATTAACGTTAAAAGTCTGTATTGAAAAATAATAAAACATGATCTGACTACCCGTGGACCGTATTCCCTCATGAAATACGGGAATCAAGACTGTAAAATGTAGAATAGATCCAATCTACCCGGTTAATGGTATTATTTTTCCATTTTCATATCAACTCTTGAGTCCTGAGAGAAGCTCCCACGCATGTCCAAATCCTTCCAAGTTCCATTCATAGCGAGGGGAAAAATGAGCTACCGCACAAGGATCCTTTGGCTGCCTATGAACGCGTTATTATTGTGTCTGAATGTTATTTCTCAACCAGGTATTTCTGAACATTTTAGAATTGAAGGTATTTAAACATTTTAGAACATCTAATGGCCAATCGTTTATTTTATCCCTTTTGATTACTACATCATTGATTCCTATCACTGAAGCAAGCGATGCAAATGATCACCTATGCAGTGATCACTTTATTATTTTGCTATAGAACACAATCTTTCGTTATTTAATTGAAATTTGGATCTCAGGATTTATGAATATTGATTGCGGAGGTAAAAGAAATCACACTACCGAAAACAACCTAACATGGGTAAGTGATGCTAATTACATAGACGTCGGGGAGGTAGCGTACACATGGAAGCTCTCTCAAGAAGTCTATGGTTCCTACTTGCATAATCTAAGGTTTTTCCCAAAACCTCTCAACAAGTCTTGCTATCATTTTCCTGTGGCCTCTAATGTATGTTACTTGTTAGAACATGGTTTGCCATTGGTAAAAACAGTGGATTCAAACAATCACCAAACTTCACACTCTCTATTGAGACATTGGATATGTTGGCTTTCAGCAACATAACAGCCCCATACGGTGTTAAATCTAGCAAGGGCATGCATATGAAAACATAAACAAAACTAATGAACAAAAATAAGCGAAGTCTGATTCTCAATCCATGAGCTGTAGTCTCATTGGAATCTCATATCTCCATAGGAGCAATGAATACATTATTATATAGCCCACATATTTCTAATTTCATTATCCATTATCTGACTAATCTATTGTCCCTAATAATTTGCTGAATGATCACTCACTACATCTATAAATTTGTTGCCCTAACTCTGATAACTCAAAACACAAAATTTGTTGGCTAATTTGTCAGCAATTACATAGCTTTATTTTAAACGTTATCCTCAACACTCCCCCTTAATGCTTAATGAGGTGATTCCCAGAATATCCCTTAAGTATTCGAACTTCCCTTTAGGTAGTGCTTTGGTAAATATAACTGCAATCTGTTCATTTGTTGTACAAAACTTTATTTGAATTTCTCCTTTTGCCACATAGTCTCTTATGAAATGATATTTGATATCATTGTGTTTGGTGTGATTATGAAACACTGGATTTTTAGTTATGGCAATGGTAGGAAAGTTATCACAATAAATAGTTGTAGCATATTTTGGTTCTTGTTTTAGATCTACCAATACTTTCTTCAACCAAATTGCTTCACATGTTGCTGTTACTGCTGCAATATACTCTGCCTCTGTAGAAGACAATCAACTAGTTGGTTGCTTCTTTGAACACCATAATACTGCACCTGATCCAAGGCTGAATACATAACCTGAAGTGCTTTTTCTATCATCAAAAGATCCAGCGCAGTCACTATATGTATAACCAACCAACCCAAAATGATTTGATGAAGTATACCAAATTCCATAATTTCTTGTTCCACAGACATACCTCAAAATTCTTTTTGCTACTCCAAAATGAATCTTACTTCGACTTTGCATGAATCTGGAAATCAAGCCTACTGCATGCATAATATCAAGCCTAGTGGTAGTAAGATACAAAAGACTTCCTACGAGACTCCTATAGGATTGAGCATCTACCTTTTCAGCTCCATCTTCTACAGAAAATTTTTCATTTGTATTCATGGGTGTGCTCATGGGTGTACAACTTCCCATTTTCCATTTGTTAAGAAGATTTGACACATATTTTTCTTGTGAAATAAAAATTCCATCATTCATCTATGTCACTTCTATGCCAAGAAAATAATGGAGCAAACCCAACTCAGTCCTTTCAAATTCAGTCATCATAGCCTCCCTGAACTCTTCCACTGACAAATCACTTGAAAATGTGTATATCAGGTCATCTACATATAGGCAGACAATTATTATATCATTACCATTTGACTTGATAGATAATGTGTGTTCATTTTCACTTCTATTAAACCCCTTTTTCAAAAAATAAGTGTCAATTCTGTTGTACCATGCTCTTGGAGCTTGTTTAAGCCCATAAAGAGCCTTTTTCAGTTTGTAGACTTTGTGTTCATTTTCTTCTTCTTCATATCCTTGGGGCTGGTGAACATATACATCTTCTTTCAACTCACCATTTAGAAAGGCTGATTTAACATCAAATTGATAAACTAACCATTTATATTGTGTTGCCAATGCCAAAACAGTTCCGATTGTATCAAATCTTGCAACAGGAGCATATGTTTCATTGTAGTCAATATCTGGTTCTTGAGCATATCCCTTTGCTACTAACCTTGCTTTGTGCTTTTGTATTGATCCTATTATCACAAAATCTGACCTTGATAGGCTGCTGATCAAGTAGACTTGAGTAACTCTTTCAAACCAATCTTTTGGTTGAGGCTTAGCCTCCTCAACTTGAGAGGGCTCTCTCACTATGTTTAGGGTTTTTGATTAATGAGTAGATAGATGGCTAACTCTATCTTGGTTTTGTGTGTTTGTAGGTTGAAAAGATGAAGGCCTGCTACCTTTGGGCTATGGAGTCAACAAGTCAATAAATTCAGTGGCAAGGTTTCTTGACATGAAATCTAAGACAAATAAGGTTCTTAAACAAAGACAATTCACTCAATAACATAGGTTAAAAGAGTCATTCCATTACTAAAGGAAGTCAGGGCACAGGGTTATGAATTCTGAGTAATAGTAATGAAATCTACTACTGATGGTTCAAAGGTCGTTTATTTACAAGATTCAGAAAAAACACAGTCATCTCATTACTAAAGGAAGTCAGAGCATAAGATTATGAATTCTGAGTAATAGCAATGAGATCTACTTCTCAACACAATCATTCCATTACTAAAATAAATCAGAGCACATGGTTGTGAATTCTAAATAATAGCAATGTAATCTAGTGCTGGTGGTTCAAAGATAAAACACAGTCATCTTATTGTGAAAGGAAGTCAGAGCATTAGATTTTGAATTCTGAGTGTTAACAATAAGATCTACTGCAAATAATTAAAATAACATATAGATCAAGAAAGGATTAAAGCCTATCTAAACTCATTTTTCTTCAAGAAAACCTCTCTGTATTACTGATTGTATTCCTTCACATAAAGCAGCAGCTGGGCCAAAAAGTCTCCAATCTCCTTGCTAATTTGACCTCTTGCTTCATATATAGCTTTACAACCTTGGATTCTATGATCCACCATCAGAGGAATTCAAATTCCTATCCTAGACACCTATTCTAACCATAAAACAGGCTTATTAATTACAAAATGACAGCTTAAATGACTTTGAAGAGTCCTAATTCAATTAGGAATAAAAATCCTAAGTATACTTCTAACAACCTTATCTAGTCTTCAGTTAATCCTTTTCCACCTGCAACCTCATGAGGTCGAATTTTGTGATGTCTCCAGCCTTGTTATGAATCTTGTTGTTCCATTACCTAACTGCCCTGAAAACCAGGAAATCTGTTTTCTCCAATTATGACTTTACCTTTATTGATGATCTCCAAACCATTTCGCTGGCAATTTCAACTTTATGAGACAAGTGACATGTTGGTATCACTTCCATAGAACCGTGCCCTTCCACTGCTTTGTTCATCTCTGTTGTAGCTGACCTTCAGACTTTATTAGTTGAATTTCAAAATCTTCAATTTGCCTCTTCAACACTAAAGAATAGGTGTTTGAGACAAAGATTTTATCTCCTTATCCAAAATGTATTTTGAGGAGGGTTTTGGAAAAAATGTTTCCTTGAACAAAAACCTTTTTTTTTTTTTTTGCAATACCTCTCCTACTGAACAGAAACTATCTTCGAACATCATGTATAAAAATGGAAAATTCTGATTTCTGAAAATATGGCTTCAAAGAAAGCCTTGTATCTACCAACTGGTAACACCTATTAAGAACTTGAGATAGGTTATTTTAGCGAGCGATTTTATGAAGAGAAACCTCGTTCAGGGTTCCAAAACAATTTTACATGTGGCCAGAAATTGATCATGCAGTGAACTACTAAAACCAGAAAATAAAGTTTTTTTTTTTTTTTTCTCTGAATGACTTTCAGCAGTTTTATAGCACAAGTTGGGTCATTTATTTCTCCCACCTCATAATGAATTTAAAGAAACTGAGAGAGGTTGTTGTATTTAAGTATTTTAGGAAGAAACAAATGTTTCAGTTTTCAAAAATGAGTTTTATATTTCTCAGGAACCCCTTAGACGTTGACTTCTAAAAACAGAAAAACGAGCATACACAACAGGGTTTTTACCTACCACTGTAAAACACTTCTTTGACCATTCTTTCTTATTCTTTTTAATTTGAGTCTTCATCTGTGATCTTAATATTTCCATCGGAAACACCAAAATTTGATAACCAGTAGTCTTTATCTCCAAATACATGCATAAAATGCCCAAAATTCACCTTCAGCAGTTTTGTAGCGCTGCACTATTTTTATCTGGAAAATAGGTGTTGAGACAGAGTTTATATCTTTTGATCCCTGATAGCTGTTACAAAAGTGGACGAGGTTTTTGTAGATAAGAATGTTTGTAAGAAAAATCTCTCTCAATTTTTTGAAAACCAGCTTCAGTGGTCCGGAATCTGCATTATAAAATCATGTATAAAATAGGAAAAAATGAGAATTCTGAAAATTATTAGGTCTCAAAGGAAACTTCGAATCTCCAAATTGGTAGCACCTGGGAGAAATTTGAAAGAGATTTTTGTTCCTTGTTATGTTCTTAGAAAAAACATCCTTCAAATTTTTGAAACTCACCTTTATTTTTCTTTTCAATCTCCTGTTTGTAGCTCTCAGCTGAGCATTAATTTTCCTTGTAAGTTGCAGGAAACATTGGAGAAGGGTCCGTTTCTGGTCGAGAACGAAACGAAAACTAGGAAACTTGTACCGTACATCCTGGAAATGCGTTTTTGGCTGTACTGGCCCGTTTCTCGAGGAGGAAACGTGGCTAGTACGGCCAAAAACACGTTTCCAAGTCGTACGACGAAGTTTCCTCTTCTAAATTGACTTTTTCTTGTATTTTTATTTTTTCATTTTTTCACTTCTAATTTTTTATTGGGCGACTAAAATATTTTTTGGATGCCTCTCAAGTTATAAAAAAGAGGATTTTTTTGAGTGGGGTAGCCTAATGTTCAAGCCTATGGCCTTAGTGTTGATATGCAGTTCATGGTAATGTTAAATCCTTAAAGTAAAAGTTACATTCTCATTTATTTTTCATTTTCATCCTTTTACTTAAATTTTTAACGTTACCATGAAATGACTCAGGATGTTTGAGAGTGGTTTCTCCCTCATTGGATTTCATATGGAGAAAGTAGAATTTTTGATCTCACTCAAAATCCAGCAGACATGTATTTTTTTTCAGGATTTCGGGATTGGGGGGATTGCAATGTTTCCATTAGATTTTGTCAAGTACTAAGGTATGGAACTTGTATTTAATCAAGAGAACCAAGCCCTCTATGCAGGGGAGACTCCCAATAATCAAGAGCACGTAGTATACTAGGGTATGGAACTTATATTTAATCAAGAGCACTAAGGTCGTTCGAATATGTATGAGGAGACTCCCAAATTCAAATCAAGCATGAGACAAGAAATTAGAAATTTCTCGTGGCTGATTTTGGATATTGATATTTTCATTATGTGATCATTCAGGAGTAAATGTGATATAAATTTACAGACTTATAGTTTATGCATTGACAATTTAATCATAATGTAATAAATTAGAATGTATCATATATGCTTTATGATTGCACATATTTCTTAAATGTCCTAATATATATATATATATATATATATATATATATATATATATATATATATATATATATATATATATATTGTGTTTCCCCATTTCCAAAATTTGGGGGGGTCACGTTTCATACCCGTGCTCGTTTCGGAAACTCGTACCCGTTTCCCTGTTTCGTGCAACTTAGTTTTCCTTACAAATCTGGCTTCTTTAATTGCAGGAACAGTCCAGGTGAAGTATTGATTTTCACTGCTAACTATTTCTAGTTTGGACACCTTTTCAGCCTCCCAAAGAGCCTACATCCTTTTGAAATTTGTCCTTTCAGCAACATGCTCTCTTGCTCTCACTCTTAGTTTAGAAATTTCATTGTTGTCAACTTTTAACCTTGTGGCTTTTTCGGTTTGAGTGGCAGGAATTGTGCTTTGTCTCCTTTAGGTCTCAGAGATGGTCTATCAACTCCTCTTGAACAACAAAGTTTCTTCTGTTTTCTCCAATTCAACATTGGACTCCTGCATATTCTTGGATTGCGTGGTTAAGGGCTTTCTAGGTTTAAAAACAAAAGTTGTAACATCATCCTCAAATTCTAGTTTCTTGGAGGGTTTCACTTTCTTCAACTTTCTTTGATCAAATTTTGTCACATCTGCCTGCACCAGAGGGGATTCTATAATGTCAATGGCCTCTAAGATATCATTTAAATCACCCTTCAAGCTTGAACCTTCTCCTGAGATCATTGTTTTGCCTTTCTTCTTTGCAATTTGGCTTCTAGTCAACCTCTTTTGAACTGGTTTTCTGGTTGATTCCTCTTGTGTCTTTAGTTTAACCTCAAATATCTTTTCCTTGGCAGATTTAGGAGTTTCAAGAATGACTATTGGGGTTTTGACTGCTGGGGTTTTGCTTGCTCTCTCTTTCACCTGATTCCTAGTGTTGGGTCCCTATAATACTAGTGATTACCCCATTACTATTATAGTTATACCCCTTATTTATATTTTTGTGCCCCTATTACCCCCTTATTGTTATTTCTGTGCCCCATAGAATCCCTCTATTGTTATTTTTGTGGCTTTATATTATTATTGTTAGGTCGGCTGGATTATATTGTGACTCCTTAGACTCCTATATATAGAAATGAGGTTTTTTCATTTGAATCATCCAAGAATTGTTCATTTATGTAATGTAAAGGAGGTTGCCCCCTCGAAGAGGCTGAATTCTAAGGCATTGATCTATCTTTTCTATCTTTTCTTGAGCTGGTTTCATAACATTTGGTATCAGAGCTTTGGATTCTAGGGTTTCGCTGCTCCAAACAGGTCATCGTGGCATTTTCACTATAACTTTTTTCTGTGATGTTTCAGAAGTCACAAAAAAAAACCCATTTGAGAAGAAATCGCGTTGAACCTTGGGTCCGAATTTCAAAGCTTTTCGCGAGATATTTTCGGAGATATGATCTGAGGAAGTTGGTCTTTTTGCAGACTCCTGAATTACATTCAAAACAGGTGACCTGGGGAAAATTGTCATAACTTTCTCTCTGAGACTTAGATTGAAATTTCATAAGAAGGTACAAAAAGAGGACGGACTGTAGTTTCTTGTATATCATTTTCAGAACCAAATATCGAAAATTGTACACGTGGCACTTCTTACAACTTCGCTCTTCTGGAAAGGTCTATAATCAGGTCATCTTGGGAGATTGTGCATAACTCTTTCTTGGAGAATCCAATTTGGATCAGACTGGTGGCATTGGAAAGAGGACGCAAAGAGATACTACAGGTCACAAATTTAGAACTAGATGATTGGAAAGTACAGAGATACATCAGAGGCAATATCGAGCTCCTACAAAGTGAAAAAAGGTGTGTAGATTTTTTTAAATTTTTGCTTAAGCTTGGTTTGAAAAATTATTTTGAAGGAATTCAAAGGGCATAGTAGAGCATTATTATCGGTAACTGATGCCCTGAGGAAAGAAAATGCAAACACCTAGTAAGGAACCTGAAAGCTCTAGCATGACTCATGAAGAAGAGGAAGAAATGCTACATGATATATCAAAATTACAAGAACAAGTGCAACAAATGTCACGCTCACAAAAGTTAACAGATGCTACGATAAATGGCGTGGAAGCTAAGATGGACAATTTGAAGATAGATTTGAACAAAAATTTGAAGATAGGCATGGCAGATTTGAAGACAGATTTGAAAAATTTTCTACAAGAAATACTTACTAATGGTGAAAAGGTAGTAAAGGAAACTCATGATGAGAACAAAAGAAATGTTAATCATGATTCCATAGACACTAATGTTGGATCGAAGAATCACCATATTCCAAAAATCGATATGAGGAAGTTTGATGGCAAGGATCCCGCCACATGGATATTACAGATGGAGCAATTCTTCGATCTCAATAATGTGCAAAACACACAAAAGGTACGTATGGCAACTGTATATTTGGAACCAAATCAGTTTGTATGGTATCAATGGCTTTGTTCTCGTAAACAATTTATCACTTGGGCAATTTTTACGGAAGAATTGATAGCACATTATGAGGATACAAAAAGCAACACTTTTTTTAGCCAATTGATAAGTCTCAAACAAAAGGGTTCAATAATGGAGCACATTGAGGAGTTCCAAAAATTGAACATAAGGGTAAAAGATATTCCAGAGGAGCATAGGATTGATGTGTTCATAGGGTCTTTAAAGGATAATATCCAACATGATGTTCGCCTTTGGGAACCTGATTCATTAGAGAAGGCATTCAGGTTAGCAAGAAAAATGGAAAGCAAAATTATGGCAACTAGGAAGCATACCACTCACAACTATAAAGACGGAAGTGTTGTTGCCCCTAGTCTTCCACAACCTACAAGGTTGACACCACAACAATTGGAAGAAAAAAGAGCAAAAGGGCTTTGTTACAATTGTGATAGCAAATACACAAAAGGTCATAAGTGTGCTGAGAAGAAATTATTCTACATAGATTGTGAAGAGGAAGAAGAAAAGGAGCAAGAAAGGTCAAAAGAAGAGGATATATTCCAGGAACAAAGCCTAGATGAAGAACAAATAAATCCGACCATATCTTGTAATGCATTGGCGGGAATTACCACTCCTCAAACCATCAAGATAGAAGGACAAATCAAGAAGAAAAAGGTAATAGTGTTGATTGATTCAGGAAGCACCCACAATTTTATTCATTGTAGGGTAGCAAAAGAATTGAATTGCTTCCTATATCCAGCACCAGAGTGTCAAGTGATGATTGCAAATGGAGGAACAATAAATTTCTCTGGAAAGTGCCATAATATCAAGCTATCCATGGGAGAATATGTATTGACTAGCCCAATGCTTTCCATTCCAATGGGAGGTGCTGATGTTGTACTAGGAGTCCAATGGCTACAATCCTTGGGTACAATAGCTTTTAATTTTCAAGAACTTTTCATGAAATTTTCTGTGGAAGGAAAGGAAGTTGAATTAAGGGGTATTGCAGGGAAACCAGGAAAGATAATCAGCTCTAATGGCATGACAAAGCTTCTAAAAAAGGAGCAAAGAGGTGTAATTGCACAATTATGTTCGCTAGATGTTTCCACATTGGAATCATCTATTTCTCCAGATCTCCAAAAAGTCCTGGACAATCATTCCAAGGTATTTGAGACTCCCAAAGGTCTCCCACCTATGCGTGATCATGATCATGCTATTCATCTGATTCCAGGAAGTGTTCCTCCAAACATCAGGCCGTACAGATATCCCTATGTCCAAAAAAGTGAAATTGAACGTATGGTTGCAGAAATGCTAGAGGCTGGTATAATTCAACCGAGTCAAAGTTCTTTCTCAGCTCCAGTAGTATTGGTGCACAAGAAGGATGGATCATGGCGCATGTGTCCGGATTATAGGGAGCTCAACAAGCTCACTATTAAAGATAAGTTTCCCATTCCTGTCATTGATGAATTACTGGATGAATTGCATGGATCAATTTACTTCACCAAGTTGGATCTTCGTTCGGGATATCATCAAATCAGAATGAAGATTGAAGACATTCCGAAAACGGCATTTAGAACTCATGAGGGTCATTATGAATTTTTGGTCATGCCTTTTGGCCTTACCAATGCACCTTCAACATTTCAAGGTTTGATGAATTCAATTTTCAAACCATTCCTTAGAAAATTTGTGTTAGTATTTTTTGATGATATACTAATCTACAGCAAGTCTTGGAAGGATCATGTTGAACATGTTGACAGGGTGCTACAACTATTGGAGGAGAAACAATTATATGCAAAAAGATCCAAATGTTTCTTTGGAGTCCAGGAGGTGGAATATTTGGGTCATATTGTATCTCATGAAGGAGTTAAGGTAGACCCTAGCAAAATTAAAGCCATTAAGGAATGGAAAATCCCCACATCCATAAAGCATCTGCGAGGATTTCTTGGGTTGACAGGGTATTATCGCAAGTTTGTTAAGAATTATGGGAGAATAGCAGCACCTCTAACAACATTATTGAAGAAAGATTCATTTTCATGGACTCCGGAAGCAACAAAGGCCTTTGAACATCTTAAAGAGGCAATGTGCCAAGCACCGGTCTTAGCTACACCGGACTTCACAAAAACCTTTATTGTGGAATGTGATGCTTCAGGAAATGGAATTGGTGCTGTTCTAATGCAAGATGAAAGACCCATTGCTTTTGAAAGTCGTCCAATCAAGGGAAAGTTTTTAAGCAAAGCTATTTATGAGAAGGAAATGTTGGCAATACTCCATGCACTTAAGAAATGGCGACCCTACCTAATGGGAAGACACTTCAAGGTAAAAACGGATCATGATAGCCTTAAATACTTTTTAGAACAAAGATTATCCTCTGAAGAGCAACAAAAGTGGGTCACAAAGATGTTGGGTTATGACTTTGAAATCATCTACAAAAAAGGGAAGCAAAATGTGGTGGCAGATGCACTCTCAAGAAAGGATGAGGATGTGGAAGCATTGTTGTGTGCCATTTCTATTATCCAACCAGATTGGATAAACGAAGCAAGGGAGGAATGGAAGAATGACGAAGAAGTGTGGGCACTTATTCGAAAGCTACAACAAGATTCCAGTACTTCTGATACATTTAGCTGGCAAAATGATTCGTTATGGTACAAAGATCGCTTATACCTCTGTAAGAATTCCCAGCTAAAACAAAAGATTCTTATGGAATTGCACACTTCTCCCTTAGGAGGGCACTCAGGATTTTTAAAAACTTACCACAGGGTTAAGAAGGAATTTTTTGGGATGGCCTTAAATCAGATATTCAAAAGTTTGTGGCGGAATGTTTGGTTTGCCAACAAAATAAAGTTGAAACAATTAAGACACCGGGTCTATTACAACCTTTATCCATTCCAAGCCAACGTTGGGAGGAGGTTTCAATGGATTTTATCACAGGTTTACCCAAGTCTGAGGGAAAGAGTGTCATCATGGTGGTAGTTGACAGACTTACCAAGTATGCACACTTTTGTGCATTATCACATCCATTTAAAGCCAGTACAGTTTCTACTGCATTTATGGAAACAGTTCAAAAGCTACATGGAAACCCAAAGATTATTGTAAGTGACAGAGATCCCATTTTCACTGGAAATTTTTGGACAGAATTATTTTCTTGTCTTGGTACTCAGTTAGCTCATAGCTCATCTTATCATCCTCAATCTGATGGGCAAACTGAGATAGTAAACAAATGTTTGGAAGGATATCTTCGTTGCTTTGTATCTGATAAACAGACACAATGGGTCAAATGGTTGCCTCTGGCTGAATGGTGGTATAACACTTCCTTCCATACAGCAACAAAAATGACCCCATTTATGGCACTTTATGGGTATCAACCACCATCCATCACATCATATTTAAGAGAAAATTCTAAGGTTCAGGCAGTGGAACATCACATCGAACATCAACAACAAGTCCTCCAACTCTTAAAGGATAACCTCGTGTTGGCACAAAATAGAATGAAACAACAGGCAGATCAACATCGCAGTGAAAGAAGTTTTGATGTAGGTGATTGGGTATTCCTACGGCTACAACCATATAAGCAAATGTCCCTAAAGCAAGCTAAGAAGGATAATAAATTATCACCAAAGTATTATGGTCCGTACAAGGTGTTGCAAAAGATTGGTACTATGGCATACAAATTGGAGCTTCCTGCAGCTTCTCGATTGCACCCAGTTTTCCATGTTTCATGTTTAAAGAAGGTTATAGGCGACAAGCTCCCAATTCAAACAATATTGCCAGAACTTGACGAGGAAGGAAAAATTATATTGGAACCGGAAGCAGTCACAGAAACAAGAACTCGACAGCTACGAAATCGATCAATTTCAGAGTATCTTATCAAGTGGAAGAACTTATCCGCTGAAGATTCCACATGGGAGGATGAGAATTTTATGCAGAAGTATCCAGAACTACTCAAGCGTTGAGGACAACACTTTTTTGAAGGAGAGGGGCATGTTGGGTCCCTATAATACTAGTGATTACCCCATTACTATTGTAGTTATACCCCTTATTTATATTGTTGTGCCCCTATTACCCCCATATTGTTATTTCTGTGCCCCATAGAATCCCTCTATTGTTATTTTTGTGGCTTTATATTATTATTGTTAGGTCGGCTGGATTATATTGTGACTCCTTAGACTCCTATATATAGAAAGGAGGTTTTTTCATTTGAATCATCCAAGAATTGTTCATTTATGTAATGTAAAGGAGGTTGCCCCCTCGAAGAGGCTGAATTCTAAGGCGTTGATCTATATTTTCTATCTTTTCTTGAGCTGGTTTCATAGCACCTAGGCTTTAACTTAACATACCTTTTTGCCCTAGACATTGCAGACTTACTGGTTTCTATTAATGGATTTCCTTTAACCCTAGGGCTAGTGTCTTCACCTTGTTTTTCTTTTGATATCTGCCTTCACAGGTGAAATAACACTGAATGTTGAAGAGCAGGTTGGTGTAGCTGTCCTTGATGTAGTCTTTGGGAACTGCTTTGGTTAAGTCAGTTTCTGAAAAATTGTGGTTTCAAGAACACCTTGCATGGTTCCATGTTGAATCTAAAGTTCTTGAACCAGGCCTCTTGTCCCCTAGGAATTTCGGTCACCAACGCTATAACCTCTGGAGAAACTTGCATATCAAGCATTCCAACCTTTGTCTTTAAACCATCAAAATGAAGTGCAAACTCCTTGGTTACTTGGGTATGCCATCCTTGCAATTTTTTACAAAACTTCCAGCACCCTACTTTCTTGAAGGCCTCTACAACTGCTTTGTCTCTGCTTAGGACCTCAGTGTTTTTTGGCTCAGTTCTCAAACAATGGCTAGACCTGTGGTGTTTCTTTTCCTCCGTCATCTTTTCTTCTGAGTTCCTGTAACAAAACCAGCTTGTTTTGAAACTCAATTGATCAACCTCACTTGCCGATGATGATCAGCCTTTCCTGAATGATGGATGAAGAAATCCTTGGTGAATGATTCCCAAAGCTTTTTGTTGAACACAACTTTGTTTCAAGGGTTTGCATGCAAACTAAGATGATGAGACTCGCCAGCTTCTTTGAAATTTGAAATTATCATTCATAATGACCCCTAGATTCAAATTATGAGTTTGGAGTGGTGGCATGCTCATGGACTGACTTGTAACTGACACCTAATCATGAAAATTCTAATAGGTTTTTACCAGATTAATGTTTGACAAGATTGTCTTTACGAATCCGCGCTTTTGTAGCATGCTACGAAAAGCGCTACAAAAAGAGCAGTGTTTTCGTAGCGCCACACTATCTGCGCTACGGAATCGTAGTTTCAGAACTAATTTCAAAATTTTCACATTTGCCTTGAGCTATGAGTTTCTAAACAGTTTTGTGGGACTCATGAAACATAAGAAAGGGAATGTTAGACTTTATTTGGACATGAAAAATTAAGCCCTTGAGACTCCTAACCTACCACCTACCCATTGAAACATAAAATGACTTGTAGACCTCCCTAAAATCATGACCAAAAGCAGAGTTGACACAATGATGTTTTGAGAATTTTTGGGTGATAACAGATCCATCAACTACATACTTGGTTTTATACAACCATTTCACCCCAATGACTTCTTTTTTAGTAGGAGGATCCACAAGCTCCCATGTTGCATTCTTTTTAATTGCTGCCATCTCTTCATCCATTGCTTTCCACCAAACTAACTCTTTTACTGCATCTTCAAAACATCTTGGTTCTGTTTCAATCTAAGATATCAAAGAAAAATTAGTATAACCATAAATTTCATTTAAAGATTTTGTCCTTTTTGGAGGAGGACTTGGACTTGAAACAAGACTTGAAGTAGCAGAAGATGATGAAGTGGATGTGGCCTCTGAAGTATTTTGATTACTAGATGGATTTGCAGAAACAAAAGATTCATCTTCTTGTACAACAATACTTGGAGTGTGTTGTTGCACATCATGATTCCACTGCCATTCTTCTTTCTCATCAAATAACACATCACGACTAATCATTAATTTTTCAGTTTCTAGATTGTACAATCTATAATCTTTGGTTTCCTCACAATATCCAATAAAAATGCATTTCACACTTTTATCATCAAGCTTTCTTCTCTTTTCAGCGGGAAGATGAGCATAGGAAATGCAAACAAAGTGATGAAAGGAGATTTTGGGGTATACCAATTTCCCCTTTCTTTATAAATTTCGATCCTAAGGCCTGTGGGTTATGGGCCCACAAACCTATCAAAAGCATTATTGAGGCCTTAAGCCTTTAATCCTAGAACCATTCAACTATCGGGATACACAGGATTGCACGGAAAACCTGACCCAAAACACTTAAGTTTGGACTTCAAAATTATACACCCGCATTCATAAATCATCGAGTTCGCACATCAAAGACATCTCTGCAACGCTTTCCTTCCTTCCTTTGATATCCAATCGGTCTTCATCGCATATTGGCATTCCACCACGCCGTCCCTTGACCTTTGTCTAATGCAATTTGCGACGAAATCTTGACTGTTGATCTGGAACTCGATTCGACAGTTGTCGCTTAGCTTGATCAATCAAACTTGCCCGACAATACTCCACCGTTGATTTGCACTCAATGGATCTGATGGTTCACAACGATTTCGGGTAGACAACAAGAACAGGGATTAACCACCCGATAAAGCGGTTTTCTCTCTCCACCCTCGTGCTATGTGACAATCGATAAATGGAATCAGGTGACTACCCTCTAATACCACTTACCACTTCCACCTTGCTCGAAATACCACTCTTGTTGCGAAACTACTTTTTTGCTAATTATCCTTTGCGCTCTTCCACCATGCGATGACCATTGATCTATGAGATCCAACGGATCCTATACATTCTCTCATTCGTTCGCCATTTGATGGATTCTGCACTTTAATCCAGTTCCTCTGCCATATACCTTGTCTTCACACTATTAAGACATTCCGACACTTATACAACAATTCATTATGATATCGTTGGATCACCATCAATCCTTAAGTGATCAATGGTCGATCAAACCTGCAACACTGGAACATTCAGACGGTTTATAAAATACACACAGGTGCACAAAATCAACATTGAACACACACTTTTCTATTATATATAGATGATTACAAGCTAAGGCATTTCAGCCTTAGAAAAAACTCCCTCTCGACTACATTGTATCTATCTCTGTTACACAATTTCTATTATTCACTCTTTGTCCCCTTGAACACGCAGGTTCATTATATATATATATATATATATATATATATATATATATATATATATATATAGAAGGAAACATTGGATCAAATCACTGTGAAGGATCCAACCACATCCTTTCCTCAAATCTCTCAACTAAATGCATACATGGCAAATTACATTTAATTAAGCCTCCTAGAGACTTATCGCTTCCATCAAACTAGCTTTATTATAATAGAAATTTGCCTCCTGTTTTGCTCTGATGGTCCATGTCCTTCTTGCTCCACTTTGGATTCCTTGTTTGATTAAGAGTGTCGGATGCTCCTACATCACAAAGACTCTTAAATGAGAAATATTGGGTTTTCTTCCACACCATGCTTCATAAGGGGTAATATTTTACACACTTCTTGTTGGGCATATATTAAGCAAATAAACAGATGTAGCTAAAGCTTCAGCTAAAAAAATGTTTGGAAGGTTTTTACCTTTCATCATGCTCCTAGCCATCTCAACAATTGTTCTATTCTTACGTTCAGCTATGCCATTCTGTTGTGGAGTATAACTAGCTGTCAATTGCCTTTGGATGCCATTCATTTTACAATAAGAATCAAACTTATTAGAAGTGAATTCTCCCCCTCTATTTATGTGTAATGTTTTTAGACAATAGCCACTTTGATTTTCCACAAGAGCTTTAAATTGTTGAAATATGATAAATGCATCAGATTTTTCTTTAATGAAATATACCCATGTTCTTCTACTAAAATCATCCACAAAAAATAATGAAATACTTATTTTTGTTGAGAGACAAGGTTTGCGTAGGACCACATATATCTGCATGCACTAGTTCCAATGGTTTACTTGTTGTCCATGATTTTCCTACTGGAAATGAATCTCTATGTTTCTTACCAAGAATACACCCTTCATAGACTTTATCAGTATATCCAATAAATGGTAACCCTTAGACCATTTTCTTGTTATATAACAATTTCAAGCCTTTCACATTCAAATGTCCATACCTTATGTGCCATAACCAAGAACTATCATCATAAGCAACATTTAATGTTGTAATTGATTCACAAGGGAGATTGAAAGCAAAAATTCTGTTTTGTAGCATATTAGTCTTAACAATAATCTTACTGTGATCATTTTTATCACAGATTATTCATTGCTTGTCCTTGAAAACAATTAAATATCCCTTTTGGAGGAGCTGCACCACACTCAAAAAATTATGTGCTAGACCAGGAACATATAAAATATCATTAATGTGCTTTGGTTTTCCTTGTTTTGTCTTCACAACAATTGTTACCTTACCTTTAGCTTCAACTGGCTTGTCATCTCCCAATTGTACATTAGATTTTGTAGATTCATCTATCTCTACAAAGCCATCTTTGTTTCCTGTCATGTGATTGCTGCAGCCACTATCCATAAGCCACACCTCTTTGGAAACATTATTAGTTGAATTAGAAGCCAAGAATAAAGTGCCAACCTCTTCTTTTTCTTCAGAAAAATTAACTTGGTGTGTTTGCTTTTTCCAACAATTTCTTTCATAATGGCCATATATTTTACAATAAAAACACTAAACTTTGGATTTATTAAATCTTTTACCTTGAGCATTGTAATCATTAACTCTTCCTTTGTTGTATGCAGAAAAAAATCTTCCTCGACCTCTGCCTCCTTTGTATGTTTGTCCTCTTCCTCTTCCTCTTCCAAAAGTGTTCTAGCTTTCCTTATGAGAGGAACCACTTTTGTCTTTGAAAATGTTTCCTCTTGCTTGAAAAACTTGCTCAATTGATTTTTCAGAAGATCTATTGATTCTTTGCTCATGAGATTGAAGAGACCCCATTAGCTCATTCACAGACAACTGAGTTAGATCCTTAGACTCCTCAATAGCAACAACAACCTCATAAAATTTTGCAGGAAAACTTCTTAAAATCTTCTCAACAATTTTTTGATCTTTTAAATCTTCTCCATAAGACCTAATTTCGTTCACTATACCCATAACTCTAGTGAGAAAATCTTGAATAAATTCAAAGTTTTTCCTGCACAAGGTTTCAAATTCTATTCTTAATGACTTCAACTTAACAATTTTTACCTTATCACTTCCTTGATATGCTTTTTACAAAGCATCCCATGCCTCTTTTGATTTTGTTACTCCAACTAGTCTCGGAAAAATAGAATCATGCACTGATTGTTGGATTAGGAAGAGAACCTTTGAATCATTCTTACGGTTTTCCTTTCGCTGGTTTCTTTGGTCTTGAGTCCAGCGGGCAAGTGTGTGAGCATCTGGTTTTGTATATCCATTCTCTATGAAATCCCACAAATCTTGTGAAAGAAACAATGTTTTCATCTTAACCTTCCAAAAACCAAAGTTTTCACCTTTAAACATTGGTATTTTTGGTTGAGAAATATTCATATTGTTGACCATTGTTGCGAACTGCTGAGCACTCCAACCAATAACTTGAATCTGCACAAGTTTCACAAAATTATGAAAACTTTTGCAAATGGCTTTCACAAACTTTTGAAACCTCCAGCCAACAACACACACTTTACATATAAATCAACTCTCTTAACCTAGCTCTGATACCATGTTAAATCTAGCAATAGCATGCATATGAAAACAAAAACAAAACTAATGAACAAAAATAAGAGAAGTCTGATTCTCAATCCATGAGTTGAAGTCTCATTGGAATCTCATATCTCCATAGAAGCAATGAATACATTATTATATAGCCCACATATTTCTAATTTCATTATCCATTATCTGACTAATCTAGTGTCCCTAATAATTTGTTGAATGATCACTACTACATCTATAAATTTGCTGCTCTAATTCTAATAACTCAGAACACAAAATTCGCTGGCTAATTTGTCAGCAATTACATAGCTTTATTTTAAACATTATCCTCAACATATGGCATTCCATTGTATGCTGAAAGAATCTTTGTTCTTTGTTAGTTCTGGCACAATGGTGTATGTTTGCTTGATCAGAACCTCAGCAGGTGATGGTCCCTTTATCAATGCTGTCGAATTGAGAACTCTCGAAGATGGCATGTATAAACAGGCTAACCGAGAAACATCGTTGCTATTATATGATAGAGTTGATTTTGGCGGAAAGGCTATGGTTAGGTGAACATATTCTTAAACCTTTTCATGTTTACAGTTTGCTGCTATTGAGATATTCATTCCACTTTGTGTTGTTATAATACCCGCATTCTCAGAAGATATATCTTTGTTTTTTGACATAGTTGTTGAAAATAGTGAAATAACCGTATTTTAAGGTGCGTTAAAGAGTTCGTCTTAGAAAGATTTAAAAGTAAATCCCAATCTCAGATCTCACTTCTTGTAATTGATTTTCTAGGTTTTATTATAGTAGTTAAAATTTAGGAGAAAATTTTCGCAGCGACCATAAAGATTCCCAGAGCAACTTTGATCTCATGTAGAGGCTGATTTTGATGCAGTACTCATGCTGAGCATTTGATTCTTTTGTTAATGATTGAGCTTTGTATGGTGAACTAAGCAGGTATCCTGAAGACAACTTTGACCGACTCTGGACATCACATTTCCATTTCCTTAGTCAAGATATAGCTGATGTACGAAATGTAAGTTCGGAAGAGCCCATTTGAACTAAAAATACTGAAAACCTTTCCCCAGGTGCTGTAATGCAAACTGCAGTTGTTGTAAATAGCGCAGTGTTTCAGTTCACGGTTGGATCACCGAAAGGGAGAAAATCACTACTGCTTATATATTTGGCAGAGATTGAAAAGCTAAATATGTCTAAATGGAGATGGCAAAGAAGCGCTGAAATCATTACTCCGATGCCAAATAACTCTACCCTGGAGCTATCATTCGTATTCACTGAAACAAATACTATCAATCTTGACCTCCAACAAGCCAGTAACTCCACCAGTAGTCCTATAATCAACGCCTATGAGTTCTACATACTAGTTGATACTCAACCGGCAACGTATTCACAAATAGTAAGTGCCCTGACTAAAGTTCCCATACTGAAATTACTGATCTATATTTCAATGTCTGACCAAGTACTTGAACATATAAATTGCAGTTGAACATCTTGACGCGACAGGTTTGGAATAAAAGATTGGATTTCAAATCCTTGCTATTTAATCCACTGGGAAGGAATTCGTTATGACAACATATCATCGACTATAAGAATATCAAAATTGTAAGTTTAAGCATTTCATTTTATACAGTTTATGACTTATAGCTGCCTGTGAAATTGTAAGAGTATTTTATCATAATCCTCCTTTTGTCAGAAATTTGGCTGGAAGGAAGGAATTTTATAGGAACAGTAGCCGCAGATATTGGACGGTTGACGGCATTAGTTAACGTGTACATGTTTAGGTTGAAATATTCGTGGTGATTGTAAAATAGACAAATGGTTAGGGCCGTTAAAAAAGTTCTCCATGTTATCTTTCTTTCTTTGATAATTTCACACATCGATAATTTCACACATCAAATGCCTGCATTAACAATTGAAATGTTAACTAGCATTCAATGATAATGTACATTATAATGCAAGCAATAGATTTTATCTTTGAATATTATGCTGGTACTGACATTCATGCATTCGAGTTGAAATTATTATATAGGTGACTGGCCAATAATTATCTGATCGGAGCTTTACAAATTTTTTCCAATTTAAGTATTTTGGAGAGACTGTAAGTAATTTCTTGTCGACATAAATGCTTAGTTTGTCCGTCTTTTAATCTTAGTAAAATGTGTTTTAAAAAAGAACCAGATCGATGTCATGTTAGCAAGAAAATTGTAACAATTTAGATCCCTTGGTGTGCAGACATCATCAACACAACAACTTTAGTGGTAATCTTCGAGACTGGCTTGGTGTGCAGACATCATCAACACAACAACTTTAGTGGTAATCTTCCAGACTGGCTATCTCAACTCAAAAAGCTTAAAGAGTTGTACGTCTCTCTTACTTTTTCTCTTCAATATCTTAAGCAAATGATTAGCAATTTGAGACTAGTTAAATAGTTGGGTAATTTTGTTTGTAATTTTGGCTAAAATGTCGACGTTTTATATTTGCTTGGTTGGTTTTTTATAACAGGAACTTAATTTGGGAGAATCTCCAGAAGCGACAGTGGTGTGGGCCGGCTATTTGTCCCTTCTATCGGGCTAATACTGAGAACAATCATCATTTGTTCATGCATTGCCCGCAATCTCTGTTGATCTGGCAGCTGACATTTTGGGCTCAATAGAATCTCTTTCCCCACTATTGTTGATGCTTTTGAATGGTGGAGTGACATGAATATGGACATGCGGCCTATACCTTTGCTGGCTATTTGGGCGATCTGGAAATGGCGCAATGGAAATATTTTTGACTCAAATATGAAATGCCATCTATCAGTTTTTGATTATATTCTTCATTTGCATAATTCCCTTTGCTTGCCAAAACAATCCAGGTTCTGAGGTAGGGGGAAGGCTGAAACAATGGATCCATCGGAGCTCCCGCATCCCTATTTCGATGGGGCATCACAACAGGGTATCTGTGCTTGCGAAGTATATATCATCCCTTTAGACGGCCAGCAATATGAAATATTTTGGAATGGAGGATCAGCTTCTAACAATAAACTTGAGGTTATGGCCCTTGCTGGTCTACTTGCTTTCTGCGATTTTCTCAATTTACAAGACCTTAAAATTTTTGGAGACTCTAAAATGATCATTGATCATGTTCAGTCAAAGCATATCATAAGGAACAACAACTTATCAGGATGGCTAGAAAGAATTGAGTCAATATGGTTCAGAAGGAAGGACTACTCGATTGCTCATATTGATAGGGGCAAAAACACAGTTGCTCATGCTTTTTCGAAGAAAAGTCTCCATTCTCATCATGGAATATGCTAGATGTGCATCATGGTGGACAACATTTCCTTCCAGATTCAGGATTTTCTCATGCCGGGTACATAACTCTCTTTTCTCTTGATCAGCACTCCGGTATGTACCTATGACCATCAATTTGCTTTTCTTTATTGGATGACTTTATGTTTTAATCTATATCCAGAATATTTTCTATAGATTCCTCATAATATATCTCTATTAATGCTAATCACGATAAACAATCTGATGTATCTTATTGATCTGGCATATTTTGAAAATTTCTCATCTGAATCCTGATATTCAGCTATATAATGTATATCTCCATCTTCTCTATATGTACTATCTATGTTTTTATAAATAGGAATATCGCTTTTTTTCATGCTGGAAAAGAAACTTTTGTGCAATGTTGTTTTTAAAGTTAACCATTTTTATATCTATTTATAAAAAAATAATTAGTGAATTCTTTTAAGAGGCGAAGTATTCAGATTTGTGAATAGGAGATAAGAGATGAATTCCTCAAATTAACTGTTTTTAAATATTGTAAATTTCATTTAATGTTTTAGATTCAAATAAGGGAAATGACTAAATGTAAATTTATTATAATTTTACTATAAAATGTTATATCAAAGTGACCTCTGAATTATGGAAGACAATTTTGAAACTACGGTTCCTCTTTCAATATTATATTGTTTAGGTCTTTATTCTTTCTTGTTTCAATTACCAGGTCACTGAAAAATAAGTCTTGCCGGATCTTTGCCAAACTTCTCCAATTTAATCGCATTAGAGAAATTGTAAGTACTTCCGTCTAGATGTAAAGCGTCCTTTTATCACTAAGTTAAGTTAGTGGTTCAAAAAAAGAATTAAATGGTTTAAAGAAAAGGGAGAAAAAGCATCACTTTATAAAGAAAAAATCAAGTATTCTGTTAATTCTTGTGTAGACATCTGACAAACAACAACCTAAGTGGTACTCTTCCCGAGTCGCTATCTAAACTCAAGACTCTTAAAGAGTTGTATGTGTGTCATTCCTTATTATTTTGCAGTTTTCTTTAATAATAATTATCAATACGTTGTATAGTGATGTGCGGTTCAACGGTTGGATTTCATGGGTGAAGCTCAAGAGACCGCAGTTCAAATCTCATTGAGTACATGACCTGCTGTTGTGGTAGCTAAATGAGTCCCGTGACTCTTGTTCTTGCTAACATCATAGGATCTTAGTATATCTGACTTGCGGGTCTTGCCAAAATCATAGGATCTTAGTATATCTGACTTGAGTCTTGTTCTTGCTAACGTCATAGGATCTTAGTATATCTAACTTGTAGGTCTTGCTAAAATCATAGGATCTTAGTATATCTGACTTGAGTCTTGTTGTTCCTAACATCATAGGATCTTAGTATATCTGACTTGCAGGTCTTGCTAAAATCATAGGATCTTAGTATATCTGACTTGAGTCTTGTTCTTCCTAACATCATAGTATCTTAGTATATCTGGTCTTGCTAAAATCATAGGATCTTAGTATATCTGACTTGAGCCTTGTTCTTCCTAACATCATAGGATCTTAGTATATCTGACTTGCAGGTCTTGCTAAAATCATAGGATCTTACTGTATCTGACTTGCGGGTATAGAGGCAGTCTTGTTCTTGCTAAAATCATAGGATCTTAGTTGGATGTACCCCTGGTGTTATAGAGGCAGTCTTGTTCTTGCTAAAATCATAGGATCTTCCAGGTAGTTGGATGTACTCCTGGAGTTATAGAGGCTGCTAAGGCAGTCTTGTTCTTGCTAAAATCATAGGATCTTAGTATATCTGATTTCCAAGTAGTTGGATGTACTCTTGGAGTTATAGAGGCTACTACGAGGATTGATCCTCGATCTCCCATAGATGAGGACTAGCCATTACCGATTCACCATGTGTTAAAACAAAATTAATTACCAATAAGTTATAACATTTCTTTCTATACTCCTGGAGTTATAGAGGCTGCTACGAGGATTGATCCTCCGTCTTCCATAGATGAGGACTGGCCATTACCGATTCACCATGTGTTAAAACAAAATTAATTACCAATAAGTTATAACATCTCTTTCTATCCTTATCACTCTCACGAACAGGTTTACCAGTATGCCATAAGATTTATTTTGAAGAAATCATAGACAGTAGGATGGGTGGAAACTACGACATTGAATCAATTGTTGATTTTGCCAAACTAGCCCTTACATGTGTTTGATGCTAAGCCATCTTCTAGGCCTACCGCCAGTGAAGTTGTTGCTGAGATAAAAGAGGTTATCATCCATAAGAATAATAATAATGCTATTCCAACTTCGGAGGAAAAGGAAATTGGTATCGAACATGGAGATCGTTCATTTACATGAAGAGTGTAGTAAACCCAAAGATAAGATATGGTGTGGCGAGACAAGAGTTCCAACATTAGTCAAGTAGGAAGATGAGTGGAAACGTGGAATATCAATTCCATGATGTGTAGATTTATAGAAAGAGACGTCACTGAGAAGGGACTGCTATTATTCATAGGTAGTAACTTTGAGTTGAACCATAAATTTTTAATTATGTATATGATAATAAAAGCGGTATATTTCTTTAATAAAGTTGCTTTTGTCGATTCAATGGCCTTTAAAGCACAATCGTAGACTTCGGAGTTTAATCCGTTCCTCATATATTCTTCATTCAATTCTTACCCGTGGGGCCGCAACAATCGTGCAAATTGGATATATGCTTTTATGTTGAATAGCTCTGTGAAATGAAATGGACGGTGGAGAATGCTAATCATTTTATTTTTGTGAGCTATGGACCTTTACTTTCATGTTGAATAGATATGTGGAATGATTTTGATTATGGAGTAACCTAAGAATTCACACCCATCATTTTACTTTTTAGGTGTTAAGCTCCATTAATTTTTTTAACAACTGCTGCCTACAATTATGGAAGTAAACTGCAGTCTTTCCTTAATTTCTGGAAACCAACTGCAGTAATTTCCTTAAATTAAGGAAATCAACTGCAGTTAATAAATTTATTGTTGGGAGCTACTGAAGTGGTCCATTACTCCATCTGGAGTTCTCTACCTTGATCTGTGGAACACCTGACACATAGCCATCAGAAGCTTGATGGAAGCTTGGCTATAAATTTATCTGTTTGGTCCCCAAGCTTGTATCTCAATTCCCTTCAGTTTTTACACCATCTAGCTGAGAGAACAGAGCTTGGAAGTGCCTTCAGACTTTCTGTATTCTTTTCTTTTTGCTTGGATTGAAGCTGGAGCGCAAGTGGACTGTGGAAGCGTAATAGAAAGGTTTTGACTGCAGCAAGAGCGTTATCAATGGCTGGAGGTAATTTATTTTTACTGGGCATTAAACCTTCATTCCAGTTTTACGATTCTTTAAGTTTTTATTCCGCATATAGAATCGTTGTTAAAAGCTTACAATTGGTATCAGAGCTTAACATTTATCTCTGCCTTGGTGTGTTCTGCTTACCAAAATTATGTTGTTATGATAACGAAAATCACAGTCCATGCCCCGAGAAATTTGTTTTCTCGCCCCTCGAAAATTCGAATTCAGTCGTTTTGTTTTTTTTTTAAACGAAAGGAGAATGATCTTACTTTCTTTTCCTGGTTAATACCTGTCGTATTTCTCATAGATAGCACTTCGAGTTACAAAATTACTGTTTGATCTTCAATTAAGGTTTAGGAACTTCAACCATAGAGTGTGGGTATACGTAGTGTATATATGTTAGATATATATCGATATAACGAAAGCAAGAGACCATTGAAATTGTGACACACTAACTATTATCTCGAAATTGCAAACCGTACTTTTATTGTATCATGAATTCTTGGAACCTGTGAATCCAACACTTGTTAATTTGCTAGAGATAGAGTATATAAGTTTCACGGTGATTGGCTCTGCCACGACGTTCAATAAACAGAGACGACGTGCATCGTATTTGAAAACTCATTAATTTATCAACGGTTTCAACTCATTAAAAATTAAAACTAGTAGAACTACAGGTTCGCGGTGGGTAAAAGAATACAGAGAAAAGGTTCGTGTTTTATAAACATGAAGATAAAAGCTTCTTTAGATCTCTTACCAGTATTTAAAGAAGAATAGTAAACACACAAACCACGGTACTATTGCGTCCAGGAATCAAAGTCTACCAAATCGTAACCCTACAGTTATATCTGATTCGAATAGCATTATACCCCTAATTGGTTTCACCACTTTACGTGGTGTGATGGTATAGACTCCTCAATTAATTGTTTCAGTTAAGCTTGACAGCGTAGCCTAATTGCCAACCATCTTTCCCCATTTCCTGTTTCGTTTTCATGGGAAAGCTTTAATTCAAATGGCGGTTAATATATTTGGGCATTTTGAAACTGCAATTTAGGCATGATTTATGGCATTTGATTCTATTTACTTTACTAGATTTACAATTTAACTAACGAATTAATGAGATTGCAGAATTTTTTTGTCCTCTGAATTTGGACATATTAGTGGTTACATAGTGTACCACTTAGCTTAACCCAAGCAACGTTATTTGAATAAATAAATGATAAGTTGATTTGGTTGGATTAATTAATGTTTGTGTTGATTATTTTTTTCTATTATAATTTTGAATGGTTAGATTGTATATTTTTAATGAGTTTTACTCTGGTTAAAGAAATGTTTATAATTTTATAAGAAATTTCTTTTTAAGAGTTTGATTGGTGCGGTAATTGTTTTTGTTTTCCGTATATATATATATATATATATATATATATATATATATAATCCAATTTATGATGGATAATGTCTAGTGATCCATATAATTTTAATTAATTAGAGAATAGCCACAGCATCTTCAATTAAATAAAATTATATATTATGATTGGTTAGATCACATAAAGATTATTTAGACATTAAATTGTAATTAATTAGATTAAATATAATAAATTTTATCCCAGAGGAATTTTATTATATTTATGTAATTAATTAGGATAAAATTTCATAACCTACCCACATGAATTATGAATTAATAAGTTTTATCATAAACTTTTATTGAATCTGTTTGAATTGAAAATTTAGCTCACAGGCAATTTTTATGTCATTAGATTAAATTTTGAGCATGACTTACATTGGTAAAACATGAAATTTTATCTAAGCCTCAATTTTAACAACATGAAATTTTATCTAAGCCTCAATTTTAACATAAGCATATGATTTTTAATTTTGATGCAGTTGTACAACCTGCAAATTTCTTTGAAATTCGTTGTGACATTCCCGAACTTAAGGGAGATAACTATAAGATTTGGAAGGAGAGGATTCTCCTTCATTTGGGGTGGTTGGACATAGATTATGCTATTAGGAAAGATGAACCACCGGCACTCACTAATACCAGCACTGTAGAGGACATCACGCTTTATGAACGATGGGAGCGATCCAATCATCTAAGCATGATGTTCATTAAGACTAAAATTTCAGCTGGTATTCGTGGTTCCGTTGATCAGCATGAAAAGGTTTGAGACTTGTTGAAGGTCATTGATGATCAATTCGTCACTTCAGACAAGGCACTAGCAAGCACCCTAATCATGAAGTTCTCATCCCTAAGGCTCACCAGTGTGAAAGGAGTGCGCGAGCACATCATGCAGATGAGGGACACTGTAGCTCAATTGAAGAAACTCGAGGTTGATATATTGGAGTCTTTCCTAGTGCACTACATCCTGAACACCCTTCCGCACCAATATGGACCTTTCAAAATCTCATACAACACACATAAGGATAAATGGTCAATTAATGAACTCATGACCATGTGTGTTCAAGAGGAAGAGAGACTGGTGATGGAACTGGGAGAGAGTGCAATGCTGGCAACCCGTGGAAAGGGAAAATCTCAAGCCAATCGGAAAGGGAAAGGTAAAGTACCTCCCCAAGCCGATTTCAAGAAGGATTCCAAGTGTTTCTTCTGTAAAAAGAAGGGACACATGAAGAAGGAATGCGCCAAATTTCAGAAATGGCTTGCAGACAAAGGTAATTTAATCTCATTTGTTTGTTATGAATCTAATATGGTTAACATTAATATTAACAAATGGTGGATTGATTCTGGATCAACAATTCACATTTCGAACTCCTTGCAGGGTTTGAAAAACCTAAGGAAGCCAGTGGGAAGTGAGCAAAGAATCTTATCAGGAAACAAGATGGGCTCGCATGTGGAAGCTATAGGAACATGTTATTTAACTTTAAGTAGTTGCTTTGTTTTGGAATTAGAAAAGACCTTTTATGTTCCAAGTTTTTCTAGAAACTTGATTTCAGTTTCAAGGCTTGTACCTTTTGGATATTCCTTAAACTTTTCAGAAAAATCTTTCAGTCTATTCTATAAATCTGATTATGTTGGGAATGGTATTTTGTCTAATGGTCTTTACTGCATTAATTTACAAAACAATGTCACTTATGATTCAATGCATGTTCACACTGGCACTAAAAGATGTGTTATTAATGAAGATTCCTCTAAATTATGGCACCGGAGACTAGGTCATATCTCCATAGAAAGAATTAAAAGATTGGTAAATGAAGGGGTACTTAATACTCTGGATTTTACTGATTTTGAGACTTGTGTGGACTGCATAAAGGGAAAGCAGACCAACAAGTCAAAGAAAGGTGCCAATAGGAGTTCGGACATATTAGAGATCATACATACTGATATATGTAGTCCAGACATGGACTCACATGGTCAGAGATACTTCATCTCCTTTATAGATGATTACTCACGATATATGTATCTCTACATGCTTCATAAAAAGAGCGAAGCATTAGATACCTTTAAGATCTTTAAGGCTGAAGTAGAGAAACAATGCGGCAAGCAAATTAAGATCGTGAGATCAGATAGAGGTGGAGAATATTATGGTAGATACACAGAAGATGGACAAACACCTGGGCCATTTGCTAAATTTCTTCAAGAGCATGGGATTGTTGCCCAATACACCATGCCTGGTTCACCCGACCAGAATGGTGTAGTAGAAAGAAGAAATCGAACATTATTGGACATGGTGCGGAGTATGCTTAGCAGCTCCAATTTTCTTAAATCCTTGTGGACTGAAGCACTTAAGACGACAGTGTATATATTAAACCGAGTTCCAACCAAGGCGGTTCCTAAAACGCCATTTGAACTATGGAAAGGTTGGAAACCGAGTTTGCAACATATGCGCGTTTGGGGATGCCCGTCTGAAGTGAGAATTTATAATCCACAAGAGAAGAAGCTGGACCCAAGGACCATTAGTGGGTATTTCATTACATATGCTGAAAGGTATAAAGGTTAACGATTTTATTGTCCATCTCACAGCACTAGGATTGTGGAATCAAGAAATGCAAAGTTTCTTGAAAATGACTTGATCAGTGGGAGCGATCAAACCAGAAACATAGTTTCTGAGAAGGATCATTTAGAATCTCAACCTTCCACTTCAAGTGATAGATTGATTATTGTTCATAGCACCCCTCAAGTACAAACTGGTGTTGAACAACCAATTGTTGAAGTTCCACAAGCTGCTGACGATATTCTAGTAGATCAAGGAGTTCAAGAGTTGCCAAGAATTTTTGAACAACAAGTTGAACCACATACTTCTCAGGAAGATGATGGTACAACATTAAGAAGATCTACTAGACCAAAGAGATCAGCAATTCCTAATGATTATGTTGTGTATCTACAAGAATCTGACTACAACATTGGAGCCGAAAATAATCCCGAGTCATTTTCACAAGCCATGAGTTGCAAAGAATTAGAACTATGATACAATGTCATGAAGGAAGAGATGAATTCCATAAAGAGTAACGAAGTCTGGGATCTTGTTGAGTTGCCTAATGGTGCAAAAGCCATTGGATGTAAATGGGTCTTTAAGACAAAGAAAGACTCATTGGGCAACATTCAGAGATACAAGGCAAGACTTGTTGCTAAGGGATTCACTCAGAAAGAAGGAATCGACTACACGAAGACTTTTTCTTCTGTGTCTAAGAAAGATTCCTTGCATGTTATTATGGCATTAGTAGCCCATTTTGACTTGGAGTTGCAACAAATGGATGTGAAAACGACTTTTCTTAATGGAGATCTAGAGGAGGAGGTTTATATGAAACAACCTAAAGGATTCCCCTCTAGTTATGGTGAGCAATTGGTTTGCAAGCTCAAGAAGTCATTATATGGTTTAAAACAAGCATCCCGCCAATGGTATTTGAAATTCCATAATGTAATTTCTTCTTTTGGTTTTGTAGAAAACATTATGGATCAATGTATATACCTGAAAGGGAGTAAAATTTGTTTTCTTGTTTTATATGTGGATGACATTTTGCTAGCAACCAATGATAAGGGCTTGCTACATGAGGTGAAACAATTCCTCTCTAAAAAAGTTTTTATATGAAGGATATCGGTGAGGCATCTTATGTCATTGGCATTAAGATCCATAGAGACAGATTTCGAGGCATCTTGGGTCTGTCACATGAAACCTATATTAATAAAATTTTAGAGAGATTTCGGATGAAGGATTGTTCACCAAGCGTAGCTCCCATTGTGAAGGGTGATAGGTTCAATTTGAACCAATGCTCGAAGAACGACCTTGAAAGGGAACAAATGAAGAACATTCCATATGCTTCTGCTGTCGGAAGCCTAATGTATGCTCAAGTCTGCACAAGACCTGACATTGCATTTGTTGTGGGAATGTTGGGATGATATGAGAGTGATCTAGGTTTAGACCACTGGAGAGCTGCAAAGAAAGTAATGAGGTAAATTCAAGGAACCAAAGACTACATGCTTATGTATATACGGATAGACAACTTGGAAGTAATTGGCTATTCAGATTCAGACTTTGCTGGATGTGTTGATTCACACAAATCAACATCAGGTTACATTTTTATGATGGCCGGTGGAGCTGTATCATGGAGGAGTGCCAATCAGACCTTGATTGCCACTTCCACTATGGAAGCCGAGTTCGTCTCCTGTTTTGAGGCTACTTTACATGGTGTATGGCTTAAGAGTTTCATTTCTGGGCTTAGAATTATGGATTCTATCTCTAAGCCATTGAGAATATATTGTGATAATTCAACTGTTGTTTTTATGGCTAAAAACAACAAAAGTGGGAGTCGAAATAAACACATCGACATTAAGTATTTAGCTATAAGGGAACGTGTTAAAGAAAAGAAAGTGTTCATTGAGCACGTCAGCACTGAGTTGATGATCGCTGATCCTCTGACTAAGGGCATGCCACCGTTTAAATTCAAGGATCATGTAATGAATATGGGACTTGGTTCCATTATGTAGTTTCTCATTGTATGGACAATGTTATTTTAATGAAATTCTTAATTATTGTGATGTTTTTTCTCATATTTATGTTCACTTTAAGTTGATTTGAGAAAATTCATTTAAGAAGGACTAGGAATAAACATAAGGCTTATTCATTAAGAAATTGTTGCCACATAAATTATAAGAAGAATAAATACATAGTAATACATGGAAGACAATACTCGTCATTAGAGGACTTATCGTCATGATTCATGTATCTATTACTTAATACAGATTATCAATGGGTTTTAAGTTGAGACATTAAGTTTGGAAGTATGGACCAAGTGGGAGAATGTTAAGCTCCATTAATTTTTTTAACAACTGCTGCCTACAATTATGGAAGTAAACTGCAGTCTTTCCTTAATTTCTGGAAACCAACTACAGTAATTTCCTTAAATTAAGGAAATCAACTGCAGTTAATAAATTTATTGTTGGGAGCTACTGAAGTGGTCCATTACTCCATCTGGAGTTCTCTACCTTGATCTGTGGAACACCTGACACATAGCCATCAGAAGCTTGATGGAAGCTTGGCTATATATTTATCTGTTTGGTCCCCAAGATTGTATCTCAATTCCCTTCAGCTTTTACACCATCTAGCTGAGAGAACTGAGCTTGGAAGTGCCTTCAGACTTTCTGTATTCTTTTCGTTTTGATTGGATTGAAGCTGGAGCGCAAGTGGACTGTGGAAGCGTAATAGAAAGGTTTTAACTGCAGCAAGAGCGTTATCAATGGCTGGAGGTAATTTATTTTTACTGGGTATTAAACCTTCATTCCAGTTTTACGATTCTTTAAGTTTTTATTCCGCATATAGAATCGCTGTTAAAAGCTTACATTAGGAGCACCTGCTTTTCTTGAATCTTAATAAAATTTCACTTATCAATTCAGTGGCCTTGTCGAGAGGCTCTTCATTCGATTCTTACAACGAGCTCCCCTAAATTCATGCACTTTTTATTTCGAGGCATAGCTTTGCTTTTTAAATAAATAACTTACATGTATTTCCCTTATTTAATTACATACAACTAAAACATAAGTAATTATTAATATTAATTAAAACTTTAAATTTCCTTTTATTTATATAATTTTAAAATCATATTAGAACCCAATATTATAACCACAATAGACTAATAATAATAATAATAAAAATAAAAATAAAAATAAACAAATTTCTAACATATCACACAACATAATCTAAAACAAAACTAATTGATATTAACATTTATCAAATAATTTAATTTCATTATTTTAGAATTAATTTATTATAATCACATAATTTAATTTTATGGTTTTAAAGTTAATATATTATATTTCTATCATATAATATGAACCATATTAAAACCAATATAAAGACATTAATGTAATAATATTTATTAATATGAATATATTCCATCTTACTTTTTAACAATTTAGGGTTATCTATAACCTAAAATACTAACCTATTTATTAAATATTCTTGAGATCAATTCTTTCTCTTCTTTTTCCACATTTTGATATTAAATCTCAATAAAAAGTTCCAAATGTCGATAAAAAAATTTCAGATGCGATAGATTAGAAACCTCAGTGTAATAACACGGAACCTCAAGACAATAACACATGAATCACAAAAATCTAAAAACCGAAATTATAAATATTGCAAAATATGCTAAATGAAGAAAATTAAAAAATTATATAAAAAATTTTCAATAAATAAAAATAACATTTAAGAAAACCTCAAAATAACTTTATGAAAAACTTTTTCATACCAAAAATAATAAAATCATATATATATATATATCACATTAATAAAATAAATTTACAATTAACCATATTTAACTTAATTAAAATATAAGAAAAATATACAAACAAAATATTAGTTGCTTAAATAAAGTGTTACTCTTTTTATCTTCATAATGTGATATCATTTCCTCTGTAAAAATTGGCCAGGTGACAAGCGGTTTACATGTATGCAATACATACCTTTTGTGAAGGTTCCACATCCTGTAGATCAAAACACTGCTCCATTTGTAGTATTCATGTTAGCAGATCCTTTCCATCAAACTTCCTCATATCTATATTTGGAATGTGGTGGTTCTTAAACCCCACATTGGAACCTCTAAAATCATAATTCATATTCATTTTTTCCTCATCATGGTTTTCATGGATTACCTTGTCACCATCGGGAAGCCTTTCTTGCAACAACTTTGTCAACCCTTCCAACTTGACATTCATCACATCCACGTATAATTTTAAAACCTCCATGTTTTCTTTTATATCATACATGTCACCCTTTATTTATGCTTTTAAACCAACAATGTCCATTTTTAGTTCATCTTTGGTCACTCTTTATGAGAGGGAAATTTGTTGCACTTGGTCCTGTAATTTTTATATGTCATGATGTGATTCTTTCTCTTTATGCGTCATAGTAGAGCTTTGTAATGGCTTAATGGGTGTATAATTTTTTTTTTTGTTTTGGAGGGATTTTAGAAAAAAATATTGATATATATGCTTCAATGTGCCCTTGGAATCACTTCGAACTAATTTTTCAAATAAAAGTTATGTAATTGTTTAAACAAATACACACCGTTTTCTTGCTTTTAGGATCTCGGTCTTTAAAATGTTGTAACTATGTAATTTTGGATCCCCAAGGTTTGAAATTCATTCTTGTAGTAGCCCTTTGAGTATTATTTCCAATTCCATAAGTCAGACCAAAATTGGATTCTTAAAGATAATGTTATGTCAAATCTCCCACAATGTCTTGATTATGGACTAGTTCAATAGAGAGAACTTGTGTGCCACATGTCCATGTTTCTATTTTCAGCCTTGAAATTGATACAAACAAAACTACAGTCGATTTTCTTTATATCACATTTATGAAATTCCAATCTGATGCTTGAAGAGAAAGTTATGACAATTTTCCCAAGGTCGCTTGTTTGAGACTGAATTTTGGAGCACGAAAAAACCCCAACTCCTTTGGACCATATCTCAGAAAATATAGTGAAACAAGATATGAAATTACAACATGAAGTTCGCCAATATTTCAGCTCCACGTGGTCACAATTTCAGCTTCAGAAGCTTCGTATAAAAACTTTTATAATGAAAATGCCACGATGACCTATTTGAAGTAGTGAAAGCCTAGAATCCAAAGATCTAATACCAAATGTTATGAAACCAACTCACAAATAGGTAGATCAACGACTTAAAAATTATCCTCTTCAAGGGGTAAAACTCATTTAAATTACATAAATGAAGGATTTCTTGGATGATACAAATGGAAAAACCTCCTTTGTATATAATGGATTCTAAGCGGTCCCAATATAATCAGAGCCAACATAACAATAATAATGTAATGTCACAACAATAAAAATAGTGAGCTTCTATGGACCACAATAATAACAATATCGGGGTTACATGGGTACAACAATAACAATAAGAGGATACACTAATAATAACAATAAGGGAGCTTCACTAGTATTATAGGGACCTAACGACAACAACCATAGGACCCCCCTTAAGCTTGACACATCAAGCATATCAATGCTAGCATATGTTTCCATCACAACTATCCTAGTGGACATTAATGTTATCCTGCCTAACATCATGCTAGCACATACATTCATGTTAGTCTGGTTGACATCAATGCCAACATACTTTCTTACTGTCAGACAATGCCAACTATCCAACTTGATCTCCCAGCGTGACTATTGACATCAATGCAAACACACTTACTTCCACTAGCTAGACAAACAATGTTAATCATCCAACAATTATATCTATGGCTCTTTACATGTTTTGATAAGTTATTGAATGGTTGATGAATGCATGGCCTAACAAGTGTTATTGTAGCTATGTGGAGAGGGCATAGAGCCTTCTTGGTGATTCTCAGATGAATTTCAGACTATTATAATCAGATATGCATTCATGACCTATAGCCTCTATGTTTTCCATGTGTTTGACGAAATGTCTAGTGTGTTCTAGGCAGTCTAGGTCAAGTTTCTTATTCAAATTTGAATGTTTAGCTTTGTCATCAAGTAAATTATGATTCTGGAAAGTCTTAGGAAGTTTTGGTGAGCTTATGATGATTCTCTAATGAAATTATTGAATTAGTGAACATATATGTATTTATAACCTACAGGTACTATGTACACAAGTTTTTGTATAAATGAGTAATTTGGACCTCCAACTTCATAGTGTTGTAACTTTGGAATATGATATCCATTTGAATATTATAATACCTTGTTTCGAAGATCTCCATGAGGATACCAAGCAAAAATTATGTGATATTAATTTTGGCACTTATCGATTCTCTTCTTTTTCCTTGAAAATGTCTTTTAGGCCTTCAAAAATGGCCTTGGAAGTTTAGAATCCAAAAAACTGCCGAATATTGAAGGTTATGTTAAATTTAAGGAAACAAGACTAAAAATAAATAGTGTAGGGTCAACTTAGGATGATAATAGTTTGATCATGTGTCACTGGATGTTTGCATTCAATTCTAGACATGTGGATTCCATTTCCCATAAGTGAATCTTGGAAATTAGGTCTCACATAGTAACTCTCATCTCTTGCTTACCTTGGTGAGTAGGTTAAAGTGGGTAAATATGGGGTGAGGTGGTTACATTGGCAGACCAAGAAGTGAACTATCTTGAGGTCCATTTTTATACCATGCCTTGTCAGTATCTCAGTTGGCCCACAAGAATTAAATGATATCTCTATCTTCCAACCCCCATTTATCATGGTTATGGTCACCTACAAACCTAAAGTTATGGATCAGCCACACAAAACCCTTTCCATCAAAGTCCATTTTCTAAAACAAACACTATCGGTGTCACAGTTGGCCCATAAGAATTACAAGGTATCTCTATCCTTATACCTTCATTCATCACAGTTATGGGTCCCCCATAAACCCACAGGTATGGGTGAACCACACAAAGTCCTTGCCAACAAAGTCCACTTGCTACGTCATACACTATCAATATCACAATTAGCCCAAAATCATTACTAGTACCTCTATCCTTAGACCTTTTTTCATTATGGTTATGAGTAATCCATAAACCCATATTTATGGGCCTACCACACAAAACCCTTATCTTCAACACCACCTGGTTTTGGGTCACTCACAAACCCTTAGATATGGCTCAACCACACAAAACCCTTCTCTTTGTTGACTCATATTTAACAAAATATTTTCAAGAGGGACTTATACAATAGGGAGCATTTCTTCCTAAGGGGGGAGGGTTGATCCAAATGGAAAGTGGCATCCACACATGGTATTTACCCATGATATTGTAACTCAATAAGGCTACAAATAATGGGCCTCACTTTATAAAAGGACAAATTGGTCCACCACAATGTCATTTTATATGTTTCCCTTATTTTAGTAAATATTTTCTTAGTGTGTTTTCTTCTTCTCTCCTGGCATTAAAGTTTCTCAAATCTTGGCAGCCAAGATCCATATGACAATCAACGTTAAGTCTTTAGGAGGAACCTCATACTTTCTCACATTCATAGATGATGCATCTAGGAAGGTTTGGGCCTACCCCATGAAAAGCAAAGGTGAGATGTTCAATATATTTCATAAATTTCAAATGCTGAATTTGTAAGAGAGATTAATGAATTGCTCAAATGTTGTTAATATAGATTATGGAGGAGAGTATTTCTCAAATGCGTTCCAAGATTATTGTAATAGATTTGAGATAAGTAATGATAACAATATCCCTAGTACACCTCAACATAATTGTACCACAAAAATGATGAATTGCACTATCATGGAGAGGGTGAGGAGAGTTGTCAAATTCTAGATTAGAAAGCATTTTTGGGCAGAATAGGTAAGGACAACTTGTTACCTCATCAATGAATCTTGTACTACAACACTAGATTTCAACATTCCTAAAGAATTTTAGGCTTTGAATTTTTTTGGATGTGAAGCATTTTGGCATACTCCAAAAGAGCATAGAAACAAGTAGATTATAAATCCATGAAATTTGTTTTTTTGGAATGTGAAAATAGTGGATTTCGTTATTTCCTATGGGATCTTGTTAAACACAAAGTTTTTAAATGGAAGGATGTCATATTTAATGAGCTAGAGATGTTTAAAAGGGCTACAGAGGAAATGAAGGTAAAGAAAATTATTGGCAGGCTTGGAGAACAACAAAAAAACATCTGATCAACACAAGAAACTAGGAAACAAATTTAAAAACATGATGGACAAGTGTAAATGATGGATAATAAGAAGAAGAATCCTTGGATAAATCTTTACAAGAGGTCCAACTAGAAAACACACCATCATATTTAGTTCATAGGTCTATTGGGCCTCATTACCCCTAAAAAAGGCATTCACCCTAAAATTCTATTTTGTTAAATAATGAAAGTTAACTCGATTATTTCCAAGAGGCTTGTAAAGTGTAAACAAGAAAAGAGTGGAAAAAAGCAATGGAGGAAGAAATGGACTCCCTATTGGAAAATAAAAATTGGGAGTTAGTAAAGCTTCCAAAAGGAATAAATTTCCTACAAAACAAATGGGTTTGTAGGATTAAACATGAAGGTGAAGGGGAGAAGGAAAGATAACAAGGAAAGGATGGTGGTAAAGGGTTTTTCCCAAAAAGAAGGTATTGACTTTGTTGAAAATTTTTCACCTATTGGTAAAATCCCATCCATATCAATTATTCATGGTCTACATTAGAATTGGAATGTGGACAATTAGATGCGAAGAAGACATTCCTTCATGGAGAATTGGAGAAGTTTTATATGGCACAACTGAAAGGATTCAATGTAAAAGGAAAAGAGAAATTAGTTTGAAGGTTGAAGAAGGACCTCTATTGGATAAAATAGTCACCCCTACAATGGTATAAGAAGTTTGATTCATTTATGTTGGAGCATAGTTTAAAATACTAGATGCTAACCATTTTGTCTACATCGATAACTATGACCAAGAGAAGTATAATATATTATTGTGATATGTGGATGACACGCAAATTGTTGGACATGATAAGAACATGATCAACAGGTTGAAGAAGGATTTCAACAACTGATTTGCAATAAAGGATTTGGATCTAGCATAACAAAAACTTGGCATGATGATCATGTGTGATCGAATGAACAAAGCATTGTTGTTTTCATAAAGAAAAATAAATTGAGAAGGTGTTAGATAGTTTAGATATGAAGGTTACCAACTTAGTTGGAACACCCCCAATATCCCACTTCAAACTTTGTGTTGATTTCGTGCCCTTGTTATGACAAAGAGGTGTAGGAAATGAGTAAGATTACATATGCCTCAAGAATTAGTAGCTTGATATATGTCATGGTATGTAAAATATTGGACATTAAATATTCACTGGAAATATTGAGTAGGTTCCTTGCCAATCTAGGAAAACAACATTTGCAAGAGGTAAAGCGGATCTTAAGGTATCTCAAGAGCAATAGTCATCATTGTTCATGTTTTGATAATAATGATATTGTGCTTCGACATTTTGCAAATAAAAATATGGTTGGAGAAGTAGACACTATAAAGTCCATCATTGGTTATTTGTATACATATGTGGGTGTAATGTGTCTTTGATATCTAGGTTGCAGAAAGTAGTAGCTCTCTTCATAATAAAGGAAGAGTACATAGCTATAATGCAATCTTGCAAAGAGATGTTGTGGTTGCAACAATTCATAGAAGAGCTAGGAATAACACAAGACAAATATGCAAAGAGATGTTGTGGATGCAGCAATTCCTAGGAGAGCTACGTATAACACAAGACAAATATGCATCATATCGTGATAGTCAAAGTGTTATTCACTTCAGTGGAAACCCTAGCATACCATTCAAAGACCAGGCATATTGACCTTAGGTACCATTAGATTTGGAAGGTGTTGGAGGAAAGGCATTTACACATAGAAAAAAATCATATAGTCGAGAGTGTTATTGATATGCTCACAAAAATTCTTCCAAGAGAAGAAAGTGATGTGTAGAAGTTTGGCAATCCTAGGGGTGACTTTATGAGTAGGCTTGGACAAGAATAAACATTAGGAATTTATCTACCATTGTAGTTTATTAATTAGGAAACTTCATTTAGCTTCAATGAGGAGAATATTAGTTGTTGAAAAAAATTCAAGTAATGATTTTTCCAGTCTCATTTAAAAATTATGAATAGACCTAATGGTTGAGAGCATATGTTTCCTTCAAATTGACCTTGGAAAAAAAATAGATTGATTACACAAAATCCATTTCTTTCTATCTTACTATTACGTTGTCTCTGAATACTGTGAGCGAAGTAGAAACACACTGTGTGGTTGTTACTCTGCTCATTTGTCCCTGAATACTCTAACATCCGTGTGGTCCTCGGATAGAAACAAGGCTAGATCACAAATCAATGGATAATTTTGTTTGTGCCTAACAATGAGGAAGTCAATATCAAATAATTGAAGACCTCCAGAGTCGAGAGAGAGAAATTAGTCTAGGGATATTATGAAAGTGTCCAGATATTTATTATTCCCTACCGTAGCACCACAATAACGTATTCAAAACACATTGATATTGACATTAATTTTAAATTTATCAAAAATTAAATTATCTTATCTAATGTTTACCTTTGAAAAAACAATAATTTTTTTTTTTTATTTTTTTTTTTAAATCTATTTTTTCTACCTTCTAATTGGTTAAATTCTTATTATGTAATAATTATATATACATTGACATATTAATTGCAGTGTACAACCACGCATCAAGCAATTGGATTGGGAGCTTTGATTTTATTTTTCCTTTAAATTTCTCAACTATGAGTTTAGTATCAATATACAGTCAAATCGAGTTAAAACCATTAGATCCCACTGATTGGATTCATAGCTTTAAATCAGTTTTTTCTTGGGCTGTCCACCTAAAATCCTGGGAAATTTCCTCCTATTCTGTGTATGACATCGAGCATTAAATGTAGATGTACATTGAGAGAAATTTGCTCATGTTCGCTAGATTTCATCCATTCCCTTTAGTCCTTTCTAGTCATTTAATTGCATTTATGATCTCACCATTACAATTATTGTTTCCATGGCTGGCAGGCTTTAAAATTGACATCTGTTTCCACGTTTTCGTCCTTTTTAGGAATCAAATACAATGTATTTAAAAAATTACACGTTACTTTGAACTTGCTAATAATTTATCAAAGTGTCATGTTAACGGGCACTCAGAAAAATCAAAAGTTTCCACCCACACATATATAAAATAATGTGTAATTGATATTTAAAATAATTGATAAACTGAAGCTTGAAGCTTGAGGCCGTCAAGATTTATTGTACGGGAAAGATATTGTCCATCAAGAAGCATATCAAACCAGTACCAGGGAATAATGGCAATACATATCACAGTGAGTTGTTTGTAGGTGAAGCTGGAATAATATTAAAGCATGATGTGATGGGTAAAGCTCTGGAAATTGAAAAGTTGCAGAGCTTCTGGCTGGAAATGGCATAAATAAATAAGATGATTCATCCCTGTTTGAATGCGATTCTTGTCTGCACACTTTACATGAGCCCGATCTATGGAGACTTTCTAGCGCTGTAAACAAAACTGGAAACAAAGTTGGGTGTAGTAGCTTTTATACGGAGCTACTTTGAGGAGATACTGGGTCTAGACGATTCGACCTTCAACGTCAGCATTAGAATTGGGTGGAAACCCCCTTCCAAGGTGTGGAGGATAGCATCAGTTAACTTCTTAAAACCAGGTGGGCTACATCGAGTAATCCTAAATCAACGTATTATATACTTATTTATTTATAGCTGGACATGCTACCCTTTCGTCCTTCTTACGCTTCTCTTTTTGTGGGACATGCTCCCTATTTTGAAATAACTTCCAGCAGGTGGCCCTGAGCGATGTCTAGTTCATAGTGAATATTTATTGGATATGTTAGTTAGTAGTGGGAATAATTAGAGGCCAAAAGGAATAAAGCACCAGATCGAGAGCCAGAGTCGAGAGCCATATCTAGAAAGAAAGAGTGCAAAAGCATAGATGAAAAGGAGGAGAAAGCTGCTGGTGGAATTTGTCATTCATGTTGACGTCTACTAGTAGAGGCTGGAGATCACCTTTTGGTGTCAAGTTTGAATGTTGTTGCTATGGAATCCATAAAATTCATTGGTGTGTTTCTAGCTCCTTCCGATGGAGATTGTAAAATGTACACGAGAAACAAGTTAGATTCATCTGGTGGAAGTGCTGGCCAGACTTTCGATCTCAAGGAAATCGCATGCAACAGAGGGTCCAAATAGAGCACTGGTTAGTACATTATAATTGTTTAAATTGTTGTCTGTTATAGTTTGAAATCATTTATTTCACTGTTATTTTATGGTCACTTTACCTTCATAGTTTCAATGATCCTACTGAATTTAAGGGGTAGCTTGTCATTTTAGTGCTGAGTTAGTTGACTATGTCATTTAAAGATTTTAATAGTTTGAATTGATCTACCTTTATCGTTTTAATGATCCTATTGAATTTAAGGGCGCAACTTGCCATTTTAGCGTTGAGTTAGTTGGTTGTGTCATTTAAAGATTTTAATGGTTTGAATTGATCTATTTTTTCTAGTTTAGACTATTTTCTCATACATATATATAAAGCTTTCTTATGTTACTGGTATTATATGTATTATATCTAATTGTGAAGGTTTATCTAATTTGTTAATTAAGGTTAGAGCCACTTAAATATTTTGTTTTTAATTAATAAAAAAATTAATATAAAAGAGTAAAAATGACATAAGTTTAAGATTATCCTAGTGTGTCATATTTTCTTTTTCAATTTAATTTAAATCGGAGTAAAAATGTCCTAAGATTCCAAATAACCAAATTAGGGGAAAGTAGAAACAAATCATTCTGAAATTCTAGTAGGAATTTTGCATTTAACAATTGAAGCTCTCAATTTTTTTACATTTAATTACACAATTGAGGCTTTAAGTTGGCAGTTATTGTGGGTAGAGTCCAAAATATGGTTGTTTTACTAAATCATATTTTTTCCATAGTTTTTCCTAACCAATTATAATTTCTTACAATAAAATAAAAACAAAAATTTTCAATCACATTTAAACATCAGTATGGCATTTTTAATCTTCAATTTCATACTTAACCACAAGATTTCAAAATTTAACTAAAATACCAATACATAGGATTGAGATATATCAAATAAATTGAAAAATATCAAATAGATGTAAATATCAATAATTATGGTTTAAAAAGTATTTATTTTAATTAACCCACTTTTCACTCAATTAATTATACTAAATAAATAAATTTAGACTTTCCGTCCTCTTCAGAGATCCAAAAATCCATAACAAACAACGCATAGTAGTATTAAAAGTCTTTGTCAAAATGCCTTAAGAAATTTCTTTGTAGATAACTTTATTGAAAAAAAACATGACACAAAAATAACCCAAAAGAGTCTTAGAATGAGCAGCTATAAAAATATTATAATCGATTACTGTTTTTTATTTTTATTTTTTTGCAGGGCAAAAGTAAATATTAAAAATAACGTGAAGACCGGTTTAAAAATGAAACCGTCAAGTAAAAATTCGTTCACGGGTTTAGGAGAGCCAATTAATTTAACCCCTGATGGCCGGCCTTCAACCATTCTGGACAAGATATAAAGCGCTGAAATCTTATCCCACGTTCAAGCGAGTGAAATAAATTCACTGAACAAAATTCATTAAATACAAATTTTAATTAGAATTATTATTTCAATCTATTGTATGGTGCTTGATATAAATTCACTCCACCAAATTCTTTAAATATAAATTTTAATTAAAATTACTATTATCTTGCCGCTACGCATTTGATATGCGTTTGATTATGAATTAATCTGGTTTGATACAAAAATTAATAACAGTTTATAAAGTCAATATTATAAAAAAAATTTATTTCTTTTACAAATTTTTTATTTTTTTGTATTTTTGATTAATTATATTGTATGGTGCTTAATATAAATTCACTCTACCAAATTAATTAAATAATATTTCTAATTAAAATTATTATTATCTTGCCGCTCCTCATTTGATATATTCGTTTGATTATGAATTAAGCTAGTTTGATAAAAAAATAAAAACAGTTTATAAAGTTAATAACATAAATTATTTTAATTTATTTTTTAAATATTTTAATTTTGTTTTTTAATTTATTTTGATTCTTTTTTGGTTTTATTATTTCGTTGAAATTGATATTAATTTTAAATTAACCAAAAATTAAATAATATTATATAATGTTTCTTTTGAAATTTTTTATTATATATATATATTATACATTCTAATTCGTTAGTTTTATTCTATAATAATAATAATATGTATGTTGATGGATTAATGCAGTTGTCTATAACCTGACTTTTTGAAAGTTTTTCTCGCGGGTTTTTACGGTCGAAATCCGGCAGGAATTTATTGGAATCGCAAGTTTGATAGCTAGTTTCTGCACAATGAAAGCGTCCCAGGGGTTTTCGAGGGTGCTGAATCCAAATATGCAGTTAAAAAACCATTTTAACTGCAACAAATTAAGATTTAACCTCAATTTCTTTCGCCGGATTCCGTCACCGGAATCTCCAAAAAATCGCATTATAAACAACTCCATAAAAAATGACATGATATATGAATCACATCAACAAATAAGATTTTTATTCAAGCTAATCGTATCTTGCCAACTAATACAATTTTAACTTTGTAAGATAATCTTCGGCAAAATCACATAGCGAATCTTTTGTCGACGCGTTTCGAACCAACCAGTGTGGTTCATCGTCAGGACAAGTTGAAGAACCAATCTAGCTTAGCGTGAATAAATAGAGTGTGCAAAGATCCCAACGGCTACATATCTAACGGCTAATTTGACCAAGAGACCCTGGTCAAACTACTAAAATTTTTTATTTTATTTTATTTTTTATTAAAAAATTATTAATTTTTTTTTTTTTTTTTATAATTAAATTATTCAATTAATATTTCTCTAAAAAGCTAAATATAGGTAAATATTTGGTAAATTTTAAAATAATTAGGTAAATAATTAGGTGTATTATTCTTATTATGTACATATTTAATTAAGATGGTTATTATATCCCCTAATATATATCATATTTAATTATTATTCCAATGTCAAGGTGACCAAACCCTATTTTTCTACTAGATCAACCAGTTATATAAGTAATTAATAATCTAAATATTCTTGGAGAATTAGCTATATTAGGTGAAAATTATAACAACTATTATGGTAAATCATAATTACCTAGTAATAATTATTCCAAGGTAAACTATTATTACTAATAATTTAAGGTCGATAGTTTATTATTAAAACTAATGTTATGGTACCTAAAGGTTAAACCGGTATTTATTAAACAGATATTTATTCCAAATTTATTAAGGTTAATAATGTCATTATTATCTATTATAAGTTAGGTCTATATCATATTTATTATTTAAATAGATTGGTCCAATGGATTAAAAGTTTATTACATAATCTAAACCATCTTGATAGATCTAAACAATTTGTTCACCTATTATTCCTAGAGCTTTATTATATTAGGTAAATATTAGGTAAATCATAATCCAAAATCTATTCTTACTTATAATCCAAGGTTGGTGAGTTTATTAAATATTAATGTATCTTTAAACCTACAGGTTAAATCACTAATTTATTCCAAATTCTTATTAAGGATAACCATATCAATATTATTAATTATTGATATTTATAAGGTTTAAAAAGCGTTAATAGGAATTCGTTTAAGGGAAACTTAATTTTAAGGTTAACCTAGAGATACTTATAATACTAATATGCCCCATAGATACAATAATAGCCCGAAACAAACTCAACCGTTCCAAGATCATAGGACAAAACTGACAAAAGAAAAATAAGGGAGGGGGAAGATAGAAACCCTAAGACCTAACGAAAGGAAATGAGAAGGCTAAGAAGACAAGGCTGGGACCCAGCAACTTCTAATCTTCCAGCCATCATCCCTATTAAGGTTGACCGGCCTTTTTTCGATCTCCAGGGCCTCCCTAAATTTGCGATGGTGAAAGTGCGCAATTTTGGCAATGACTTGAGCCTCCTCTATACACACATGATGCATAGTCTTTCCCGCATGCTCAGCCAGGGCCGAGGACTTGGTCCTTCCATGTCTTAAGTCAGCCGAATGCTCGCTTATCCGTTGATTAATAGGGCGACCAGTCTCACCAATATAAGGGGATCTCTGCACACTCTATTTATTCACGCTAAGCTAGATTGGTTCTTCAACTTGTCCTGACGATGAACCACACTGGTTGGTTCGAAACGCGTCGACAAAAGATTCGCTATGTGATTTTGCCGAAGATTATCTTACAATATTATGGATCACAGAAGTCTAAATTCCTCTACAATTTTAACTCTTTTTCAAATTTATTATAATTACGTGTAAATGGTCTTTTTCAAATTTATTATAATTACATGTAAATGGTGTTGAAGGCTTAAATGAAAAGGGCATAATCCAATTTGTTCACCTCCCTATATCACAAGTTAAGGAGAGGATGGCCTCGTTTAAACTTAATTAATATGAAAATTAATAGAAACATTAATTTATTGGCTTGCCCTTTTTGGGTGAAACAGATTACCTTAATATTTAAAAATATATATATCATAATTTTGTTAAAAATTATATGGTGAGACAGATTATCTTAATATTTAAAAATATATATATCATAATTTTGTTAAAAATTATATCATCTAAAATTAATAAGGTCATTGTCTTCATTACATAAAACATTACAACGTTAATATTTTCTTAATTTATTAGTTTGTTTATTGTGTTTGATAAAAATATCTTGTCACATATCCCACCCGCATTTAAAAGTATGTAAAAAAAATTTCTTACGGTAGCAGCACCATCTATATATAAATATACATTATCGAAAGTATCTGATATTGAAGTTTCCCATAACGTGTATCAATGGTTTGATTTATTATATGTTTTAATGTGCTTAACTCTAAGTGGTGCATCTCTACCGTTGATATTATGCCATGGATAATTTTCATTACGCTGCTATGTATGTGTTAAGACTGTCCCGTCTGCATTTGCTGGCGCCACCACCTCGGGACACCTGGACTCGGCATTTAAACCCGCCGGCCTGTTCACGTGATCGGGGCATGGCTTCCGAGTTGGAAACTTTCCCGCTCTTGCACTTTGGTATTACCGCCTTGATCTACGGTGTGAAAGCTCTGGAAGAGATCAAGGGTGGAGGCAGCTCCACGTCTCCATGGCTGGAACTTAGCATTTATAATGTTGATATTCCGGATTCTTCGAGATTTCTCTGGCTCTGTTCGGCGCTCCATAGCTCTCCGCACCATTCCGCCACGATTGGGAGTCTGTCCCTTAACTCTGCGCCGATTCTCTTCTGTCATTTTCTTTCAACATGCAACCCCGCCACGGCGCTACCGCTCCAAGGATGTAAGTTATCGAACTGGCTTGGTAAGTTTTCCTGTCTGTTAAAGGTTTTCGATGTTACCTATGTTTAACTTAAGGAACAAACAGAGTAATTGATTCCTCCTTTGAATGACAGATTGTGAATGTCTGCCACCGGGGCTTATCGGCGGTATGCACTTCCTTCAGGCGATAGTCTGCCGAAGTTCCCACAGGTACACATGTCGACCTTCCCTTACGCTCCGGGTGAATCTTCTTGGATAAAATACTGCTTGTCTTTCGTCATAGGGTTACTCTCTGAGCTAAATCTGAGATCCCAACCTTACTTCTTCACGGTTGGGCGCAGATGGCGATGAACGGTTATCATTTCCCGGTTCCATGCGTATTGGGGTTTGATCTGTGAATGCTGGGTTAAACACCCTTTGCTTACAGCGGATTAGGGGGGTGCAAGTCTCTGGTTCATGAGACTGTACTGCTCGGCCGCTGTTTAATGTGGCATCTGAGCCTGATTTTTCTTTGGGTTAAATGTACTCATGTTTAAGTTAAGGCACTTATTATAAATTTCCGACTTATTGTTTCCGGGTCTGGACCCATGTTGGAATGGCGGCCATTTGTTTAATACAGAACAATGTTCATCTTTACTGTTGGTTATTATCATGCATTTTGTAAAGTTTTCCATGAGGATCGAATTTTAAGCATTACCCAGCTTATGTAATATAAGTTCTCGTTCTGGAGTTTATTCGTCTTGTTTATGGCTTTACGTGGTTTAATTTTATGTTTGCATTCACTTCTTCCCAACCGGTCTTGAAATACCGTGAGAATTCGCACCTGCATCCTGTTCAATGGATGTATGGTCGATTTCGGGCTTGGGTTCCATGCAAGTATGAGACCACTCGGTCCTAAATACTATTTAAGGGTATAAGCTATGATTTGTTCCTTCGTTGCCAAATTTGGGTATTACTCTGTCTGCTATATAAATGTAGGTTCTATAATTCTTTGATGCGATTGTCATGGTTTGATGTGCGTTATTCAATTATCATTGCAGTGCTTATTCTATTGCCCTTACGGCGCTTAGAACATGTCTATCTGTCTTTGTAAAGATAATTCTGCCCTGAACTAATGATGGTTGCTATGGAAGTCTATTTACGATCTTAATTGCTCAGTTTTCTTGGCTATTAATTTGAGGACCAAGTATAGGGTGTAAGTCCTGTGTTCAACCTTGTTTGTTTTCCGAAAAGAAAAGAGCGGAGAAATCAGGCTACTGCCTAACGCAAGGTAACCTCCCGAGCCATTCCTACTGCGGACTCGACCCGGTTCAAGACTTAAGGGTTTTTGCCATTCGACTTCCTACCTTCTTTCAAACTCTGCATTCCGAGAGTTATCTAAGCATATTCCTCTTGAGGTTATAGACTACACAGAAAAGAATGTATTTGCCCTCTATGAGTGTTAAGGGATAGGGTAATGATCCTATTGTTGGGTTTCTGTTCCTTCGAATGTTACTTAGTTCTCTCGTTCCGGCCCTAACTTCTGCTAGCTTATTTATGCCGCAATGACAAGATGTAATTTCCGGGAATCCCTGTCGAATGGTCATTACAGTTATGCAGATTTACGACTGTTACACAGTTAAATACAAAGGCACAGATTCCTAATATTACTTTAATATCCGCAGCTATTCTGCCTTACCGGCATTGCACAGATAATCACGTTTTGTTTATTTCTGTCCCACCAAGGGTACGCAGATAGTTACAGGTATTCTAATCTACCAGTTTTATACAAACAACTGCAGATACATTAGGGTTCCGTTACTTACCTGGTCACTGCTGGTAATGTGATTCTTTAGCAAGCCTCCTGCAAATTCCTGTGTCAAGCTCATTAACCACCCATCCGTGAGACTTGTCCTCCGGGACCTGAGTCTCCCCCCGAGCTTCCTCTTACCGGATCACTATCCTCAGTAAGACAGCACCTTGTGCCCGACTATCTGGTCATCACCAGACTTAGTCCATACAGGGTTTCTTTTCCCTTTCTTCTCTCTCTGCCTGTCTCTACAGCGCAGAATTCCGTTAGCCAACCCCCTTTTTCCTGGAGGCCCTTCCAGTTAAGGAAGGTGGTTATTTCCAGTTTTGCTAACCGATTCTCTTTTCTTTTCCAGTTCCCTTTTGGGAGCTCCAATACTTTATGAGTAATTCTTTTAAACATTATTATTAAAAAAAATAACAGAATACTCTTAAAAGAAAATAAGTCCTTCAATGTCATTCCAATTCAGTTTTTACCGTAGTAAGCTTTAAATAATTACATTTCACGGGGTCATCACATCTCCCCCTCCTGAGATTGGACATCGTCCCGATGTCTAGCGTTCCCAAACAGCTCCGGATAAGCTTTCCTAAAAAGCTCTTCATCTTCCCAAGTGGCCTCATCAGACCCATAGTGCTGCCATTGCACTTTAATTTGGGTAATAACTCGCTTCCGCAGCTGTACTTTTCTCCGGTCGAGAATGCTCAGTGGCTCGACCAAGACCTCTCCTTCCGATTCGACCTGCAATCAAACAACAGTATCAGTGTCTTTGTCTCCAGATACATTTCCAATTAGTTCCAATTAGTTCAATATGTTTTGTTTGGTATTGGTATCTTCATCCGCATGTTCATGTAAAAATCCATTCTCCCATCGATGGAATTATGGTGACTGACCATGAAAACAAAACATCGCAATCATTGTTTCCCACTGTGCATCTAGTCAATCTAGATGCAGTGGATCGGTCCCTTATGAAGACCGCACCAAGACTTTTGGACGCCCGTTGGATCGACCACCTCAAAAATGTCTCCGAAATTCTCGCACTCCCAACTGTCGATGTGTTTTCCCTGATCTGACCGTCCGCACTAATGGCTTGGGTGTTGTGAGCCACTTTTTGATTCCGACCTAAAAGTTTTCCACGATCTGATTTTTAAATTATGGGGAATTAAAATTCAATGGACTCCTGTGTATCTCATGTAGTTAGAAGAGTTTAATGATAACATTTTCAGTTTCAAGTTCCATTGTGATATTATTTATGTTTTATTGGCCAATAATCTCGACTACCTCGGACTACCTTGATTATTGACAGGAGGTAGAGTAATGTTCATAATGAAAAACAAAAATAAGAAAATTTTAAGGTTAAGATTAATTTTAGTTTTATAAAATTCACTAATATTAATTTTATTTTTCATAATTTAATAAATATTTCAAAAATATACATTTATTTTATTACGGGGAATTAATAATTTACTAAATATTTTTAAAAATATATTTATTTTGTTATGGTAAATTAGTAATTTATTAAAGTATTTTAGGGAAAGCCAAAATATGTTGAAAGCCTATTATTTAAGCCTTATTACAAAAGACTAAATCACTTTGGAATTTGAAAGTCAGCAGAAAAAATAACATACCATCGTGTTATTCAAAAATTTTGCAAAAAAATATTTATTTTTAAATTTATAAATACTTCAAATATTTTAAATCATTCAATTTATAAATAATTTTTATTTAAATAATATTTATAAATATGACAATAAATTTTCAAGATAAAAAATATAATAAAAAAAAACTATAAAATATATCAAATTTATAATTTGTTTCCTTTTTTAAGTAATATCAATTTATAAAATATGATAATAAATTTATAAAACAACAATGATAATAAAAATAAAAATGGCTACAAAAGTTCAAGGAAAATAAGAAAGGATAACACTTAAGAAAAATATAATAATTAAATAATTAAAAAAATGATTTTATTTCAAATAAAGAAATTTATCATTATAGACCTCAAAATTTAGCCCTCAGTATGTTAGCAATGAAGTTCATTAAACTTTTACGATTTCTATTAAATAATAATTGTGGTAAATTTGATTTTCATTTAAGTAGTGGTATTGCTAGTTTGTTTGAACCACTTTATTCATTGTTTTCATTAAGCGGATGCAAGAACACAATTGAATGGCCTCTCACGAGGTTATTTGCTAATTAAATATAGTTGAAAAAAATCATGATTGTAGAAATTTGTAAAAGTTAATAAAAAATGTGTCAGAATTATTATATTAAATTTGCTAATTAAATATATTTAAAAAAAATTCATGATTGTCACTATTTTGTTTAGAAATTTGTAAAAATTAATAAAAAAAATGTTTGAGAACTATTATATTAAACATTTAGTTTAAAATTCTATTTTTAGGTTGTCACTCCCCTATCCTGGTAGTACTCTTCCAATTGCACAATGGAGTGCGACATCACCACCCATTTTCTTTTTAACAATACTTGTAAGCGTGTACTGTGCCTACTTTCTATACTTAGTTTATTTTTCAAATTTTCTAAGCATACATTCACATACACAGCAGAAACATTCAATTGTTCATCTTTATCATTATTATCATTTACACATATGCACAACAGATAGCTTAATGGCATGGGAAACTCTTTGGAATATGAGTCTGCCCGATGATAATAATAATATTTTACAAAGTATACAATTTACAATCTTCGCTGGAAACTCCAAATTTCAATTATACAATTTTTGTTACAACCATGCAACCCAGTCTGCATTGTTTGGTCCACCCGAAACACTGTTCGGAGTGCCCACCAGTTTCTACTGTCCGTCGCATCTCGTTCAGCATCGTCCGGCTCATCGCACCATTCATCATTTCGCAAGACGTTCACCGTTTCACCGAACGCCCTCGGCACGTTTGGTTGGATGCCCCCGCCTATTCAACTGAACGCCTCCGTCCATTCACCCGAACCCTCACATCTCGTTTCAACTGACGCCTTTGCCCGTTTAGCCGAACGCTCGCAACTCATTTCACCGAACCCCATTGCTCGCCCATGGTTCATTCGACCGAACGCCCTCAGCTCATTCAACTAGACGCCCTCGCTCGCCTTCAGCTCGTTTGACCAAACGACCTCGGCTCGTTCAGCTGGATGCCCTTGCTCGCCCTTGGCTCGTTCGACCGAACACCCTCGGCTCGTTCAGTCGGATGCCCTCGATTTCCCTTGGCTCGTTCAACCGAACGCCCTCGTCTGACCTGCGACCTGTTTTCCTACGTTCGCTGCGACTTTGTGCTTCGACCCAAGAGTCCACCTGCACTTCACCAAGTTCCAGACCTCCCAAGATAGCTCGCCCTCCTAGCTTGCATGAACACTTGGAAGAATTGCTTGATGATTTTCTTCGCCATCTCGCCGCTCTGCTTATATGGAGTTCGGCCCATCGGTTGGGGCATCGGTCCACCAAGCCAACCCACCATTTCATCCAACTCGCTCCTCCGTCGTGTCGGCCCATGGTGTGGGCACCCATATATGGGACCTCCCATAATATAAGTTCACTAACATTCCAACAGTTAGTCATTTTTCACAATGACTTTCGTGTCGTATGTTAGCTCGTCTCCTTTGTTCGACCAACTCGTCACACCGTGTGGGCGTGCCCCAACTCGCTGGTTACCTCCCAGCTCGTCGCTCACCAGTCGTGTGCCTTTCGTAGACTTGACATACTCCCCCACTCTAAACGGTTGTCATCCTCGACAACACCCTCATACGACATCACAACGTGTCGTTAGCTCCAACATCCAAGATGCTCATGTTGCCTGCCTCTGCTTTGCCATCACAGAAACCATAAAGGATCATGTTTCCATGAATTAGAAAGTCTCCTCATACTATGATCATCAACCACCTCTATCGCAACCCCACATGCTGCCCCACTGTGGAAGGTTGGCCCCTCCAACTCAAGCTACATTCTCACTGCAACATATCGTGTTGACTCCATCATGTATCATCATCGTGTGAACTACTGCCATGATGCTCCAACACAATGCTAACACATCTATGTAAACTAATATCCCCCATGACTCAAACTAGTTGGGTAGCTAACACAACTGTCACGCTCAAACCATGAGAATGCACATATCCATGCCATCATCAGTCATTTCTCCTAGCGCCCTGTCACAACATCAACTCGACCAAGAATCCATCTCCATCTCCATCAAAATGTAAGTCATGCCCACATCTATGAAGTAACCCTCATCTCATCTGCAACATGTTGTCCATGATGTTGGTATCAATGTGCTACATGTTAATCAGTCTCATCTATCCCAACACCATCATCCATATGTGTAGAACCCATCTCTTCAAAATGAAGAGATCTTCTCATCAACCCGACTCTCGATGTGCCACATCTAGGTCCATGAAGCAACCTCCATCATAACTGTAATGTGCCATCCCTCAATTCTGCCAAAGAAACAAGTATACACCTGTCTCATCATCCATGTGCTACCCATGATCATAGACCAATTAGCTCACATGTATCAAAAGTGGTTAAGTCTCGGCTCAACCCATGCCCAAGTGTTGCTTCCAAGGCATCATCATCGCTACAACTCCATCACTCTAAAGTGTCTCATATCGATCCTCCACATCAAGTCGCTCTCTCAAGTATGCCCATAAATGTGCTGATCCGGATTTAAATAGGAGCGCAATAACTTACAGAGATAACCATAAACACAGATATGTAGCAGAAATAATAATTCATTTCATTAATGTAAAATACTAAAATATGATTACAAACAATAATGGAAATAAACCAGCTAGGGCGATGGTAGCTTCTCTCTGAGAAGAGATGTGGCAACTACATGCCTCTGAACTGTCTTACAATGAGGCTCAAAGGCCTATTTGTTGTTGAGAAACAATGGAAAACCCTAAGCATCCAAAAACTTAACCCTAGAAGATGAAATGCCAAACTATGGGCCCTATTTGGGTAAATTGGTACATCAACTTCTTGGGGTCGTAACTTTGGCATATGATCTCCGTTTGATGCGTACAATATCTCATTAGAAATATCTATCCGAGAACTACAACTTTGGGAAGAAAAACATTCGTCCATGGACCCATGTTGCTCCCAATTTTCCCCAAAAATGTCGTTTAGGGCCTCAAAATGGCTCCGGAAGTTCAGGACCCAAAAAACTGCTAAAAATAGTAAATTGTGCTACAATTAAGGAAACTGGACAGATGAAAGGAATAATGGTGGGGGTCCAAGTGGACTTGGTGGGTGGCCACCAACATCCACCTGGATCATTCCTCCCCACTTAGGAAGCAATGGTCCCCATTGCATTGAGTTCCTCCATGAGATGAGGAAACTTCTGATGAGCTTGGTCCTTGGTGAGCCACTTGCCCTGGTGAAGGAGTTGGCCTGCTTTGACAACTCGATACAGTTGGATATTCTTCTTGTGAGTATGCTTGATTTGTGTGTCCATGATCTGATCAGTTGCAGCTTGTTCCATGCAATCTAGATTTAACTCTGTGGGTGTGAGCTGTTCTGCAATGTCAGATGTGTCTAATAATGGTGGAAGGTATGGCCGAAGGTGGTCCACATTGAACACTGGGTGCAGGCTAAGGAATGGGGGAATGCTAAGCTCAAATGCATTGTCTCCCACAGCCTTGGTAATGGTGTAAGGACCATATCAGAGTGGTCTGAGTTTTCGATAGGCTCTGGTAAGGCGTTCCTTTTGCAAATCAACCAGACTTTGTCGCCCACCTGAAACTTGTGTGGCACCCGATGTTGATCATGGCGCTGCTTGTACTTGGCATTTGATTTCTCCACAATGTCATGGCCCTGCTGGCGAATATGTTGGATGTGCTCAATGAATTTGTTTTCCTTATCTGTTTCAGACTAGACATGAGCTAAATCTACATGAGTAGCTGTAAATGGCATGGCCACATCAATGGGACATAATGGCTGGAATCCCAAGCCCACTTGAAATGGGTTGTGGTCAGTCAAGCTATGGAGAGCCCGGTTGTAGTTGTGCTGAACGTAGGGGAGGCTCTCGTCCCATGTGCATGGATGCTTTGAGTTGTACATACGTAGAATGTGTACAATAATCCTGTTGACCACCTCTGTCTGGCCATCAGTTTGAGGATGGAAGGCTATGGACTCAGTGAGCTTGGTGTCTAGCATCGACCATAGACTAGACCAGAATCTACTGAGGAACCTACTGTCCCGATCTGAGATGATAGATTATGGGATCCCGAAGTGTACCCACACTCATTCAAAGAAGAGTTTAGCAATGGCCTCTGCTGTGATATTCTTCTTATAGGCCGCCATAATGGCCATCTTTGAGAACATGTCGATGACCGCAAAAACGCATTCATTTCCATGCTTAGTGGAAGGAATTCCTGACATGTAATCCATGGAGATGGATTCCCAAGGTCAACTAGGGGTAGGCGGCGGGGTATAGAGGCCTTGCTTCTTAACGGTCGGTTTGGAAATGGCGCAGGACGTGCATGATCTGTTGTACTTCTCGAGATCCTGTTGCATATTCAGCCAATAGAAATACTTCTGTAGTACTACCACCACTTTCTCAAACCCAAAATGCCCAACAACCCGATTGTAATGTGCTTTCCAAATCATTTTGGCATGCTCACTTGAAGGAACACAAAGGTGACCCAGGTGGCATAACAGGGCATCCTGGAGGTGAAAATCTGGAGCATGTTGACCCTCCAAGAGTGTCTGGTATGTGTGGCCGAAGTCTGGGTCGCTTTTGTAGAGAAGTGGCCAATCAAAAGTCTCGTGCCCACAAGAATTGAGCACAGTGGTTAATGCCATGATTGGTGGTCAATCGAGGCAATCTACAACATTATTGGTGTTGTCGTTCTTATACTTGATATTCAAATGGAACTGTTGCAGGTATGTGGACCACTTCTGATGGCGATCATTCTGTAATTTCCCTTGGGTCTGTATGAACTAGAGGGGTCGGTGGTCTATGTGGATGACTGTTTCCTTCCCCAAAATGTAATGTTTCCATTGTCAGTAGGCCTGCACAATGGAATACATCTCTTTGTCATAAGTGGGATAATTTCAGACTGTTTTTGAAAGTGTCTCATTGTGATATGCCACTGGATGCCCGTGTTGAGTAAGGACTGCCCGAATAGCATAGTCAGAGGCATTTGTCTTGACCTCAAATGGTTGTTGCAAGTCTGGCAATGCAAGCACTGGTGCACAGCAGAGGCGATATTTCAAATCTGTGAATGCCTTCTGTTGAGATTCAGACCAAAAGAATTTTTCTTTTTCTCCTCCCTTGGTGACATGACTCAAGGGCCAAGTGATATGAGAAAATCCCAACACGAAATTGTGGTAGAAGTTGGCAAGACCTAGAAAGCTACGGAGCTTTGTTAGAGTGGTTGTAAAGGGCCAATCCTGAATGACTTGGATCTTGGCTAGATCCACATGCACCCCCTGTTCATCAATAATGTATCCCAAATAATGAACTTGGGTCATGCCAAAAGTGCATTTCTCCAAATTGGCACATAACTTGTGTTGCCGCAGTGTTTGGAGAACCTGTCGGATGTGGTGGAGGTGATCTTCCCAAATCTGGCTGAAGATCAGGATGTCATCCAAGTATACCACTACAAATGAGTTGGTGAATGACTGCAAGATGTCATCCATTAGCCTTATGAAGGTTGCAGCAGCATTCGTCAATCCGAAAGGCATAACCAACCATTCGAAAAGGCCCTTCTTGGATTTGAAGGCAGTCTTCAACACATCAGAGGGTTCGATTGGTACCTAGTGATATCCTGACTTCAAATCGATCTCGCTGAAATATTTTCCCCCCTTCAGTTGGTCCAGGAGGTCATCAATCCGTGGGATCAATACCTATTATGGAGAATGATCTTGTTAAGTGCCCGATAGTCAATACAAAGTCTCCAAGTCCCATCCTTCTTCTGTACCAACACGATTCGGCTCCCACGGGGCGATGAAATCGGATGGATGTGACCTTTCTGCAGCAACTCCTGAATCTACCTCTTGATTTCATCATTCTCCAGAACAAAGTGCTGATAGATTGGTCCATTGGGCAGCGACGCACCTGGGGTCAGATCGATGGAGTGCTTGACCTGACAGTGTAGAGGAACCTCTATGGGGGAGGTGAAGATTTCCTCGTACTCCTCAACGACCTTGTCCATCTGTAGTTGTCATGTGGAGGGGCCTTGTTTGGAGGTTGTGGCCACCATATTCTTCTTTCCTTGAGGGCATATCATTAGGGAAACAAATTTCCTGGTTTTGGAAATGAGCTTGCTGCATTGTTTGCAGTAACCAAAGAGATGGCGGTAGGCAGTGCTACTTCCGGTATCGTGTACAACTTATTTCCCAAAGTAATAATAACAGCACGGGGCCTTGATTCATACATAGCATGTCACTTCCACAAGTATGGTTGTCGTAATAATACATCACAAACTTCAAGGGGAGCAATGTCACACAATACCTCATCCGTGAAGGGCTTGATGTTGTATGGAAGGCGACGCTACTGGCTCACGCGAAGATCCTGTCCTTGATGAAGCCACCCATGGTGTACGATTGTGGATGTGCTATGGTCGGTAATCCCAACTGCTTCATGACCTCTGTCGAAATGAGGTTCTTTTGGCTTCCGCTATCAACAATGAACTATAGTGGGGATCCCTTTACCCACATATGGGAGTGGAAGAGATGCTCCTCCTCCTCTGGATCGTCGGGTTCCTCCTTCTTGATCTTCGTGGTGGCAACGGTGGCGTTGGGATTTGCATCAATAATCTACTTCCCTTTTTCATTTCCCTTGTTGGGTTTTGACTCAGAGTCGGAACATGCATTTGATTCCGAAACCTTTAGCTCAGCCACTAGTGACTGCTTGGCCCAACACTCACTTGTGTTGTGAGTGAAGCTCTTATGGAACTCACACAATTTTCCCGTGTCCTTTTTCAGCTTCGTGGCATTGTTATTTTCTTGTAGCTTTGGCAGGTTGTCTTGGGCTGCCCCGCCTTGGCTTTGTCCCTTGTTCTGCGGTTTAGGGTCACCTTTCCCTTGCTTCGGATTCGTAGATCCAAAGTTTTGCTTTTTCTGTTTAAACTTCTGCTTGACCTTGACAACATATCGGTAGGCTATGTTGAGCGAGGAGATGTTCAGGAATTCTATTTCTTCCTAGATGTACTTGTGCAGGCAGCCACGGTATTTGAGTATAAAATGCTGCTCCAAATCTTTGATACCCAACTTTTTGTGAAGGGTATGGAAAATATTGGTAAATTCCAGCACGTCTTGGTCCCTTCCCTACCGTAGTGTGGTCCACTTTATGTATTGATCCTCATAGCTTCCGATAGGGTAGTACTACTCCTTGATGGCATCCCAGAATGAATTCCAGGTGGGTGCAACTAAAAATAGTGAGCCGGTGTTTTCATCCTTTTGCTCGCAGTAGGTTTCCCACCAGTTCTTGACGTGGGGGGCTACTTTGTGAAGAGCGAAAACAATATTTTCTCGACTCGAAAATTCATGAACAGAAAAATAACCCTCTAGCATATTTAACCATTTATATACGACATTTGCATCTATTTGACCCTCGAATATGGGGATTTCAAAATTAATTTGTACCTTAAAGGGCGTGGTGTTTCTAGAGTAGCTGTTGGATGATCCGAATTGGATCCATGAAAAATAATCAAAGTGCCATGACTGTATCAAATCAAGATAGACTTTGAATTTATGGATAAAGACCGATCAGGAACGACGAGGACCTCGGTCAAAGCATGCTGACTGAGGCCCATGGAGACTGCGCAGGAGGCAAAACTAGCACTTGCAAAGCCCGAATCAGGAAACAGAGGCCATTTCTAATGCGCGATTAGAGCTAATCGCACATCGCTTGGCAAAACCCCTCGAGAAGGAAAGGCCCCGAGCATTCGGTTGCATGGGAAGCCGAGAAACCAAGGGGAAATCCCTAAGGCGAAAGGCAGGACCTGTGCTCCAAAACCAATGGGATATCGGGCGCATCCTTGGGTGGTAAGCGGATTCGGCCGAAAATGAGCAATTCCATTCAGCGCACGACGCGTGCTCGGCGGATGAGAGAGAAAACCGCCTCTCATCACACGTTAATGGTCGAGCAAGTCAACCACGTGAAATGAGTGAATATCATAGGATCTGGGGGCTCTAGATCTGACCGTGGAGATTGCGCCCGATGGAGGAACCGAATTTGACAGGGGATTAAGCCGCGTCATAGAGAAGTTTGATGTCTGATTTCACTGCTGAGTTGGTGGATGAGTCATTCCACAGTGTAACTGAAAAACCAAACAGTTGAGGAAGAGCTGGCGCAGTTCGTGAGAGGACAAGTGGCCACTCCCTGTGAGACATTAGCGAAGACGCAAAGGCAGGGAACTCCAAGTGAACAACAATAGGCGAATCTAAGGGGCAGAAGAGGAAGTGAGTAGTCATGAGACAGAATGGCTTTAAGCCATGAACAACCAGAGAGCAAAAGAGAGAGAATACTGTAAGAAGAATAAAGACAGTGAGACCGAGAGACAGAAAAGACAGTAAAGCAAGAAGCAGAAAACATAGAGCCGAGCTGACCATAGGAAACATCGAGTAGACAGAAAGCTTGAGAGGTTCAAGCAATCCCTAAGATGATCTATTGGGAATTGAGCACCACATTGGGCTTCTCCCATTAAAGACCAGAGAGGTGAAGATTGGGTAAGGAAAAGAGTCTGTGCACAATAGTGGCTTGGGGAATCCAAGAACCACCCTACCAACATCATCTATTTTAGGAGACTCAGATTGAGCTCCTCATTGTAAATCTCTACTTTAAAGAAACAATAAAAGAAGGCCACCATTGAAATCTAGACCGGAGATGTAGCCCTAGAGAATAGGGTGAACTCCTTATTAATTGTTGTGTTCTTGCATTTGCTTACTATTTTTTCCTTACTGTTTTCTATTTTCTAGTGCCTGTGTATTTTGCAATCTGATCGATTTTTTGCTTAAAATAACGTAGGCACACAGCAGCACGAGTCTGTAATACCTTCATTCATTAGTTATTTAAATGAGATCACTCAAGGGTGATTTTTAGATCAAGTGGTATCAGAGCTCTAGGTTGTTAAGGTTAGACAAGCTTGTGTTGGTTTAGCTGTTGAATGCTAACTAGATCAAAGCTCAAATTAGGAGAAGGAGAGTTGGTGGAAACTAATTCTGAAATTAGGAGAGTCTATTCTTGGAAGACAATGTCAAAAGAAAGTTCTGTAGGGCTAGACCCTCAATTCCTAGATAGTTTCCTAGTCATAAGGTCCATGATAGAAGAAATGTATAAGGACTTTAGAAAACACAAGGATGAAGATGCATCAGGCTCCAAACAAGACAAAGGAGAATATGATTCCTTCCTCCATGACCACTCAAAAGGAAAAGGGAAAGAGGAAAACTTTCTCACACCTCCTAATAACCCTGAACACAAAAATAAAGCATCTTTGATCAAACTAGATGTTAAATTTGATTTACCTATATATGATGGAGAGTTGAATGCAGAAAAGCTAGACAATTGGATTAGACAAATTGATGTTTATTGTAGAGTGCAGAGTATTGAATCAGACAAGAGAAATATTCAACTGGCAAGCCTATGCCTTGGAGGCACTGCCTTGGTTTGGTGGGAAGGCAGGACCCAAGTTGACCTGAAGAGATATGGTAAGACTATCTCTGTCTGGAGTGAATTTGTTTCTGCAATAAAAAAACAGTTATATCCATTGGCCTACATGCAACGATTTCATGATGAGTTGGCAAACTCTTCGACAGTTGAAAGGGAAAAGTGTGCAAGGGTATATTCAAGAATTTAGAAAGAGAGAATTGATTCTAGGAATCTCATTAGACTCACCTGAGACTTTGTTGAAGTACATTGGTGGTCTACACAACTACATGAGGCACACTATCCTCATGTTTAATCCCACTAGTATAGATGAGGTATCTGTACAAGCTACTCATCTAGAAGCTAGAGGAAAGAATGGAAGTCCAGAAGTTGGGGGATCATCCCAACCCACTGCAAGCAAGAATAAGGAGAAAAGAAAGCAGAAATGGAAAGAAAGGAAGGCTAATATTGCACAGAAGAGAAAAGCTTCATGCACTGACGGTAAAAAGGATGGGCATGATGATGAGCATTGTTGGATTTTGCATCCAAAGTTGAGACCTAAGAAGTTCGAGGGCAAGAAGAAGAAGACTGCTGCAGTTATTCAGAAGGATTTGGGGTCAGACTTAGGAGATGAAACAACTATTGCAGCCACAGGTATAAAAGGTAATAATTCTATGCATCTACTATTAATTTTGCACAATCAATTATTGATGAAGAAAATGAGAGAAAAAGACATGAGCTTTTCCATATTGGAGTTATTTCCAAACATCAAAAGATTGATACTTTGTATGATAGTGGCTCAAAAGTCAATTTAATTTCTGAAGCAATTGTAAAGAGGTTGGGATTAGTAACTACACCTCACAAGAAACCATACCCATTAGGATGGTTGAATGATAAATCACAACTACAAGTAACTAGACAGTGAAAACTCAAGTTTTCTTTTGGGTCAGCATTTGTAGATGAGGTTGAGTTAGACATAATTCCTTCGGATATATGTGGAATTGTTTTAGGAAGTCCTTACTTGTATGACCGAAAAGCTATCTTCTATAAAGCTGAGAACAAGTATATACTTGTTAAACATAGAATTGAATACTTTGTAAGAGCTCATAAGCTCAAGAATAATTATACCCTCATAAACTCAGGGCAGATGAAACAAATGATAAATTCATGTAAACAATTCTTACTGATGGTTGTAAAGGAAAAGAAACTTGATAAAACCAATGTGTTTGAAGGCTATAATTCTGGACAACAAACTAATTTAGAAAGGGTTGTTTCAGAGTATGATATCTTGTTTCAAGAACCTAAAGGTCTACTACCAAAAAAGGAAATGGTACATGATATTATTTTGCAGCAAGATGCTCCATTGCCTAACATGGGAATATACAGGTTGTCTGCTTTAGAGAATGCTGAATTCAAGAAGCAGGTGCAGGAGTTGCTCGAGAAAGGGTTCATTAGAACTAGCACATCACCATGTGGGTCACCAATCATTTTGGTGAGAAAGAAAGATGGCTCATGGAGAATGTGCATTTATTACCGAGCATTGAATAAGATAACAATAAAAAATCGTTATCCCCTTCCTCGCATAGATGATCTTTTAAATCAATTGAAGGAAGCAGTTTATTTTTCCAAGTTAGACTTGCACAATGGATACCATCAGGTCAGAGTTGCAGAACAAGATGCATGTAAGACTGCTTTCAAAATAAAGTAGGGACTGTATGAGTGGTTGGTTATGCCTTTTGGCTTAACTAATGCTCCTGCTACTTTCATGAGATTAATGAATGATGTACTCAAACCTTTTCTTGATGATTTTGTTATTGTGTATCTGGATGACATTCTAATATTTAGCAAAACATGGGAAGAACACTTAAATCATGTTAAGCAGACACTAGATGTTTTGAAAAGAGAAAAACTTTATGTTAAACTCTCAAAATGTGAATTTGGCAAAACATCTCTAAATTATTTGGGTCATATAGTAGGGGGTGGTGAATTGAAGATAGATCCCTTCAAGGTGGCAGTTACTGTGAACTAGCCTAAACCCAAATCTGCTACAGAAGTTAGAATCTTCTTAGGGGAAGCACAATATTGGAGAAAGTTCATTTCTAACTTTTCCATAATTCCAGCTCCCTTACATGCTTTAACAGGATTGAACAAGGTGTTTCAATGGGGAGGCAAACAGCAGAAAGCCTTCGACACCTTGAAGGAAAAGATTAGTACAACACCTATACTAGCACTGCCTGATCTTCAAAGACCATTTGAGATCCAAACAGATGCCAGTGACTATGCCATGGGAGCAGTGTTGACACAGCACGGTAAACCCATATGTTATCATTCTGAGACATTTAATTGTGCATTAGTTAACTATCCTACATATGACAAAGAATTGTATGCATTAGTACAGTGTGTGAAGAAGTGGGAACATTACTTAATGGGCAAAGAGATAGTAATACATACTGATCATCAACCACTTCAATATCTACACTTCCAAACTAAGTTGCAGCAATCAAGACATTATAGATGGATGGGTTCTCTACAACGATTTCATTTAATCATCAGATATAAAAAGAGCATACATAATAAAGTTGCAGACATGTTATCTAGAGCTATTATGAATTCATCTACTATACATAAGCATAATTCTGTGTTACATGGGAGTTAAATTGAACAATATGCTCAAGATATAGACTTTAAAGATGTATATGCAACTTTAAGTCAAGGCAAAAGAGTAGAAGAATTGGACTATCATGTAAAGGACTGACTCATATACCATCGTGGGAAGTCATGCATTCCACAAATTGAAGGAGTAAAGATAATTCGAGAAGCACACACTTATCTAATATCAGGTCATTTTGGGGTAAGTAAAACAGTTGCACAGCTACAAAGATTTTGTTATTGGCCAAAAATGAATGAGACAGTTTCTAGATATGTAAAATGGTGTACTATGTGTGCTAAAAGCAAGCCTAGCAATAGAAAACTAGGTTTGTACACTCCATTACCAGTTCCTTCTCACCCTTGGGAAAGTATTTCCATGGATTTTGTTGGAGTACTACACAAGTCTAGGAAAGGTTGTGATTATCTATATGTTGTTGTGGATAGGTTCAACAAAATGTGTATTTTGATACCTTGTAATAAATAGATTATAGCTGAACAAGCTACAAAATTGTTGTTTCAACATGTATGGGTTCATTTTGGATTACCCACTTCCATTGTATCTGATCGAGACAGCCGATTTGTGGGAAAAATTTGGTAAAATCTTTGGGAACTGATGGACACCAAACTGAAGAAAAGCACAAATTTTCATCCACAAACTGATGGCCAGATCGATGTAGTCAGTAAGACAATGATCCAGTTGCTCAGGGGATATTGCAACAAACATCCTAAGCTTTGGGATGAACATTTTTGTTATGTGTAGCATGCTTACAACATAGCAAAACATTCATCTACATCGAGATATCCTTTTGAGACCTATTTTGGTTTCACACCAAGGTCTCCTTTGGATTTTGTCTTTAGTAAAGACACCGTAGTTGAGGAACACAATGATGTGGACAAGGCAACTAGGTTCATTGAACAGATCCAATAGATCCACCAGGCAGTACAGGAAGAGCTGGAAAAGAGCCAAGCCAAATACAAGGCAAGGCATGACAAGCATCGGAGGGAGCATAGTTTCCAAGTTGGTGACAAAGTCTAGCTGTATATCAGTAAGGACAGGATGCAAGGTGAAGGTAAAAAGCTAAAGCCTATCAGGTATGGAACTTTCAGGATACTTGAGAAGATTAGTGAGAATGATTTTCTCCTTGATCTACCAGCTTACTTGCACATCTACTTAGTCGTAAATGCAGATTGCTTGAGATTGTTTGAACCTTCACTAATTGAGGATCCCGAAGAGCGGAGTTAATTGCCTTCTATTGATAACCCATTACCTAAATATCTTAATGAATTGCAGGAAGACACAATGTTGGATAGGAAGGTGAGGATGATGCGTAGGGGAGATGTTGAGTACCTCAGAATTGGGCTCAAGGGTTCAAAGCCAAGCAGTGAAAAGTGGATAGATATTGGACAAGTGAGACAATTGTACCCTCACTTAGTCGATGCTTAAAAACCAACTTTTAGTGGTCCAAAAGCTTTTTCAGTGGGAAGGCTGTGATCCGAATTGGATGCATGAAAAATAATCAAAGTGCCATGATTGTATCAAATCAGGACAGACTTTGAATTTATGGATAAAGAACAATCAGGAAAACCTCTGGATAGTGGAAGTTTGCAGCCAGCAAGGAATGACGAGGACCTAAGTCAAAGCATGCTGACCGAGGCCCATGGAGACCGCGTAGGAGGAAAAACTAGCACTTGGGAAGCCCAGATTGGGAAACAGAGGCCATTTATGATGCGTGATTAGTGCTAATTGCACATCGCTAAAATCACTTGAGAAGGAAAGGCCCCAAGCGCTCAGTCGCATGGGAAGCTAGGAAACTATGGGGAAAGTGCTAAGGCGACAAGCGGGACCTGCGCTCCAAAACTGGCGGGATATCGGGGGCATCCTTGGGTAGTAAGTGGATTTGGCTGAAAGTGAGCAATTCCATATAGCGCACGACGCATGTCAAGAAGATGAGAGAGAAAATCGCCTCTCATCGCGTGCTAATAGTCGAGCAAGTCAACCGCGCGAAATGAGCGCATGTGGTAGGATCTGGGAGCTCTAGATCTGACGGTGGAGATTGCACCCGATGGAGGAATCAGATTTCATAGGGGGTTAAGCCGTGGAATAAAGAAGTTTGATGTCCGATTTGACCGCTGATTTGCCGGATGAGTCATTCCACATTGTAACTGAAAAATCGAACCGTTGAGGAAGAGCTGGCCTAGTTTGTGAGAGGACAAGTGGCCACTCCCTGTGAGATGTTGGCGAAGACGCAGAGGCAGGGAACTCCAAGCTAACAGCAGCAGGTGAACCGAAGGGGCGGAAGAGGAAGTGAAAAGTCATGAGACAGAATGGATTTAAGCCATGAAGAGCCAGAGAACTAAAGAGAGAGAACACTATAAGAAGAAAAAAAATAGTGAGACTGAGAGACAAAAAAGACAGTAAACCAAGAAGCAGAAAACAGAGAGCCAAGCTGACCATAGGCAACATTGAGTAGACAGAAAGCTTGAGATGTTCAAGCAATCCATGAAAGGATCTATCAGGAATTGAGCACCACATTGGGCTCCTCCCATTAAAGACCAAAGAGGTCAAGATTGGGTAAGGAAAAGAGTCTGTGCACTCTAGTGGCTTGGGGAATCCATGAACCACCCTACCAACATCATCTGTTTCAGGAGACTCAAATTGAGCTCTTCATTGTAAATCTCTGCTTTAGAGACACAATAAAATAAGGCCACCACTGAAAGCTAGATCGGAGATGTAGCCCTGGAGAATAGGGTGAACTCCTTATTAATTGTTGTGTTCTTGCATTTGCTTATTGTGTTTGCCTTACTATTTTCTATTTTCCAGTGTCTGTGTATTTTTCAATTTGATCGATCCATTGCCTAAAATAACATAGACACACACTAGCACATGAGTCTGTAATACCTTCATTCATTAGTTATTTAACTGAGATCACTCAAGAGTGATTTTCAGATCACTGGAAGCTGATGCATCACTTCTGGGTAGCCGCTGAAGGATATGGGCAAAGCTGTCCATCATCGTGTTCCTTTGTCGCTCGAGAGCTTCTTCAAGCAGAATTTTGATAAGATCTCTTGCCCCCTTGTCTTTATTCTCATTTTCCATGGGAGGCCATTGGGATTTTCAAGGTTGGTCTTGCAAAGGTTTGACCAGTTCAAGCCCTAACACCTTATATCCTGACCTCATTGGGGACATGGACAGAAAAATAGGGAAAAAGAAAACCTCTCTGATACCACTGATCTAGATTTAAACAAGAACGGAACAACTTACAGAGATAACCATAAACACAGATATGTAGTGGAAATAATACTTCATTTCATTAATGTAAAATACTGAAATATGCTTACAAACAGTAATGGAAATAAACCAGCTAGGGCGATGGTAGCTTATCTCTAAGAAGAGATGTGGCAGCCACATGCCTCTGAACTATCTTACAATGAGGCTCAAAGGCCTATTTATTGTTAGAAACAATGGAAAACCCTAAACATCCAAAAACCTAACCCTAGAAGATTAAACGCCAAACTGTGGGCCTTGTTTGGGTAAATTGGTACATCAACTTCCCGGGGACGTAACTTTCGCATACGATCTCCGTTTGACGCGTACGATATCTCATTAGAAAGATCTATCCGAGAACTACAACTTTGGAAAGAGAAAATTCAATCCATGGACCCATGTTGCTCCCAGGTTTCCCAAAAAATATCGTTTAGGGCCTAAAAACGACTCCGAAAGTTCAAGACTTGAAAAACTGCTAATAATAGTAAATTGTGCTACAATTAAGGAAACTGAACAACTGAAAGGAACAATGGTGGGGGTCCAAGTGGACTTGGTGGGTGGCCACCAACATCCACTTGGATCATGTGCTCAAGAGTATGCACCCCATACTGCATCAAAGTCTCTGACCTCAGCTCCTCAATGTATCAGATCCTCTAAGTCCACCATAATATGAAGTCCCTAAAAGCCACAACCTCATGTCATCATGAGCTCCATGAGTCACCTCCAACCAACATCTTAGAAATCACACATGTCTCGACCCAAAGGTCTTTGCAAGATGCCTCATCTCTCCATGTAGTAGGAATGCTCCATAGTCTACTCACAAACGCAACCAAGTCCACGGCCTTATTGTATAAGAGTGCACAACATCCCCATCGGATCATAAGTAAAATCTCCATGTCACACCAGCAAATCCACCTGCACAACATCCCTGCCCTGGCACTCCTCATTGGATCCTCATAAGTTACAATTTATCCTGCATAATGTCCCTGCATAAGATTGCCATGCTCCATCTATCCAACTCGATGTCCAGGACTCAAGTTTTCTAACTAGGTAGACCCATCACAACATCGGTCATCTTCATCCAAGTCTGCAAACCGATATAGTGAACTCGTCCACCCAAACCATATCATCATAAATTCATATGAGTCTCTTCTATTATAGCTCCTCCCCAGTAAAGGTTCCACCAAGGCTGCTTCTTGGTCTCAGCCATGAGAAGTCCACCCAAGTATCATCAAACCCAAGTGTGTGCCCTTCTCCAATCTGTCCATGAGTCATGTCAGGCACTTAGCTAATTATCCATATGGTTAAAGCATGATCCATTCCTCCACAATGATCATCACATTCCTCCCTTGTCATGGGAATTTTCACCTTCTACCATAAGGTCACAAACAACCCCAAAAAGTTTTGCAACAGTCAATGATCCTTTCTTCTCCATACAAGGTCTCATCGTAGGCATCCAAGGTAATATCTCCCATCGCATTGGCAAAATAGTTTTTTCCCTTCCTTGCATATGGTTCATCCTCCAAAAGATCTAATGAAACACAAGTATAAGTAGTACTTACTTCACCATGAGGCTCCTCCATGAGAGTGTCCTCATCCAACAATGTCTGCAAACTGCATGATCCTAGTCCAACTTGATCAATTTCAAGTTCCTCCTCCATCGTGGTCATATTTGCAACATCCTTAAACATCATGGCTTCCTCTTCTTCATCATCGCAATCTATAGCTACATCCTCCTCCATTTCCCAACTAAGTCGAAGAAGCTTGTCTTCAACATTCCTTTCCAAGACTTGAAGTTCATCCAGAGTCTGTGGGCTCTCCTCTTTCATCTGCTTCAACCTGTATAAGGTCAGCGAGAGCCTCCCTTGGCATTCTTCCAAACTTGCCATATCTTGTCGTTCATATTGGCCTTAGCACGAAGCTTCACCCCTGATAAACCTATCACGAAGTGTAACATTTCCTTCAGTAAGCCTGGTTCAACTGAATCAAGCTCTAATACCATCCGTCACGCCCCTACCCTGGTGGTACTTTTCCAACCACAGATGGGTGGTGCGGCACCACCACCCACTTTCTTTTTAACAATATTTGTAAGTGTGTACTACTCCTACTTTCTATAAGTTTATTTTTCAACTTTTCTAAGTATACATTCACATACACAACGGAAACATTCAATTATTCATAGTTTATTTTTCAACTTTTTTAAGTATACATTCACGTACACAACGGAAACATTCAATTATTCATCTTCATTGTTATTACTATTTATAAATATGCATAGCGAATATTTTAATGGGAGGGGAAACTCCCTGGAATATGAGTCTGCCCGATGATAATAACAATATTCTACAAAGTATTCAATTTACAGTCTTTGTAGGAAACCCCATGTTTCCTTTGTACAATTTTTTTCACAATCGTGCAACTCGGTCTGCACTGTTCAGTTCACTCGAACCACCGTCTGGAGTGCCCACCGGTTCTACCGTCCGTTGCAACTCGTTAACCGTCGCACCAGCTCATCGCACCATTCATCGTTCAAAAAGTCGTCTACCGTTTCACTGAACACCCTTGCTCACCCTCAACTCGTTCAATCGAACACCCTCGGCTCATTCAGCTAGATTCCCTTGCCCATTCAACTGAATGCCTTTGTCCGTTCACCTGAACGCTCGCAGCTCATTTCAACTGGTGCATTCGCCCATTCAGTCGAACGCCCGCAGCTTGTTCCACGGAACGCCCTCACTCGCTCTCGGCTTGTTCGATCAAACACCCTCAGCTCGTTTAGCCAGATTTCCTCGCTCACCCTTAGCTCATTTGATTAAATGCCCTTAGCTCGTTCAACTAGACACCCTTGCTTGCCCTCAACTCATTCAACCGAATTCCCTTAGCTCGTTCAGCCGAACGCCATCGCTCGCCCTCGGCTTGTTCAACCAGATGCCCTCGCTCGCCCTTGACCCGTTTGACCGAAAACCCTCGTCTGACCTGCAACATGTTTTCCATAATTTTCTGTGGCTCCGTGCTTCGACACAAGAGTCCTCCTACACTTCGCCAAGTTTTAGACCTCCCAAGATAGCTCGCCCTCCTAGCTTGCATGAACACTTGGAAGAATTTCTTGATGATTTTCTCCACCATCTCGCCGCTCTACTTATATGGCGGTTGGCCCATCAGTTGGGGTGTCGATCTACCAAGTTGACCCACTGTTTCTTCCAACTCACCCCTCTGTCATGTCAGTCCATGGTGTGGGCACCCATACATGGGACTGCCCATCATATAAGTTCACCAACGTTCCAACACTTAGTCATTTTTCATAATGAATTTTGCGTCGCATGTTAGCTTGTCTCCTCCGTTCGGCCAACTGGTCGCACCATGCGGGCATGCCCCAACTCACCGTTACCTCCCAGCTCATCACTCTCCCGTCATGCGCCCTTCGTCGACTTGTGGGCTTGACACAGGTGGTCGTAGGGATGACCATTAACATATTTGTTTAAAAAATTACTAAAAGTTTAATAAATATAATAAATATATGATTTGAATGTTTTATGTCATTTTATTTTCTGAGTACTTGTTAAGGCATGGTTCTAACAATAGATTTGAGTTTGACACTTATTTTGACCAATATATTTTATGACGTTATATATATATATATATATATATATTAAAAAAAGAAATTTGGAATAATTTGATTGGTTCATATTCTAAAGGTTTTATTTCTATATTCCATGCATTGGACCATAATGGAATAATAATTTTTTCACCCAAATTCTATGTCACATTCGAGAGATTTGTGTCTTGGGCGCAGGATCCCCCAAGGGTAGTTTTGGGGCTTAAAACCCATATTTTGGTCTAACTTTTGTAAAGACTACACATTTTTTGGTCGCGAAGCGTGTAGATGTTAAAGAGTCATAAGGTTGCCTGCCCTTATTTCGATAATTTAATCGGTTGTAAAAGATCTAACCATGGTCCGCGGACCATGGGATTGTATAAATAGAGCGAAGCTGTAAGTAGTCAAGGCATCAAAATATGGAAGATCACGAAGATGTATGAGAGATAGCTCTGAGTAGAAGTCTATGTTTTAGGCCGTAGCGTAGGTAGAGGCTCTGCAGCTGACTGCACAGAGGCTTAGAAGTCCGTAGCTGAGTGCGCGGACCCTTGAAGCTGAGTGCGCAGGGTGAGCCGAGTCTGTAAGCATATGGGATTATCAATAAAGAGAAGTATTCTATAATTTTTGCATCTTTATTTCCTGTTTATGCATCTGTTATATTGGGTATGAATTTCATTTCTAATGTTTATATGATGCGCAAATGTGAATAACTGTATTGGTTAAGAGAACGCAAGTAAGACCATCTGTTTATGCGCAGCTAACTAAGGTTTGTTAATAATATAAGTAAGATACTTAGCGTAGTTTGGGAAATATCACAGTTCGGTGCCTAGTAGTTCGAAATAATATTAGCCCCTGGTTAGGGTTGCACGAAATTTGATTGTAACATTTCACGAAGGTACTGAAGGGTAGAACAGAGGGATAACCACCCTTCATGAAGGCAAGAATAGTTGGAATAAATCGACATCACATCTATCTCAAGGGTGTGGAAACTTGGTTCCAGCATCCCCCCATACTGCTTCGGGTGAGACTTCAGTCCGCGCTCCCTGAGCTGATGCCGAAAAGGGCTAGTAGTGTAGGGATTTGTTTGGCTAAATAATGTTGAACCTGGGTCAGGCCCCCATAGGCCAACAAATGGTTCTATTGCTGGCACCATAATCTGCATGAGAGATGTGTGATGTCGTATTACTAGAATCCAACTAAGAAATAAATCGAAGGTTGGTTGGACAAAAGGATTCACGAGTTCATAGCGCAGGAGAAAAAAAGCCAACGACTGTCAAAAGAATAGTGGTTGGACCAATACCTGTATACGAAGATCCATGAAATCATTTTTCACTTCTGTCCCTACTGAGCTATATGAGTGGATTGCGAAGCTAGCAGAAAGCCAAGGAAGGTGGAAACTTGATGGTCCTATTGTGTGGACCCCAAAGCTAGTGCGAAGGTCGGAAGCATCGAAGGATAAGATAACACACGCTATCGATCACTGGTTCGATCACATTATAGGAGGATTTGTTACTAAGTTCACATTCGACACCTCAGTCAGCTATAGCGACGTAGAGCGACGCTTTTTCAAAGGACTCTGACGTAAGTACATAAAATCTCTGAATACTTGGATTAAAATGTTGTTGTGCAAAAAACAGGTTATGCAATTACCTTGATGTTTGGGACTACGCGAAGTGGAAAAAGTTACAGAAACAAAGGAAATAAGGGTTCGGAGTATATCCCCTTGATTTCACCACCGCGAAGAGATGAAGAGAGGATAGTGAAGGTCTATCCACGAAGTGTTATTCAATTGATAAGATATGGATTTCCACCTCCACCACCGCCGCGATTCAGTATGGCAAACAAAGTGAAGTTGCCTTTGTTCAAAGGCTTGGGAAATGAGGACCCGGACCAATTCTAGTTTTTTGTGAGGGTTGTATGGGAATCTCAAGGTGTTATAGATGATAAGATAAAGAAGGAAACATTGGTTAGTTTCCTGCAAGATCGTGCGCTAACCTGGTATATTAAGTACTCCAACGATACCCCAAATGCTAGAGTAGCGGACATCCAAACAACACTGAATAGGGAGTTTAGCAGGTCTAAATCCGAAGCGCAATCAATTGTGGGATTCGAAGAGATCATGTTGCTACCAGGAGAGACACCTTGGGAACTAGATCAGAGGCTGAAATGTATGATCCGCGCAGCCAACATGAATTTGACAGATGGACAACATCGCGAGTGGTTTGTAGGTTCGCTACTACCACATTTAAGGAGCGTGCTATCATAACAGAAGATAACAACTTAGGCAGAGGCGTTGGAGATTTCCATGAGGCTACATGAGACCCCAATGTAGGATCCTAATCTAGAAGTTCAGCATATCCACGCGTAGCAGAAGAATCTGTGCCTTGAGATGCAAAGCTTGAAGCAGGATAAGATGGTTCAGCCAGAGGTACACGAAGAAATATGGTGCATGAAATGCAAGAGTTAGGGTCATGACAAATATCATTGCCCGATCTTTAAAAATTATATTGCAGGAGGAGGACTGATGCCTTTAAGGCCGGAAGCTCAAGTAACACCTAGCGTGACACCTTCTTTGTGGTGTGCTATATGTCAAATAGTCAGAAAACATGCCACGAATAACTGCCACTTGTTACAGAAGTATACACAAACTCCACAACAGTTGTTCTACAACTTTTGTAGATCATTGGGACATGACGAGCATACTTGCAGGAGCTATGAATTGATGATGGATAGAATGCACGCTTACAGAGTTTAGGCTGAAATGCGACCCCTTGACCAGAATGCAAGGATGGCACAGACAGGATTTTAGGGGCATGGATGAGGTCGAGGCAGAGGAGGACCTGGTAGAGGTCACAGATAGTTGATTTTCTAAAATTGTGGAGAGTCGGGACACTATGCTTGCGATTGCACTAACCCAACGCGCCCGTCGTGCAAGTATTGCACGCTATTTGATCATGAAACAGAAGGTTGTCCTATGCTCTTAGCCAAGATATGTGACAAAGGAGCACTACTGACTCCCCAACTCAGAACGTGCAGATGATGAGGTTTGAGCTGTACGAGGAAGATTTGAACTTAAATATAGTGTTCCGATGTGGAATCGCGGCGAGAGATGACAAGAGGAAACAACCAGAAGACAGTACATGTGTTCATAAAGCCCCAGCAAATGAGGTTGAGTTTCATTTGGAGGGAACTCGGGAAACATTCATGGAAGCTAAGAAGAGCTTTGTTGAGGCCTCCACTTCAGGAAGCAGAGATAAACTGGAGCCAAAGATGGACCCCTCTATGCTGACAACTTTTCTGGAAACCTATATGAAGTTACTGTGCGACAGTAAGGCTGTGAAAGGATTACAGGAAATTATCAATAGATGTGTTGGGACTACGCTAGGTGAGCTGCGTGTAGTCTGCAAGATTGGAAAGCATAAGACAAGGACATGATGTGAAATGAGACTCACCACGCAGATCAGAGAATATGAAATGGATCAAGTCATTCTATATTTGGGATCAGATGCGAATGTTATACCGAAAAATTCATGGGAGTGAATGGGAGACCTAGACTATAATGGTCTCCAATTCACGTAAGGATGGTGAATCAACAGAAAGTCATACCCATGGGGCGGTTGTAGGGAGTCACCGTGGATATTGAGGGATCGAGCATGCTGGAAGATTTTGAAGTAATAGAGATTGTTGATGAAAGCAATCCCTACCCCGCGCTCTTGGGAATTGACTCGGTTACTAATATGAATGGGTTGATCAATTTGAAGAAGCGAAAGATGATTTTTGAGAAGAAGTCACTACAGGTAATAATACCCCTCGATCCTGATGAAGGATCGCACTATATGGAGCTGATCCGCGACAATGAGAGTGATGATGACTTAGACTGCATCTATAAGATAACAGCGTGAGACTAAGACTAGGTAAATCCCACCACGGATGGGCAGATTACATGGGAGTGCGAGAGCTCATGCACTTCGGATTCCGACAAGGAAATAGAACTTTGGAAAAATCAGTTACATGAGGTAACTACGTTGAATTGAAATATGATGACCTAGTCAGTGTGTTGTGTATCATCAGAGGAAAGAAATCAGCCTACTTATGATGGAATAAATGAGGTTGATGTCTTTTTGGATGCGTTTGAAAGAGAGGTTCCAGAAATACAATGCTTCCAGGCCTTGGACTAGGCACTGCGTGCTATGTCCGCAAGATGGTGGGGTACGCACAAGGGAAGTTTTGATGATTGGCGTGAATGTAAGAGAATGATGCAAGCACAATTTGGGAAGCCTAAAATGTGACTAATAGACAAGTATGATGGGAAAAATGATCCATGCACATGGATGCAGGCCTATGGGGAAAAGCCCCAACCTGAGCTGATGCACCTGTACTCCGCGCTAAAGTACCTGGTCAATAAGTCTGTGTTGGGGGGCGTGCATTTGCATATGGCTATTATTGTTCTAGGAATACGATTTTGAAGTTGTTGTTAAGCCTGGATGATTAAAAGCGGGGCCAGACCACCAGTTGTGCATCGAGACAGGAGAGGAGCCTACTAATTTGGAGGAAGGATTACCTGACGTGCGGCTCTTTGTCGTGCACATTGCAGATGGAAATTTCAAGGATATAATACACTTCCTAACAACTAGAACTACGCTGGAAGGATACTCTATCTAGCAGAAGAAGGAATTAGTGGTGCACATGACAGATTTCTCTGTCATTGCTGGGCATCTATACAAGATGGGGAATGATGAGATACTGCGAAGGTATGTACATGAGTTTGAATGAAGCAGCATCCTCGTGGAGACTCATGGGGGCAGAGTGGGAAGACATTATGCAGAAAGAGAAACCACGTAGAAGATTCTACACGTAGGGTTGTGGTGGCCAACCCTTCATCAGGATTCAAAAGCATATTGCAAGGCGTGCGATGTATGTTAAAGAACAGGTAGGCCATCATGGAGGGATGAAATGCCTTTGAATCCACAAATGAAATTGCAACCTTTTGAAAAGTGGGCAATAGATTTTGTAGGACCGATTCAGCCACAAGGAAAGACAGGCACGAGGTACATTATCACTGCGACAGAGTATTTGACTCGTTGGGCAAAAGTGCAACCGGTGAAGGATTGCACGGGCACGACTACCATGAAGTTTCTATTTGAAAATGTACTGACGTGATTTGGATGTCCAAAGATCTTGATGAGCGATCATGGTACGCACTTCTTGAATGAGATGATCAACACACTAATGGAGGAAATCTAGGTATATCATCAAAAGAGCACACCTTATGATCTAAAAATCACTCTTGAGTGACCTTAGTTAATTAATTATTGAATGAAGGTATTACAGACTCATGTGATGGTGTGTGTCTATGTCATTTTATGCAACGGATTGATCAGATTTCAAAATACACAGACATTGGAAATATGGAAAACAACAAGAGAAACATAGTAAGCAAATACAATAACACAACAAATTAATAAGGAGTTCACCCTATCCTCCAGGGCTACGTCTCTGATCCAGCTTTTAGTGGTGCCCTTCTTTTATTGTGTCTTTAAAGCAGAGAATTACAATGAGGAGCTCAATCTGAGTTTCCTGAAATAGAATTGCTTGGCAGGGTGGTCCTTGGATTCCCCAAGCCACTAGAGTGCACAGACTCTTTTCCTTAACAGCTCTTGACCTCTCTGGTCTTCAATGGAAGGATCCCAATGTGGTGCTCAATTCCTGATAGATCCTCTCAGGGATCGCTTGAACCTCTCAAGCTCTCTGTTTGCTCGATGCTGCCTTATGCTGCAGGTCAGCTGAGCTCTATGTCTTTCTACTTCTTGCTTTACTATCTCTTCTTTTTCTGTTTCCTTCCTTCTCTTCCATTGTCTTGTTTTCTGTCTGTTCATGGATTAAAGCCACTTTGTCTCATGACTGCTCGTTCCCCTTCTATCCCCCGTCGGGTCGCCTGTTGCTGCTCGCTTGGAGTTCCCTGTCTCTGCGCCTTCATCAATGACTCACAGGGAGTGACCACTTGTCCTCTACGAACTGCACCAGATTTTCCTCATTGGTTCGGTTCTTTGGTTATGTCAGGAAATGACTCGTCCACCACCTCAGCAGTCAAATCGGACCTCAAATCCCCTGTCAAATCCGGTTCTTTCATCGGGCATGTTCTTAGCCATTAGATCTGAAGCCCCCAGATCTGACGCCATTCGCTAATATCGCGCGGTTGACTTGCTCGATTGTTAGCATGTGATGAGCGACGGTTTTCTCTCTCCTCCGCTTGCCACACATTAGGCATTGAGTGGAATCACTCACTTTTCTTCAATTCCAATTACCACCCAAGGGTGCCCCTGATATATACTGCTGGTTTTGGAGCGCGGGTCCCGCTTTTAGCCTTTATCATTTTCCCCACGGTTTTCTCGGCTTCCATGCGACTGAGTGCTTCGGGGCTTTCCTTCTCGAGGGTAAGTGCTAATCGCGCATCAGAAACTGCCTCCTTTTCCCGATTCGGGCTTCCGAGGTGCTATTTTCGCCTCTTACACAGTCTCCATGGGCCTCGGTCAATGCGGTTTGACTGAGGTCCTCGTCGTTCCTCGCTGGCTGCCAACTGCAACTGTTCAGAGGCCTTCCTGATCGCTCTATGCTATTGAATTGGAAGTTTTTTCCTAATTTGATACAGTCATGGTGCTTTGATTATTCTTCATGGATCCAATTCGGATCATGGCCTTCCCACTAAAAAGATTTTGGACCACCAAAAGTTGGTTTTCAAGCATTGACTAAGTGAGGGTACAACTGTCTCACTTGTCCAATCTCTATCCACTTTGCACTGCTTGGCTTTGAACCTTTGAGCCCAATTCTGAGGTACTCAACATCTCCTCTGCGCGTTGTCCTCACCTTCCTGTCTAGAATTGTGTCCTCCTGCAATTCATTAAGATATTTAGGTAGCATGTCATATATATAAGGTAATTGACTCTCCTCTTCGGGATCCTCAATCAGTGAAGCATCAAACAATCTCAAGCAATCTGCATTTATGACTGAGTAGATGTGCATGTATGCTAGTAGATCAAGATGAAAAGCATTTTCACCAATCATTTCAAGTATCTGGAAGGGTCCATACCTGATAGGCTTTAGCTTCTTACCTTCACCTTGCATTCTGTCTTTGCTGATATATAGCCAGACTTGGTCACCAACCTAAAAACTATGCTCCATTCGATGCTTTTCATGCCTTGCTTTGTATTTGGCTTGGCTCTTTCCTAGCTATTCCTGCACTGCCTGGTGGATCTCCTGAATTTGTTCAATGAACCTAGTTTCCCTATCCACATCACTGTGTCCCTCAACTATGGTACCTTTACCAAAGAAAAAATCCGAAGGAGACCTTGGTGTGAAACCAAAACAGGTCTCAAAAGGATATCTCTATGTAGAAGAATGTTTTGCCCTGTTGTAAGCATGCTACACATAACACAAGTGTTCATCCCAAAGCTTAGGATGTTTGTTGCAATATCCTCTGACTAACTAGATCACTGTCCTGTTAACTACTTCTATCTGGCCATCAGTTTGTGGATGAAAAGTATGCTTTTCTTCAGTTTGGTGTCCATAAGTTCCCACAGACTTGACCAAAAATTCCCCACAAATTGGGTGTCTCGATCAGATACAATGGAAGTGGGTAATCCAAAATGAACCCATACATGTTCAAAGAACAATTTTGCAGTTTGTTCAGCTATAATCTGCTTATTACAAGGTATCAAAATACACATTTTGCTGAACATATCCACAACAACATATAGATAATCATGACCTTTCCTGGATTTAGGCAGTCCTCCAACAAAATCCATGGAAACAATTTCCCAAGGGTGAGAAGGAACTGGTAATGGAGTGTACAAGCCTAGTTTTCTATTAATGGGCTTTCTTTTCGCACACATAGTACATCCTCTTACATATCTACAAACTATCTCATTCATTTTTGGCCAATAACAAAATATTTGCAGCTGTGTAACTATTTTACTTACCCCAAAGTGACCCGATATTAGAGAAGTGCGTGCTTCTCTAATTATCTTTACTCTCTGAGTTTGTGGAATGCATAACTTCCGAAAATGGTATAAGAGTCGGTCCTTTACATGATAATCCAATTCTTCTACTCGTTTGCCTTGACTTAAAGTTGCATATACATCTTTAAAGTCTATATCTTGAACTTATTGTTCAATGTAGCTTTCATGTAACACAAAATTATGCTTAAGTATAGTAGATGCATTTATAATAGGTCTAGATAACATGTCTGCAACTTTATCATGTATGCCCTTTTTATATCTAATGACTAAATGAAACTGTTGTAGAAAACCCATCCATCTATAGTGTCTCGATTGCTGCAACTTAGTTTGGGAGTGTAGATATTGAAGTGGTTGATAATTAGTATGTATTACTGTCTCTTTGCCCATTAAGTAATGTTTCCACTTTTTCACACTCTGAACTAATGCATACAATTCATTATCATATGTAGGATAGTTAACTACTGCAGGATTAAAAGTCTCACAATGATAACATATGGGTTTACCGTGTTGTGTCAACACTGCTCCCATGGCATAGTCACTAGCATCTGTTTGGATATCAAATGGTCTTTGAAGATCAGGCAGTGCTAGTACAGGGGTTGTACTAATATTTTCTTTCAGGGTGTCAAAGGCTTTCTGATGTTTGCCTCCCCACTGAAACACCTTGTTCAATCCTGTTAGAGCATGTAAGGGAGCTGCAATTGAGGAAAATTTAGAAATGAACTTCCTCCAATATTGTGCTGCTCCTAAGAAGCTTCTCACTTTTGTAGCAGACTGGGGTTTAGGCCAGTTCACAATGACTACCACTTTAGAGGGATCTATCTCCAATTCACCACCCCCTACTATATGACCCAAATAATTCAGAGATGTTTTGCCAAATTCACATTTTGAAAGTTTAACATGAAGTTTTTCTCTTTTCAAAACATCTAATGTCTGCTTAACATGCTTTACGTGTTCTTCCCATATTTTGCTAAAAATCAGAATGTCATCCAAATACACAATAACAAAGTCATCAAGAAAAGGTGTGAGTACATCATTCATTAATCTCATGAAAGTAGCAGGAGCATTAGTTAAGCCAAAAGGCATAACCAACCACTCATACAATCCATGCTTTATTTTGAAAGTAGTCTTCCATGCATATTGTTCTGCAACTCTGACCTGATGGTATCCACTGTGCAAGTCTAGCTTGTAAAAATAAACAACTTATTTCAATTGATCTAAAAGATCATCTATATGAGGAAGGGGATAACGATTTTTTATTGCTATCTTATTTAGTGTTTGGTAATCAATGCACATTATCCACGAGCCATCTTTCTTTCTCACCAAAACGATTGGTGACTCACATGGTGATGTGCTAGGCCTGATGAACCCTTTATCGAGAAACTCCTGCACCTGCTTCTTGAATTCAACATTCTCTAAAGCAGACAAACTTTTATACCTTTGGCTGGAATAGTTGTTTCATTTCCCGAGTCTGACCCCAAATCTTTCTGAATAGCTGTAGTAGTCTTCTTCTTCTTGCCCTCGAACTTCTTAGGTCTCAGCTTTGGATGCAGAATCCAACAATGCTCATGATCATGCCCATCCTTTTTACAGTGAGTGCATGAAGTTTGCTCTTCTGTGCAGTGTTAGCCTTCCTGTCTTTCCATTTTTTCTTTCTTTTCTCCTTGTTCTTGCTGCAGTGGGTTGGGATGGTCCCCCAACTTCTGGATTTCCATTCTTTCCTATAGCCTCTAGATGAGTATCTTGTACAAATACCTCATCTATACTAGTGGGATTAAACATGAGGATGGTATGCCTCATGTAGCTGTGTAGACCACCAATATACTTCAACAGAGTCTCTAGTGATTCTAATGAGATTCCTAGAATCAATGCTCTCTTTCTAAATTCTTGAGTGTACCCTTGCACACTTTGCCCTTTCAACTGTCGAAGAGTCTGCTAACTCATCATGGCTTGTTGCATGTATGCCAATGGATAGAACTGCTTTTTGATTGCAGAAAAAAATTCATGCCAGACAGAGATGGTCTTACCATATCTCTTCAGGTCAGCTTGGGTCCTACCTTCCCATCAAACCAAGGCAGTGCCTCCTAAGCATAGGCTTGCCAGCTGAATCTTGCTCTTGTCTGAATCAATACTCTGTAATAAACATCAATTTGTCTAATCCAATTGTCCAACTTTTCTACATTCAACTCTCCATCATATATAGGCAAATCAAATTTAGCATCTAGCTTAATCAAATATGCCTTCTTGTTATGTACAGGGCTATTAGGAGGTGTGAGAAAGCTTTCTACTTTCCCTTTGCCCTTTGAGTGGTCATGGAAATGTGACTCATCTTCTCCTTTGTCCTGTTTAGAGCTGGATGAATCTTCATCCTTATGTTTTCTAAAGTCCCTATACATTTCTTCTACAATGGACTTTATGGCTAGGAAACTATTTATTAATTGAGGGTCTGGCACTACAAAGCCTTCTTCTGACATTGTCTTCCGAGAATAGACTCTCCCAATTTCAGGATTAGTTTTTACCAACTCTCCTTCACCTAATTTGAGCTTTGATCTAGTTAGCATTCAACAGCTAAACCAACACAAGCTTGTCTAACCTTAATAGCCTAGAGCTCTGATACCACTTGATCTGAAAAGCACTCTTGAGTGACCTCAGTTAATTAATTATTGAATGAAGGTATTACAGACTCATGTGCTAGTGTGTGTCTATGTCATTTTAGGCAACGTATTGATCATATTGCAAAATACACAGACACTGGAAATATGGAAAACAACAAGAGAAACAAAGTAAGCAAATACAAGAACACAAAAAATTAATAAGGAGTTCACCCTATCCTCCAGGGCTATGTCTTCGGTCCAGCTTTTAGTGGTGGCCTTCTTTTATTGTGTCTTTAAAGAAGAGAATTACAATGAGGAACTCAATCTGAGTCTCCTGAAACAGAATTGCTTGGTAGGGTGGTCCTTGGATTCCCAAAGCCACTAGAGTGCACAAACTCTTTTCCTTACTAGCTATTGACCTCTCTGGTCTTCAATGGAAGGAGCCCAGTGTGGTGCTCAATTCCTGATAGATCCTCTCAGGGATCGCTTGAACCTCTCAAGCTCTCTGTTTGCTCGATGCTGCCTTATGCTGCAGATCAGCTTGGCTCTCTATCTTTCTACTTCTTGCTTTACTGTCTCTTATTTTTCTATTTCCTTCCTTCTCTTTCGTTGTCCTATTCTCTATCTGTTCCTGGCTTAAAGCCACTCTGTCTCATGACTGCTCATTTCCCCTTCCATCCCCCGTCAGGTTGCCTGCTGCTGCTCGCTTGGAGTTCCCTGTCTCTGCGTCTTCATCAACAGCTCAGAGGGAATGGCCACTTGTCCTCTTACAAACTGCACCAGCTTTTCCTTGTTGGTTTGGTTCTTTGGTTACGTCGGGAAATGACTCGTCCGCCACCTCAGCAGTCAAATCGGACCTCAAATCCTTATACATCGTGGCTCAATCCCCTTTCAAATCCGGTTCTTTCATCAAGCACTTTCTCAGCTGTTAGATCTAGAACCCCCAGATCCGACGCCATTTGCTCATATCGCACGGTTGACTTGCTTGACCATTAGCGCATGATGAGCAGCGATTTTCTCTCTCCTTTGCCTGCCATGCGTCGGGCACTGAGTGGAATCGCTCACCTTTCTTCAATTCCGCTTACCGCCCATGGGTGCCCATGATATATACCACCAGTTTTGGAGTGCAGGTTCTGCCTTCAGCCTTTAGCATTTTCCCCACGGTTTTCCCAGCTTCCATGCGATTGAGCACTTCGGGGCTTTCCTTCTCGAGGGGTTTTTCCCAGCGATGCGCATCAGAAACTGCCTCCTTTTCCTGATCTGGACTTCCTAGGTGCTAGTTTCGCCTCCTGCGTGGTCTCCATGGGCCTCAGTCAGTGCGCTTTGACCGAGGTCCTCGTCGTTCCTCGCTGGCTACCAATTGCCACTGTTCAGAGGCCTTCTTGATTGCTCTGTGCTCTTGAATTCTAAGTTTTGTCCTGATTTGATACAGTCATGGTGCTTTGATTATTTTTCATGGATCCAATTCGGATCACCTTATCACCCACAGGCTAATGGGACAGTGGATGCATTCAACAAGGTATTGAAGATTGTGTTGACCAAGGTATGCAATGCTCAATGAAGTGATTGCGACCTATGCATACCTGTAGTATTGTGGGCTTATTGGACAACATGCAAGAAGTTAATGGGACAGACACCCTTTAAGTTGGTATACGGGGTTGAAGCTATGATGCTTATGGAATACATCATGCCTAGTCTACGCATAACAACGCTCACAAGTATGATGGATCGCGGAGCCCTGGAAGAGAGGCTCGCGCAGTTGGATGAGCTGGAAGAAGAGAGATTTTTGGCTGGATTTCACCAGCAGGTCCAAAAGTAGTGCGAAAATGCATGGCACAATCGACATATTAAGCTACACACCTTTAAGGTGAATGACTTGGTGCTGTTGTATGACAGTGAGTTTGATAAATTTCCAGGGAAACTTAGAATGTATTGGCTGGGGTTATATGTTATTAAGGAGATTACTAATGGTGGTGCGGTCCAACTGAATAAGTTAAATGGAGATCCCACGAGGGCTTCACTAAGGGAGAAATACCATACGGACATTTATTGAGGAAAAAATGACATAATATATTGGGAGATATATAGGGGGTAGAGGGTTTTTATATTGGTAGGTAAAAATGGAGCCCAAACTTAATGTAAAAATATAAAGGGATATAAAAATTGTTAATGAAAAAATGGATACTTACAATATCTAGTGAAAGTAGGGGATTTTTAATTGAGAAGGTGTATTGGGTTTATATTGGTAGGGGATTAAATAATGTGATTTTTAGTGGCATTTTCAAATATGTAGTCAAATTACGGGTATTCTTTAATATGCCACGAACGCATGTGATATGTAAAAGGTTCATTGAGTGAATCCCCCATGGGAGATCGCTTCCCAGGAAAAGTGAATGGCAGTCATTTGAAGCCATACATAGTTGGCCTGAAAATCTGACTAGCCGACAGAAGCACAATATTAGCACTCTAGGTAGTTGAAAGGAGGAGTGGGACTATAAATTACACTGCCTAGGAGTTGCGTGATGTCAAGACTATGTGAAGTAGGTAAGTGTCATAGGGTCCGTGATAGTGCAAAGATAGTTGCGCTCACATCTAGGTCTGCCGGAACGTGACTGTTAAATTCACTATTCACGATTTGATGGTTGGTTTGAGGCCAAATGAAGTGGGCAGTAGGAATTTAAGGCTAACAGGTAATGAGCGAGCAGCGCATCAACATTGAGCAGTTGGGTCTGTAGTACAATGAGGTAGTGGAGTAGAACAAACAGATAATGTAGGTTGTAGAGGAAGCCTACGAGATGGTCTTGGAGTTGGATATTCAGGCAGAACAACCGGTGGAGGTGCGTGTCTGAAAATTGGCCACAGGGGTGCGTGATGCTCAAGCAGAGATGGATAGGGTTCTGCTGGAGCTGAATCTCTAGATTGCAGAACTGCAGTTGAAGGCTCAACCTTCAACTCCATCGGAGATCAGGGAACAATGAACCATCATTGTCACATCAACAATAACAGTGGTTGACAGTACAGTGGCAGACTACATGCCACTATTCAAACAATCATTCGAGGTCCTAACCACCCTGGAGGAGGACCCGAATGTAGAGTGCCTAGAGACAGAGGTGCGCGAGCTAAAACAGAGGTACGACGAAGTAAAAGGGACCATGCACATGGTTACCCTTACACAAAGGCTTGCAAGAATGTAGGAGGCAAAGGCACTCACACAACATGTGGATGCCGCTTGATACAAAGAAAGAGTCTTAAAAGTGTGCCTACAACCATGGATTGATGAGGCTTACACGATCATAGCTTCCATTGAAGGGAAGCTCATGAAACTGGAAGTAGCTCAGTAGAATATTCAGAGCAGTAGTTCAATAGCAATCACCGAACAACATGTGGAAGAAGTCCAGCAGGCGGCCGCTCAGTGCGCTGCTGACGTTGCGGTGATGCAAACAAAGCTGGGAGGTCTTCATGCTAAGATCTATGCACCTGTAAAGTGACTAGATGGTGAGTCACGATGTTTGTGTTTGGGGCCTTTTTGGGCCGGGATCCCCCAAGGGTAGTTTTGGGGCTTAAAGCCCATATTTTGGTCTAACTTTTGAAAAGACTCCACATTTTATGGTCGCAAAGCACGTAGATGTTAAAGAGTCATACGGTTTTCTACCCTTATTTTGATAATGTTATATCGGTTGTAAAATATCTACCCATGTTTCGCGGACCATGGGATTGTATAAATAAAGCAAAGGTTTAAGTAGTTAAGGCATCAAAATATGGAAGATCACGAAGATGTATGAGAGATAGCTTTGAGTAGAAGAAGTTTTGGGTCATAGCGTAGGTAGAGGCTTTGCAGTTGAGTGTGCAAAGGCCTAGAAGTCTGCAGCTGAGTGCGCAGGGCGAGTCGAGTCTGTAAGCATCTAGGATTATCAATAAAGAGAAGTATTCTATAATTTCTGCGTCTTTATTTATTGTTTATGCATCTGTTATATTGGGTATCAATTTCACTTCTAATGTTTATATGATGTGCGAATGTGAATAACTATATTGGTTAAAGGGAAAGAAAGTAAGACCATCTGTTTACATGAAGCTAACTAAGATCTGTTAATAAGATAAGTAAGATACTTAGCGTAGTTTGGGAAATATCACAGTTCACTGCCCTAGCAGCGCAAAAGCATATCATCCACTGGTTAGGGCTACACAGAATTCGATTGTAACATTTTGCAAAGGTATTGAAGGGTAGAACATAGGGATAAGCACTCCCCATGAAGGGAGGAATAGTTGAAATAAACTGATATCACATATATCTCAAGGGTGCGCAAACTTGGTTCTAGCATCCCCCCACACTGCTTCGGGTGAGACTTCAGTCCACGCTCCGCGGGCTGATGCCGAAAGGGCCAGTAGTGTAGGGATTTGTTTGGCTAACTAACACTAAACATGGGTTAGGCCCCCATAAGCTAAAATTGTGTAACCTCTATCACTATCATTACTAATGCTATGGATGCAATTGACAATTATTTTACAGGGATGGGATATGATATTATCAATTCCTTCTAGAGCTCTCATCTCTGCAATAATAAATTTAGGTTTTCCTTTTCTTCATAGTTTTTTGGATATTTTATTTCATTAGTATGTGGCTTGTTACTGCTCAAACTAGCATGGGTATTAGGAGGGAATCCTAAAGGGACAATTGCTAGGTTAAGGGAAATAATGGAGCAATAGCCCATTGTCACCTCAGCTAAAGCTCCCTACTCTTTTCGAACTTTCACCGATGGGAGGAGACCTAGTATGAAAAGGATCACAAAGATGAATAGATCAAAGACAGGATGAAGGGTGATCCTAGAACCCTATTCACAAGAGAGGCTCAAGATAGTGGCCTGCTTGTCTTGGCAGACAAGATGGAAGGCTCTCTAGGAAGGGCTTGGGGAAAATTTCAACGGTTCGGTTTGGAGTATGTGTCTTATAAATAAGATCCATAAGCCCTATAATTCCTGTGGAAACTTGGGTTCCAGGTGATCTTTGAAGAATTAACCTTGATCATGCATGGGACCACACTGGACCAAGTGGACCTGAGGTTTGGTTAAGAGAATATGATTTAGAAACCAACAATATAATTGCTCTATTTAGGGAGGGGAAAGGGATCAAGGAATGAATTTTCAATGAAAGGCAATGCAAGGATCCAAGTGAAGTTTCTAGCCTAAGGGAAACCAAAGGCAAGAATTGGTCTTCGAGGTAGGACTTGTGATATCTCAATATTCCATCATCATAATCTCATGAAATTTGGAGGGCTTCTTGAGGACACACCAACGTAGTTTTGGACCAAAAATCGAAGTATTTGGATAGCTAGATTGTGAGATAATTGATTCCCTAGGTGACCTATGTAGGCTAGGCCTTGAAAAAGATTGGAAGGTGAAAGAAATAGGCTTTAAAGTAATCACCATAGGAGTACCAATGCTTTCTCATTTGGGAGAGATGGAGTGATGGAAGATTTAGAGTTTGGATTGATTTCCACTTGTCAAGGAGGCCTAAAAGACAACTTCGATGGTCATTAAGGATTAATGGAAGTAGCTTCAAGGTCATTTATATTTCGTTCAACAATATTTGGTGAATTTCCAAGACAAGGATGTATCTAGCAACATTTATTCATTCAACCATGACCCAATCATGATAAAATATTCTTTAGAGATTTAATTTCCACAATTTCATTCCAAGAAAAGAAGCAAATTAACCTTAGAATAACGAAAATCCCAATATCATGAATGCTACAAAATAAAGAATCAAAATACAATTAACATAGTACTTACATGTCAGAATTATATATCCAATCACCATTATATGTCAATCATAGAATCTCCAAGACAAAGAAGAATAACCAAACATCGAAATTCGTCCATTCATCTAAAAAGTCACATCCTCATAAGACAGTGAAAATCTCTCAAGAAGATATGAGAAAATCCAAGTGATAATGCTAAAATGAATTCACGTCAATTGTATTTATACACTTCTAATGGGTTGATTTAGCTAATTGCTTACATTATCCCCTACGATAAAATAATGTGCAAAATAACTAACTTTTGGTGACAAAACCACCAAACTAGCTCATAAACAAAAGAATAAGCCTATCAAGAGGTCGAATAATGACTAGTGCATGTTGTTGGACCTTAGAGGAGGCCTAATGGAGTCCATATATGCCATAATGTGTAGTTGAACTCCAAAAAGCAGTGGACAAGGGGTTGGACCTTTGTAATAACCTCTGGTGCTCCAAATGACATGTGGGGGCACATAAGTTTCCTCATGAGTTTCCAAACAAAGCGAAGATGCTTGTCGATCACCTGCAAGGGCTACGATGATGGTGTAGGTGATGCCACATCATCATGCAAGTCTTGGATCATCTGCCAAGTGTATGGTGAAACTCTGGGGCTAGTTGGCCATGATGGATTAGGTGCATCTTCCTCATCCAATAAGTGAACCATGAGAAATCTACGAATGGTTGTGGGGATCTATGGAGTGTTTTATGTTTTTGTGAAGGCCCATAGATCTCTACAGACACCCTACATGTGCCAATGTAGACCTCTAGGGTCAGGACCCCATATAGGGAGACCAAACCCAAATGGAAACCACCTGTAATCCCGCATAAGATCCAATGTGTCTCTGTGAATTCCAACACACCAAGTCACTAAAGAAATAAAGTAAAAGAGTTTATATAACATGGATAACAAGTGAGCACTTCATAATGGCATGCCCTTCCATAATGGGCTTTGGCATGTGCTAATTTCTCCCAGTTCCAAATAGGGTTAACTAGGCATCCTATTAGGTGGTTTATACCTCTAAAGGGGGTGTTATGTCTGTGGTACATCCTTCAAATGACGGTGGAATGTGGCATAATGATGGAATGGAGTAGGGAATGAAAGGGGTTAACTTGGATCACATGTCATGGTATAAGGGTAGTTATTAAAAGGGAAACCCATTCTTGGGTAACAATGTGTAGGAGGGAGAAATCAAGGGGCATGAGTTACCTTGACCTTGATTTTTCTACCCTTATTCATATTCCTTTTCCCTTTTATGGTTTTCTTTGGTTAAATGCTTGAGTCTCTAGGTAATGAGAGCATGGTGTGTAAAGTATTGCAGTGGATACCCCCTTATAAGTTTGGGAAATTCATCGCCCATTGGGGTTTGGGACAATCATGCGTTCCTAAATGATAAAGGAGGCTCATCAAGGGTCATGTAGGAACCAAGGTGATGGCCATGGAATGGGGTAGAGCTCATGTCATGGATTTTGACCGCATGCTAAATGATTTTGTCTCGACCATATTTTTCATTTTGTGATACAATTTCTTGTTGATTGTGGCTAATTATGCCTTTTATTTTTTTTGTAGGTGCATAAACCTCCAGGCATCATTCCAGGCCCAACCCAAGATGTGGGGTAAGGGGAGGGGATGGCTAAACATATGTGGACTCATTTGGGAGGAGAGATGTTTGTGAGTGTAATGAGTCGAAGGGGAGTAATATATGTGAATCTGGGAGTGGGACCACACAACCAAAATTAGGGTTTCCAATGTAGTACCATCCCTAAATCCAATAGTTCAGTAAAACAGATCCCACGGGACTAGGGTGCAAGGTTAACATCCCAAACAAGACCTCGGGGAAAAGTGGACAAACCTAGACCACTCTTTCTGCCGAATCCCCCCATTAATCCATGCCCAAAATTTCCATGACAAATAAACTAGAATACTCAATTACCAAATAACAAGGTATACCTTTAGGTTTGAGAGACCCACATTCAAATATACGATCAGGAAAGATGGGTGAGGGACTACATGGCTGGCTAAGGTGGTGGAGAAATGACACATCGAGCTAGTTGGTGGGTGCAAAGGGCTGCTGGCTTCTAGTTGGGGAGAATCATGGAGAAATTTTTTCTCCTAGGGATATCATCCACAAAACGGTGGGTAACATCTGGCTCCAACTGGGACATGATCTCTCATAAAAGTTGGAAAATATTCTCATATGGAGGACATGAGAACACCAACAATCTCTTGGTTACCATAGACCTGTTCCCTGCACAGATAAAATACTAAACCCATGGGGAAACATGATTTTATGGTTTCTTATGATCACCCATGCTTAGTGTTAGGCCGTAAAATCAACAGAAAAAATTAAAATATATAAATTTTAATCTAAATGCAACTAATATACCATGAGAAATATCATATGTCATTAGTTCTAATGCGGAAATCAACATGCAATGCATGATACTCTAACATGCATATGGTACAAAACTAATACTAAGTGTAATCATAAAATGAGTGCAACCAACATATCATCAAATCAATATAAATATGCTGACCTATATGATTACTCATGTAGAAAATTACAAAGTGAATGTGGAAAAAATCACATGGATGATATGGATGGTGGGAGGTCGGAAAATAGAATGCCCACACATGGATGATCATGTGAGAAGAGGAGAGAAAAGGATATAATCTAGTCCATGAGATCCTCTATTCTATCCAAAATATATAGATGTCAATGATTAGGCTCATAAATGTTTGATAGATGGAAACCTCGGGAATATAATTTCCATTATGGTCCTTATCATTTATGTCATATTTTATGGCCTCCATAGGATTATGATTAATAGGCAAGGGAGATTGATGAGATGGAAAAACACAAGCAGGTTTCCCATGATGATCATACCAAAAAAGGGGGATTATAAATTGATCATGATATTTAGGGTGTGTCAAATGATATAAAGTATAGTCAATGAGGAGTTATTCCTTGCACCATACTCAGAAGGGGGAAGGGCTCATGGTCACTTGGGATCATTTGAAAAAGGGTGAGGGAATCACTCGTGTAAGACTTGAAGTGATGAATAAGAGGATAAGGCAAAGGGGAGGGTAAAGTATTACATTCAATGAGATTTTCCTCCTAACAATCATCCTTTTCATGTAAGGGAAAATAATGACCCTTCTTCTCAAGGGTATCGATTGATATGTCATCATAAATAATCCCTGAGAGAAAGGGGAGACCACTCTCAACCTCATCTTCCTTGTCGGTGTCATAAATGGGAGCAAAATCAAATTAAGGACTGATACTTTCCCATTTCTCCAGTTCAATGTGGAAGTAATCTTCAATTTCATCTTCCAAGGGGCTAATGGGGTCACCTTCTTCAAGGTTCTCAAAAGGATATTCATTGAGAGTAATATCCTTGAGAAAGGTAAGGTTACTCTCAACTTCACTTTCCATGGACTCATCCTTCCCAACATATGTTCTCAAAATCATTCTTTTCAACATGTGGACCCAAGGAGGACACATATTCCCATTCATCACTTAGATTATCAAGGTATTGATGATGCTCGATGAAGCCTTCCTCTTGAATCCTCAATGTAGGGATACTTGAAAATGCCTAAGAAATACATAAATTAAATCCTCAATAGATGAGATGCTCCTAGGTTCGTGATTTTTCAACCATGAATTATGACCATATAGAAAATTAAAGAATAACAACATAAGGACATCTTCGTGGACCATCCTTCCTGTGACATGATTGGGGTGCCCAGGGACACTAGCAATGTCCAAAGCGAGGAAATCATCAAAGAAAGAAACCCTACTTCAGGTATACATGTAAATTTTGTAGGAGTCACTAGGGTGATTTAAAAGATGCCTAGAAAAACGATTGCTTCACCCTACAAGCATCAACCTTAAAGTTCAATGAAGAACTAGGGCTTCGTTCTTCCAATGGAGTGCCAATAATGATATATCAATGTGTCGTATGGGGAACAAAATACACGTTTTGTGTCCCCGACAACGATTTAGTGGTCCTAGGAGGGAATCCTAAAGGGACAACTCCTAGGTCAAGGGAAACAATTGAGCAATAGCTCGTTTTCACCTCAACTAAAGCTCCCACTCTTTACAAAATTTCACGAGTGGGAGGAGACCCGGTATGATAAGGATAAAGAAAATGAAAATATCAAAGATATGATAAAGGGTGATCCTAGAAGCCTATTCACAAGAGAGGCTCAAGATTGTGGCTTTCTTGTCTTGGAAGACAAGATGGAAGACTCTCTAGGAAGGGCTTGGGGATAATTTTAAGGGTTAGGTTTTGAGTATGTGTCTTATAAAGGATATCCCTAAGCCCTAGAATTCTTGTGGAAACTTGATTTCTAGGTGATCTTTGAAAAATAACCTTGATAATGAATGGGACCACACGAGACCAAGTGGACCCGAGGTTAGGCCAAGAGGATAGGATCTAGCAACCAATGATATACTTGACCTAATTAGGGAGTGGAAAGGTATCAAGGAATGAATTTTCAATGAAAGGAAATGCAAGGGTCACAGTGAGTTTTCTAGCTTAATGGAAACCAAGAACAAAAATTGGTCTTCAAGCTCAAGCTTGCGATATCTCAAGACCCCACTATCATAATCTCATGAAATTTGGAGGGATTCTTGACGACACACCAACAGAGTTGTGGACCAAAAATTGAAGTATTTGGATGGCTAGATTGGGAGATAATTGATGCCCTAGGTGACCTATGTAGACTAGGCATAGAAAAAGAGGGGAAGGTGAAAGAAATAAGATTTAAAATGATCACCAAAGGAGGACCATTGGTTTGTTCTCTGGGAGATGGATTCATGGAATATTTAGAGTTTGGATTGGTTTCCACTTGTCGAGGAGGCCTAAAAGACAACTTCGTTGGGCATTAGGGCTTAATAGAAGTAGCTTCAAGGTTATTTATACTTCGTTCAAAACTATGTGGTGCCTTTTGAAGATAAGGATGTCTCTAAGAAAATTCATTCATTCAAAAATGGCCCAATCATGATACAACACTATTTATAGATTTAATTACCACAATTTTGTTCCAAGAAAAGAAACAAATTAAACCTAGAATAACGAAAATCCCAATATCATGAATGCAGAAAAATAAAGAATAAAAATAGCATAACATAGTACTTATATGTAATAATAATACATCCAATCACCAAGATATGCCAATCATAGAATCTCCAAGACAAAGAAGAATGAACAAACATTGAAATTCATCCAAAAAGTCTCATCCTCAAAAGCTAGCGAAAATCTCACAAGAAGATATGATCCAATCCAAGTGATGATGCTAAAATGAATTCATATAACTTGTATTTATACACTTCTAATGATTTTTATTTAGCTAATTAGGCCTACATCAATGCCTACAATAAAATAATGTGCAAAATAACTAACTTTTGGTGACAAGCCCACCAAACTAGCTCATAAACAAAAGAATAAGCCTCTCAAGAGGTCGAATAATGACCAGTGCATGTCATTGGGCCTTGGAGGAGGCCTAATGGAGTCCCTATGTTCCATAATGTGTAGTTGAACTCCCAAAAGTAGTGGAAAAGGGGTTGTCCCTTTGTAATAACCTGTGGTGCCCCAAATAATATGTGGGGGCACACAAGTGTCCTCATGGGTCTCCAAACAAATCGAAGATGCTTGTAGATCACTTGAAAGGGATAGGATGATGGTGTAATTAATGCCACATCATCGTGAAAGTTCTGGATCATCTGCCAAGTGTATGGTGAAACTCTGGGGACAACTAGGCATGATGGATCAGGTGCATCTTCCTCATCCAATAAGTGAACTACTAGCAATCTCTGAATGGATTTGGGGATCCATGAAGTGTTTTATGTTGTTGTGGAGGCACGTGGCTCTCTACACACACCCTAAATTTTCCAATGTATCCCTTCGGGGTTAGGACCCCGTATAGGGAGACCAAACCCGAATGGAAACCACTTACGATCCTAAATAATATCCAATGCATCCCCGTGCCTTCCAGCACACCAAGTCATTAAAGCAATCAAGTAAAAGAGTTTATAAACCATGGATAAAAAGTGGGCACATGATAATGGCATGCCCTTCAATAGTGGGTTTTGGCATGTGCTAATGTCTCCTAGCTCCAAATATGGTTAACCAGTTATCCTATTAGGTGGTGATATTTCTGTGGTACATCCTTCAAATGATGGTGGCATGTGGCTAATGATGGAATGTAGTAGGGAATGAAAGTGGGAAACCTGGATCACATGCCATGGTAGAAGAGTAGCTAATAAAAGGGAAGCCCATACCTGGGTAAATAATGTGTTGGAGACAAAAATCGTGGTGCATGAGTTACCTCGACCTTGATTTTTCCACCCTTCTTGATATTCATTTTTCCTTTTATAATTTTCTTTTGTTAACTACTTGGGGCTCTAGGTAATGAGAGCATGATGTGTAAAGTATAACAGTGGATACCCCCTTATAAGGTTGGGAATATCATCGCCCACAGGGGATCAATGGGACAATCATGGGCTCCTAAATGATAAAGGAGGCTCATTAAGGGCCTTGTAGGAACTAAGGTGATGGCCATGGAATGGGGTAGAGCTCATGTCATGGATTTTTCCCACATGCTAAATTATTTTTCCCAACCATCTTTTTCATTTTGTGGTAACATTTCTTGTTGGATGTGGCCAATTATGTTTTTTATTTTTATTTTAGTTGCCTCAACCTCCGAGCATCATTCCAAGACCAACCCAAGATGTGAGGAAAGGGGAGGATTTGGATGACCCTATGTGGACCCAGTGGAGGAATTTGGACCCGGGTGGGAGGAGACATGATTGGGGGTGTAATGAGCAGAAGCAGAGTAATATATGCGAATCGGGGAGCAGGACCCCACAACCACAGTTAGGGTTTCCCATGTAGTACCTTTCCTAAAACCAATAGTTAAGTAACTGAGATCCCACAAGACTAGGGTGCAAGGTTAACATCCCAAAAGATACCTAGGGGCAAAGTGTACAAACCTAGACCACTCTTTCCCCCAAATCCCCCCATTAATTCATGCCCAATATTTCCATGATAAATAAAATAGTGTACTCAATTACCAAATAGAAAGGCATACCTTTAGGTTTGGGAGACCCGCCTTCAAACATACAATCATGGCATATGGGTGAGGGACCACATGGATGGCTTGATTGGCGGAGAAATAGTACATGAAGCTAGGTGGTGGGTGCAAGTGGCTGCTGGCTGAGGACCATCATGGAGAATTTTTTTTCTCCTAGGGATATCACCCACAAAATGGTGGGTAACATGGCTTACAGTTCGATTTCAATGGCCTGTGATACCTAATGACTATGTGAATGTAACTACATTTTTCTTTAATATTGTTCTTGTGTAAGAAATCTGGATTGGGTTTGGCTGACAATTATATTTCAATGGCATGTGATGACTAATGCCTTTGTGAATGTAACTACATTTTTCTTTATTGTTGTTCTCGTGCAAGAAAGTTGCATTGAGTTTGTAATACCTACCTTCTTCTCTCCTCTTTCGCATTTATAGTTTTCTAGTTAGTCTATTACATTAGTATATCGCTGAAAATTAGATTTCAATGGCATGTGATTCCCAATGTCCGTGTGAATGTAACTACATTTTATTTTATTATTGTTCTTGTGCATGAAATTGGCATTGAGTTTGGAATCCCTACTTGTTATTGTCCTTATTTGCATGCATTTTCATGTTTGTTTTTTTATGGTAAACTTACATACGTCATGTATTTCTAATCCAAATGGATCCAAGAATGCCTCTAAGTCTTCATGAAACTATTAAAAATCATGCCAAAGCCAAAAATACTTTAAAGGATTGAAAACATTGAAAGAGGGACACCCTTAACAGAGTGGAGAAACACTATCGGGAGACCCAAAACCCGTGAAATCGTGGAAAAAACTGAGTAACTATAAACAGAACATGTAATGCATAGTAGTCGTCTAATCTGGCCGATCAATAGTCCAGATTGAATCAACGATCGCAATCGGTGTTTACCTTCGGTAGAGATCGACGGGATATAATCAAGAGTAGCGATCACGAACAATGATATCGACGTTTAACATATGTATATGGCGATGACGATTAGCGAAGTTAGTATGGATCATCGATCAAACACGTAGATCGACGGCCCGTATTACATTACCAGATCACTATCGGGGGATTGTAGAAGCGTTTACCACAAGGAAGGGTTATTGCAATGAGTGATTATGATATATCGCATTGCATTAGAACTATGCAGAGGGGTCGATATCAATACACCATGCAACAGCCGGACCTGATAGCATTGTAAAGGGGATTTGATATAATTTCAAGTCTGTAACAGAGCCATTTTTAATGTATTTTAGCGATTTTATGGTATTTCTAAAATACAAAGTGACATAGCCATCTTGATATGCGATATGAGATATGCGACCTATGGGCAAACCCGATGGGGGATTGAACCATATTTAAAGGACTTTGAAGTCTGACATATCACATTTTGGGCAGTTTTTCTCTGTTAAAATGTATTTTCACTATGTTTGACAGAGTACGGCCATTACAGGCATTTGAGAGGCCCGAAGCACTCTAACACTACGAAATGGGTGGCCACCTCTTCTCCATGCATTGAGCAATGATGGTATAACGTTGGAGAAGGATTCAAAGCGTTCAAGAGGCCGGGGAGACCAAGAGACAGATCCATGAAATGAACAGGCAGCGCATATTTTTGGCTATAAAGCCACAGAGAGAGAGCATAGCAAAGGGGGCAGAGGAAGTATTGCAGGCAAATGTCGAGATAGAGTTTGCACAGAGACAGAGAGCACTGAGGGAGTCTATGTACTCATAGAGAAACTTGAGAGGTTCAAGTAAAGCTCTTATTATTTTATTCTGTTGTGTGTGAGGCTCAAGTTGAGCTTACTGTTGTAAAAAGAACTCTACTGAAGACATAATAGAGAGGCCACGACTGAAGGCTGGACTAGGAGATGAATCCCAGGAGTATTGGGTGAACTCCTTATTAAATTTGTTGTGGCATGTGTTATCTATTATGTTTTGTTTTACTGCTTCATTGTATGTGCATTTCACAATCTTATCGATCCATTTCATAAAATGAAAATAGACAAATCCATGGACATAAGTCTGTAATACTCTATTATTGTCTTAGATCTCATTACAGATCAAGTGGTATCAAAGCTTTAGGTTGCTAAGGTTAGACAAGCTTGGGCTGGATTTTTTGTGAATGATAACTAGATCAAAGCTTAGATTAGGAAAAGGGGAATTGGTTGAATCTAACCCAGAAACAGGTAGAGTCTATACTAGGAGGAAAGTGTCAGACAAAATTCCCTTGGAATGAGACTCTCAGTTCATGTATAGTTTCATGACTATGAGAGCCATGGTAGAAGAAATGTATAGAGAATTTAATAAAGGTCGAAGTGAATATTCTTCAACTTCCCAACATGACAAAGGAGCAGAAGAATCTCTCCTAAATGACCATTCTAAAAGGCAAAGGGAAAGAAGAAAAGCTTACCACACCTCCTGATAGTCCTGAAAAGAAAAAATCTTTGATTAAATTAGATGTTAAATTCGATTTTCCAATATATGATGGAGAATTAAATGCAGAGAAATTAGATAACTAGATTAGGCAGATTGATGTGTATTGCAAGGTGCAAAATATTGATTCAGATAGGAGTAAGATTCAGCTAGCTAGCCTACGCCTTGGAGGAACCACCTTAGTATGGTGGGAAGGCAGAACACAAGCTGACTTGAAGAAGCATGGCAAAATTCTTTCTGTTTGGAATGAATTTTTTTTTCTGCAATTAAAAAACAATTCTATCCGCTAGCTTATATGCAGCAAGCTATGATGAGTTGACAAAATCTTCGCCAATTGAAAGGGCAAAGTGTACAAAGTTACACCCAAGGATTTAGAAAAAGAGCTTTAATTCTAGGAATTTCTTTAGACTCACCTGAAACTTTGCTAAAGTATATAGGTGGTCTAGATAGTTATTTGAGACATACCATTCTCATGTTTGACCCTACTAGCATAGCTGAGGTATCTGTTCAAGCTACCCATCTATAGGCTAGAGGCAAGAATGTGAACCTAGAGATTGGGGGATCATTAAAACCCACTACAAGCAAGAAAAAGGAAAAGAGGAAGCAGAAATGGAAATAGAGGAAGGCCAATGCTATACAAAAGGCCAAACCTTCATGCACTCATTGCAAGAAGGATGGACATGATGATGAACATTGCTGGTATTTGCATCTGGAGCTGAAACCCAAGAAATTCGATGGCAAGAAGAAGAAAGTTGTTGCTGCTATACAAAAGGTTTTGGGGTTAGAATCAGGTGATGAAACAACAATTGCAGCCACAGGTATAAAAGGTAAAAATTCTGAAGCATCTTTTAGTAATTCTGCCCAAACTATTGATAGTGAAGAAAATGAGAGAAGAAGACATGAGCTTTTTCATATTAGATTGTTACTTTGTTTGATAGTGGCTCACAAGTAAACTTAATTTCTGAAGCAATTGTAAAGAAACTGAGATTACTAACCACACCTCATAAGAAGCCATATCCATTGGGTTGGGTATGTGATAAAACAACACTACAAGTGACTAGACAATGTAAACTTAGGTTTTCTTTTGGGTCAACATTTGCGGATGAGGTTGAGTTAGATATTGTTCCCTTGGATATATGTGGGATTTTTTTAGGAAGTCCTTACTTGTATGATAGAAAATCCATATTCTATAGAGCTAAAAATAAGTATCAACTCGTTAAATATGGAATCGAATATATCATAAGAGCTCATAAATTCAAGAATAATTATAATCTCATAAACTCAGGGCAGATTAAAAGAATTGTCAATTCATGCAAGCAATTTTTACTGATGGTTTTAAAGGAAAAGAAACCTGAAAAACAAATATATTTGAGGGCCATGATGCTAAAGGGCAAGCTAACTTAGAAAATGTTGTTTCCGAATATGATATATTATTTCAAGAACCTAAAGGTCTGCCACCAAAAAGGGAAATTGTACATGATATTAATTTGTAGCAAGATACTCCATCGCCTAACATTAGAATGTACAGGTTATCTGCTTTAGAGAATGAAAAAATCAAGAAGCAGGTACAGGAGCTGCTCAAAAAAGGGTTCATAAGACCAAGCACATCACCATGCGGGTCTCTAATTGTGTTGGTGAGAAAGAAGGACGGTTCGTGGAGGATGTGCATTGATTACCGAGCACTGAATAAAATAACGATAAAGAATCATTATCCCCTTCCTCGCATAGATGATCTATTGGATCAACTAAAAAAGGTTGTTTACTTTTCCAATTTGGACCTACATAGTGGTTACCATCAGGTCAGAGTAGCAGAGCAAGATGCATGGAAGACTGCTTTCGAAACGAAGCAAAGGTTGTATTAATGGCTAGTTATGCCTTTTGGCCTAACTAACACTCCTGCAACTTTCATGAGAGTAATGAATGATGTACTTAGGAATTTTATTGATGTTTTTGTAATTGTATATTTGGATGAAATTCTTGTATTTAGTAAAACATGGGAAGAACATTTGCAGCAGGATAGCCGTTGGAGGCTCTACTCAGACTATATAACATGCAATTGCTGGATCTGTTTCTTCAACTTGTCCTGACGATGAACCAAACTGGTTGGTTCGAAACGCGTCGACAAAGGTCTTTCTATATGTGATTTACGCCGAAGCTCTTCTTATAACTATGATGGATCACAGAAGCCTCAATTCAACAACAGACTCTAGATGTTTTGGAAAAGGAAAATCTCTATCTTAAATTATCAAAATTTGAATTTGGAAAAACATATTTGAACTATTTGGGTCATATAGTAGGGGTGTTGAATTGAAGATGGATCCCTCTAAGGTTGTAGTCATCGTAAACAGGCCTAAACCCAAGTCTGCTATTGAAGTTAGAAGCTTCCTACAGGCAGCACAATATTGGAGAAAGTTTATTGCTAACCTTTCCTTAATTGCAACTCCTTTACATGCATTGATAGGATTGAACAAGGTGTTTTAGTGGAGAGGAAAACAACAAAAATCATTTGACACCTTGAAATAAAAAATTAGTACAACACCAGTAATAGCATTGCAAAATCTTCAACAACCATTTGAGATCGAAAGAGATGCCAGTGATTATGCCATGGGAGCAGTGTTGATACAACATGGTAAACCCATATGCTACCATTATGAGACTTTTAGTTCTGTAGTAGTTAATTATCCTACATATGATAAGGAATTGTATGCAGTAGTTCAGAGTGTGAAGAAGTGGAAACATTACTTAAAGGGCAAAGAAACAATTATACATACTGATCTTCAGCCACTTCAGTACTTGCACTCACAAACTAAGTTGCAACAATCAAGACACTATAGGTGCATGGGTTTCTTACAGCAGTTTCATTTAGTCATCATATATAAAAATGGCATACACAATAAAGTTGCAGATATGTTGTCCAGACCAATCATAAAAGCATCTACTATACTTAAGCATAAATGCACAAAAGCTACATTGAACAATATGCTCAAGATATAGACTTTAAAGATATATATGCCGCTTTAAGTAATGACAAAAGGGTAGAAGAATTGGATTACTATCTTAAGGAACAACTCTTGTATCATTTGGGGAAGCTAAGAATTCCACAAACAGAGAGAATTGATATAATTAGGGAAGCACATACTTCTTTGATATCAGGTCATTTTAGTGTAAGCAAAACAATTGCACAACTACAAAGATACTGCCATTGGCCAAAATTGCAAGAAACGATTTCTAGATTTGTAAGAGGGTGTACCATGTGTGCTAAAAGCAAGCCCAACAATAGAAAACTAGGCTTGTACACTCCACTGCCAGTCCCTTCCCATCCTTGGGAAAGTGCTTCCATGGACTTTGTTGGGGGATTGCTAAAATCTAGAAAGGGATACGACTATTTATATGTTATTGTGGACAGGTTTAGTAAAATGTGTATTCTAATACATTGTATTAAGCAAATTACAGCTGAACAAATAGCAAAATTTTTCTTTCAGCATGTCTGGGTGCATTTTGGGCTACCCACTTCCATAGTATCTGATCGAGACTCTCGATTTGTTGGGAATTTTTGGTCAAGTCTGTGGGAATCAATGGACACCAGACTGAAAAAAAAAGCACAACCTTTCATCCATAGATAGATGGCCAAACAAAGTTATTCAACCGGCCAATAATCCAGTTGCTCAGGGGTTATTACAGTAAGCATCCCAAGATTTGGGATGAACATTTATGTTATGTGCAACATGCTTACAACCGTGCTAAACACTCTTATACACATAAATCTCCTTTTGAGACCTGTTTTGGTTTTATACCAAGGTCTCCCTTAGATTTTGTCTTTGAAAAGGACATAGCAGTTCCTGGACATAGTGATGTGGATAAAGCAACCAGATTCATTAAACAGATCCAAGAGATTCACCAGGTAGTGCAGGAAAAACTGGAAAAGAGCCAAGCCAAATACAAGGCAAGGCATTATAAACACTAGGTGGAGCATAGCTTCCAAGTTGGCAATCAAGTTTGGCTGTATATCATCAAGGACAGAACGCAAGGTGAAGGGAAGAAGCTGAAGCCAATAAGGTATGGAACTTTTAAGGTACTTGAGAAAGTTGGTGAGAATGCTTTCCACCTTGATCTACCAGTATACATACACATATATTCAGTGGTAAATGCAGAAAACTTAAGACTGTTTGAACCTTCTCTAATTGAAGATCCCGAAGACCAAAGTCAACTGCCTTCCATTGATGATCTATTGCCCAAATACCTCAATGAGCTGCAAGAAGATAAAATTCTGGATAGGAAGGTGAGGAATATGCGTAGGGGGGATGTGGAGTACCTTAGAATTGGACTCAAAGGTTCAAAATCCAGTAGTGCTAAATGGATAGAGATTGGGCAAGTGAGGCAACATGTATCGTCACTTAATTGATGCTTGAAAACCAACTTTTGGTGGTCCAAAATACTTTTTCAATGGGAAGGCGTGATCCAAATGGATCCAAGAATGCCTCTAAGTCTTCATGAAACTATTAAACATCATGCCAAAGCCAAAAATCCTTTAAAGGATTGAAAACATTGAAAGTGGGACACCCTTAACAGAGCGGAGAAACACTATAGGGAGACCCAAAACTCGTGAAATCGTGAAAAAAAACAGAGTAACTGCAAGTGGAATAGGTAATGCATAGTAGCCATCCGATCTGGTCGATCAACAGTCAAGATCGGATCGGCGATCACAATCGTTGGTTACCTTCGGTAGAGATCGGCGGGATATACTCAAGAGTAGCGATCGCGAACAACGATATCAGCACTTAACATATGTATATGGGGACGGTGATTGATGGAGTTGGTATGGACCATCGATCAGGTGCACAGATTGATGGCCCATGTTACATCGCCAAATCACTATTAGGGATTGCAGAAGCGTTTACCATAGGGAAGGGTTATTGCAATGAGCGATTGCGATATATCGAATTTCCGCATCGCATCAGAACTATGTAGAGGGGCCGATATCAATACACCATGCGATATCCAGACCCAATAACATTGTAAAGGGGATTTGATATAATTTCAAGTCTGTAATAGAGCCATTTTCAATGTATTTTAGTGATTCTATGGTATTTCCAAAATACAAATGGACAGAGCCCTCCTGATATGCGATATGCGATATGCGACCTGTGGGCAGACTTGATGGGGGGTTGAACAATATTTAAAGGACTTTGAAGTCCGACATATCACATTTTGTGTAGTTTTTCTCTGTTAAAATGTATTTTCATTGTGTTTGACAGAGCACGACCGTTACAAGCATTTAGGAGGCTCGAAGCACTCTAACATTACGAAATGGGTGGCCAACTCTTCTCCATGCGTTGAGAAATGATGGTATAACGCTGGAGAAGGATTCAAAGCGTTCAAGAGGCGGGGGAGACCAAGAGACAGGTCCATGAAACAAATAGGCAGCGCATATTTTTGGTTATGAAGCCACAAACAAAGAGCATAGCAAAGGGGGTAGAAGCAGTATTGCAGGAAAATTCTGAGACAGAGTGACAACGAGCACTGAGGGAGTCTATGTACTCATAGAGAAACTTGAGAGGTTCAAGTAAAGCTTTTATTATTGTATTCTCTTTGTGTGCGAGGCTCAAGTTGAGCTCACTATTGTAAAAAGAACTCTGCTGAAGACATAATAGAGAGGCCACCAGTGAAGGCTAGACCAAGAGATGTAGCCTAGGAGTATTGGCTGAACTCCTTAATAAATTTGCTGTGTCACGTGTTATCTATTATGTTTTGTTTTACTACTTCATTGTATGTGCATTTCGCAATCTTATCGATCCATTGCATAAAATGACATAGAAAAATCCATGCACATAAGTCTATAATACCTTATTATTGTCTTAGATCCCATTACAGATCAATTTCTTTCGTGAAGGAACTAAATTCCCTGACGCTACCACAATCCCTCGACTGATTATCTTCCACAACACCCCCATATTTTATGCTTCAAACCAAATTTAATATTCAGGTTTCATGCTGACCCTGAAATTACTTCCTATATAAGGTGGACAAAGTCACTTTTTTTCCATATCGACTATACAAGGAAAAAAATTATTCCATGTAAGGCTTAGTATCTGCTATTGCATTCATATTATACTTTTTCCTATAGTTATTGGTTACAAAAATGTACTTTGTTTTTATGTTTTGTTTCTGACTGTCATTAGTTACAACAATGTGGTTTCAACTTTCAAGCCAAGAAGATAAGTTGAAAGTTGTTTGTGTTTTAAATAATAATAAAAATGTAGTATCTCATTGTTTAGTTGGAATCGATGCAGTAGATTTCGGCATTGTGTTTTAAGAAAACGTTTGTATTTGAAAATATGACATCTCACTCCATCAGACAGACTTATGGAAATTCCTATTATTGAAGGTGAATTCAACACAAGAAATAGTAATGTTAATGACAAGTGCACTCCTTTGGACAGATCCATCCACTTGTGATATGTCGACATGATTGGTCATGCTTCTACATATCTAAGATTAGATGGGGTTGTTGTGCTGGGAGGAAATTAATTTCTTTTCTCCAATTTATTAAATCATTTTCAATTAAGAAATTGTACAATATAATTTTTAGTTATTTTAATTTAAGGATCTTGTAAACTGTAGTTTTCTGTTATTTTAGTTCTCTGCGGATCTCAAAATAACTCGTTTATAAATTGAAACAAATGTATTCTTATATCAAATGTTATTCTAGGTTATAGTTTGGTCTTTGCAAAGCATTTCTCCTTTTGTTATTATTCATATTTTTATTATTTGCAACATGCAATTGTAAGCCAAAAGGATTAGCAGAATGTCTGTGTTTTAATTGAATTTATAGTCATTCTCACTTTTTGGTGGAAGCCCATGCAAAACCTCAACATTGTATTTGTTAAATTAAAATTATGTACGTAAAATAAATGGTGTCTCTTTCAATCAAGCAGCTAAATGGAAATTGTGTTTTCTTAAGGGTGAATAACACAAAACAAGTGGCAACTTTAAAGGAATTTCCCTCCTTTAGAAGCATCTGTATGCTTATGATACGCAGAGATGATTGATCCCACCTCGACATATTTAGGATTTTGCGGAGTTGCAGCATGGGGGAGTACATTGATTTTTTTCCTCCATTTATTATTATACTTATCATCGATAGTATATTACTCATTCAATTTATCATTGATTATAGTTGTGTTTGACCAAAAAAAATTGCAACTTCTCCATAGTTTAACGTTACCAATTAAATTTTATTATTTTTTCATAATGTTTAAATTTATTTACCTAAAATATATTTGGTTCAATTTTTATAACTCTTATTTTGTAATTATTACTTTTGTACAATTGTAATTAATAAAAAGAACAAAAACTATTATACATCCTAATGAGAGTATAGGTGGCACATCATGGAAGTTTCATGTGTACTAATTGTTTGGTGTATACTTGAAAATAATGAAGAAAGGTTGTTTTACTATTTCAATTGTGTCCTAGATTAGACTTAGATCCTATTTTTTTTTGGATCTGTTATGATATACCTATTTGAATGTATCTTTATATTGTAAATAGTGTGTATCTTTATATTGTAAATAGTGTCCTAGATTAGACTTAGATCCTATTTTTTTTGGATCTGTTATGATATACCTATTTGAATGTATCTTTATATTGTTGTATCGATTTTTGATTATTCAATGAAAGACAGTGTTGTGGAAGCCTCCGGGGATCCTCACCTGAATGTTGCGAGTTTCATTCAATTTAGATTTGTTTTCCATTTTGAGCTGGTATCAGAGCGCAAGGCTCGTCCTGGGTTTGTAATAGTGATTGATGAGGGTGAGTGTTTCTAGTTGAGTGTGGAGTTTTCATCAATTCTACAACATATTGTGTGAAGGATCAAAGTCTTTGTGGTATTTGTTTTTTGGAAGTCATTTTAGTGTTGACTTTTGATCGTTCTTGCATAGAAGAAAAGTGGTCTAACCTACCAAATACGAACCAGTGTGATGTCTAGGTGAGAAGTTATGATTGATGATCGTGTGGTTGTTGGGAGAGTCAATATGTCAATGGTGTTATTCGAAGTTGATATGGTCGTGTGAGTGTGGAGTACTTCTTTGAGTGTTGATTGGAGCAGTTGTGTGAAGAGACAAGGAGCTGAGATCCTTGCTCACATGTCCATTAATTATTTTGAATCTCGCATGAGATGGTAATCGCTACGACATGGAGTGTTCAAAGAAGCTTAGAATCACTTGAAGAGATCTGATTTGTTGGCATTGTTTGCAGGGTATGCCTATTGAGCTTATGCATAGGGTTTTGATCATAGATAAATACTTGTGTATCGACGCTGAGCCATCGAGGGGAGGAGAAGAAATCTCCGTGGCATTGATCGAGAGAGGTATTGTACCTATGAGAGTGGAAGTGTGTGAGAAATGCCAACGTGATGTTACTTGACCACTTTGGAGCAAATTCTGACAGTGCGGAGGAAGAGTTTGTTTTCAGTTCAATCGTATCAGGGAATGATTGAGCAAAGTTCATGGAGTAGCATTGAAATGTTTGTGCTAGGATTGGCACCAGAGCATTATTCAAGGCTAATAGCCCTATGTTACCTTCTTCATCGTGAGAGAGAATATTTGGAAAAGGAGAATTGACGTTGGCACAAATGAGTTCATTTTTTTAAAATTTACGTGAGAAACACATATGGCTCTTAGGAAAAGGTGCACCGGGCATCGTTAACTTCCAAAACTTCATTTTTTGAATTGCAACTCTGCTTAATAAAATCAAGAAGTGTGATGATAGTGGAGTGCTAACCCACCTTGATAAACGTGTGATTTTGAAAGTGGCCAGTGTGAGTGATGGCCCACCGTGAGTGTTGAGAAAGTCCATATTTTGTGAAAGATACACATTTTTTTTAATTGTGTATAATTTAAATTGAGGTCGGATTTATTTGAAACCACTTGAAGAAGCATGCTATCAGTGAAGTTCATGAGGTATGGGGAAAATGGAAAAGTGTCATTGAAGATAGAGATTTTTTGGCAAAATGTCAAATCCACTTGTAGAGACATACTTGAATGAGGAAAATAAATTGGATGACACCAACTATGTTAATGGAAATTGAAGATACAAACAGTTATCGAACGCTAGCGTTTAGACCATCACAAAGGGAGAAGAAGCAAAACTTGTGGCAGGCGCGACAACTGCATCGATTTAAGACTAGGAGAAGAGGGAGAACAAAGAAAAAGTACTATTAAGGTTGTTTATTAAAGATAACATAATCCCTCACATCTGTGATTGCAAGACATCTAGTGAAACTTGGAATACACTAAAGGAATTGTATGAAACCGAAAATACAAATTGATTCCTCTTTCTGAAAAATAAGGTAATGTATAATAAAATGGAAGAAAATGAATTAGTTAGTGCTTTTCTTTCAAGAATTAAAGATTTGAAGGATAATATGGGAGACATAGGAGAATCAATACCTAGTACTGATCTTCTAACAATCACATTAAGTGGAATGTCAGAGGACTATCAAATGATTATTACAGGTATTGCAGCAAGGGAGAAATCTCCCACTTTTGAGGACTTGATAGGTATAGTGATGTAGGAAGAAGAGAGGTGTAGGAACTTGAAGCCTTAGAATCCTGATTTAGCACTTGTGGTGAAGAAGAAATTTTTCAAAGGGAAACAAGGAGGAGGAAGTAAAAGTGGAACTCTATATCAAAAAAGGCCATTTCTAAAACCAAATCGAGGTATGTCATCTGTTATAAATGAAGATGGATCCCTCTAAGGTTGTAGTCATCGTAAACAAGCCTAAACCCAAGTCTGCTACTGAAGTTAGAAGCTTCCTACAGGCAGCACAATATTGGAGAAAGTTTATTGCTAACTTTTCCTTAATTGCAACTCCTTTACATGCATTGATAGGATTGAACAAGGTGTTTTAGTGGAGAGGAAAACAACAAAAATCATTTGACACCTTGAAATAAAAAATTAGTACAGCACCAGTAATAGCATTGCAAAATCTTCAACAACCATTTGAGATCGAAACAGATGCCAGTGATTATGCCATGGGAGCAGTGTTGATACAACATGGTAAACCCATATGCTACCATTATGAGACTTTTAGTTCTGTAGTAGTTAATTATCCTACATATGATAAGGAATTGTATGCAGTAGTTCAGAGTGTGAAGAAGTGGAAACATTACTTAAAGGGCAAAGAAACAATTATACATACTGATCATCAGCCACTTCAGTACTTGCACTCACAAACTAAGTTGCAACAATCAAGACACTATAGGTGCATGGGTTTCTTACAGCAGTTTCATTTAGTCATCATATATAAAAATGGCATACACAATAAAGTTGCAGATATGTTGTCCAGACCAATCACAAAAGCATCTACTATACTTAAGCATAAATGCACAAAAGCTACATTGGACAATATGCTCAAGATATAGACTTTAAAGATATATATGCCGCTTTAAGTAATGACAAAAGGGTAGAAGAATTGGATTACTATCTTAAGGAACAACTCTTGTATCATTTGGGGAAGCTAAGAATTCCACAAACAGAGAGAATTAATATAATTAGGGAAGCACATACTTCTTTGATATCAGGTCATTTTAGTGTAAGCAAAACAATTGCACAACTACAAAGATACTGCCATTGGCCAAAATTGCAAGAAACGATTTCTAGATTTGTAAGAGGGTGTACCATGTGTGCTAAAAGCAAGCCCAACAATAGAAAACTAGGCTTGTACACTCCACTTCCAGTCCCTTCCCATCCTTGGGAAAGTGCTTCCATGGACTTTGTTGGGGGATTGCTAAAATCTAGAAAGGGATACGACTATTTATATGTTATTGTGGACAGGTTTAGTAAAATGTGTATTCTAATACCTTGTATTAAGCAAATTACAGCTGAACAAATAGCGAAATTTTTCTTTCAGCATGTCTGGGTGCATTTTGGGTTACCCACTTCCATAGTATCTGATCGAGACTCTCGATTTGTTGGGAGTTTTTGGTCAAGTCTGTGGGAATCAATGGACACCAGACTGAAAAAAAAGCACAACCTTTCATCCATAGATAGATGGCCAAACAAAGTTATTCAACCGGCCAGTAATCCAGTTGCTCAGGGGTTATTACAGTAAGCATCCCAAGATTTGGGATGAACATTTATGTTATGTGCAACATGCTTACAACCGTGCTAAACACTCTTATACACAGAAATCTCCTTTTGAGACCTGTTTTGGTTTTATACCAAGGTCTCCCTTAGATTTTGTCTTTGAAAAGGACATAGCAGTTCCTGGACATAGTGATGTGGATAAAGCAACCAGATTCATTGAACAGATCCAAGAGATTCACCAGGCAGTGCAGGGAAAACTGGAAAAGAGCCAAGCCAAATACAAGGCAAGGCATTATAAACACTAGGTGGAGCATAGCTTCCAAGTTGGCAATCAAGTTTGGCTGTATATCATCAAGGACAGAATGCAAGGTGAAGGGAAGAAGCTGAAGCCAATAAGGTATGGAACTTTTAAGGTACTTGAGAAAGTTGGTGAGAATGCTTTCCACCTTGATCTACCAGCATACATACACATATATTCAGTGGTAAATGCAGAAAACTTAAGACTGTTTGAACCTTCTCTAATTGAAGATCCCGAAGACCAAAGTCAACTGCCTTCCATTGATGATCTATTGCCTAAATACCTCAATGAGCTGCAAGAAGATACAATTCTGGATAGGAAGGTGAGGAATATGCGTAGAGGGGATGTGGAGTACCTTAGAATTGGACTCAAAGGTTCAAAATCCAGTAGTGCTAAATGGATAGAGATTGGGCAAGTGAGGCAACATGTATCGTCACTTAATTGATGCTTGAAAACCAACTTTTGGTGGTCCAAAATACTTTTTTCAATGGGAAGGCGTGATCCAAATGGATCCAAGAATGCCTCTAAGTCTTCATGAAACTATTAAACATCATGCCAAAGCCAAAAATCCTTTAAAGGATTGAAAACATTGAAAGTGGGACACCCTTAACAGAGCGGAGAAACACTATAGGGAGACCCAAAACCCGTGAAATCGTGAAAAAAACAGTGTAACTGCAAGTGGAATAGGTAATGCATAGTAGCCATCCGATCTGGTCGATCAACAGTCAAGATCGGATCGGCGATCACAATCGTTGGTTACCTTCGGTAGAGATCGGCGGCATATACTCAAGAGTAGCGATCGCGAACGACGATATCAGCACTTAACATATGTATATGGGGACGGTGATTGATGGAGTTGGTATGGACCATCGATTAGGTGCACAGATTGATGGCCCATGTTACATCGCCAAATCACTATCAGGGATTGCAGAAGCGTTTACCATAGGGAAGGGTTATTGCAATGAGCGATTGCGATATATCGCATTTCCGCATCGCATCAGAACTATGTAGAGGGGCCGATATCAATACACCATGCGATATCCAGACCCAATAGCATTGTAAAGGGGATTTGATATAATTTCAAGTCTGTAATAGAGCCATTTTCAATGTATTTTAGTGATTCTATGGTATTTCCAAAATACAAATGGACGGAGCCCTCCTGATATGCGATATGCGATATGCGACCTGTGGGCAGACTTGATGGGGGGTTGAACAATATTTAAAGGACTTTGAAGTCCAACATATCACATTTTGTGTAGTTTTTCTCTGTTAAAATGTATTTTCATTATGTTTGACAGAGCACGACCGTTACAAGCATTTAGGAGGCCCGAAGCACTCTAACACTACGAAATGGGTGGCCAAGTCTTCTCCATGCGTTGAGAAATGATGGTATAACGCTGGAGAAGGATTCAAAGCGTTCAAGAGGCGGGGGAGACCAAGAGACAGGTCCATGAAACAAATAGGTAGCGCATATTTTTGGTTATGAAGCCACAAACAAAGAGCATAGCAAAGGGGGCAGAAGCAGTATTGCAGGAAAATTCTGAGACAGAGTGACAGAGAGCACTGAGGGAGTCTATGTACTCATAGAGAAACTTGAGAGGTTCAAGTAAAACTTTTATTATTGAATTCTCTTTATGTGCGAGGCTCAAGTTGAGCTCACTATTGTAAAAAGAACTCTGCTGAAGACATAATAGAGAGGCCACCACTGAAGGCTAGACCAAGAGATGTAGCCTAGGAGTATTGGCTGAACTCCTTAATAAATTTTCTGTCTCATGTGTTATCTATTATGTTTTATTTTACTACTTCATTGTATGTGCATTTCGCAATCTTATCGATCCATTGCATAAAATGACATAGAAAAATCCATGCACATAAGTCTATAATACCTTATTATTGTCTTAGATCCCATTACAGATCAATTTCTTTCGTGAAGGAACTGAATTCCCTAACGCTACCACAATCCCTCGACTGATTATCTTCCACAACACCCCCATATTTTATGCTTCAAACCAAATTTAATATTCAGGTTTCATGCTGACCTTGAAATTACTTCCTATATAAGGTGGACAAAGTCACTTTTTTTCCATATCGACTATACAAGGAAAAAAATTATTCCATGCAAGGCTTAGTATCTTCTATTGCATTCATATTATACTTTTTCCTATAGTTATTGGTTACAAAAATGTACTTTCATGACATGAAGATGTATCTGCGACTCCATATCTCTTTGTTTTTATGTTTTGTTTTTGTCTGTCATTAGTTACAAAAATGTGGTTTCAACTTTCAAGCCAAGAAGATAAGTTGGAAGTTGTTTGTGTTTTAAATAATAATAAAAATGTAGTATCTCATTGTTTAGTTGGAATCGATGCAGTAGATTTGAGCATTGTGTTTTAAGAAAACGTTTGTATTTGAAAATATGACATCTCACTCCATCAGACAGACTTATGGAAATTCCTATTATTGAAGGTGAATTCAACACAAGAAATAGTAATGTTAATGACAAGTGCACTCCTTTGGACAGATCCATCCACTTGTGATATGTCGACATGATTGGTCATGCTTCTACATATCTAAGATTAGATGGGGTTGCTGTGCTGGGAGGAAATTAATTTATTTTCTCCAATTTATTAAATCATTTTCAATTAAGAAATTGTACAATATAATTTTTAGTTATTTTAATTTAAGGATCTTGTAAACTGTAGTTTTCTGTTATTTTATTTCTCCGCGGATCTCAAAATAACTCGTTTATAAATTGAAACAAATGTATTCTTATATCAAGTGTTATTCTAGGTTATAGTTTGGTCTTTGCAAAGCATTTCTCCTTTTGTTATTATTCATATTTTTATTATTTGCAACATGCAATAGTAAGCCAAAAGGATTAGCAGAATGTCTGTGTTTTAATTGAATTTATAGTCATTCTCACTTTTTGGTGTAAGCCCATGCAAAACCTCAACATTGTATTCGTTAAATTAAAATTATGTACGTAAAATAAATGGTGTCTCTTTCAATCAAGTAGCTAAATGGAAATTGTGTTTTCTTAAGGGTGAATAACACAAAACAAGTGGCAACTTTAAAGGAATTTCCCTCCTTTAGAAGCATCTGTATGCTTATGATAGGCAGAGATGATTGATCCCACCTCGACATATTTAGGATTTTGCGGAGTTGCAGCATGGGGGAGTACATTGATTTTTTTCCTCCATTTATTATTATACTTATCACAGATAGTATATTAGTCATTCAATTTTGCATTGATTATAGTTGTGTTTGACCAAAAAAAATTGCAACTTCTCCATAGTTTAACGTTACCAATTAAATTTTATTATTTTTTCATAATGTTTAAATTTATTTACCTAAAATATATTTGGTTCAATTTTTATAACTCTTATTTTGTAATTATTACTTTTGTACAATTGTAATTAATAAAAAGAACAAAGACTATTATACATCCTAATGAGAGTATAGGTGGCACATCATGGAAGTTTCATGTGTACTAATTGTTTGGTGTATACTTGAAAATAATGAAGAAAGGTTGTTTTACTATTTCAATTGTGTCCTAGATTAGACTTAGATCCTATTTTTTTTGGATCTGTTATGATATACCTATTTGAATGTATCTTTATATGGTTGTATCGATTTTTGATTATTCAATGAAAGACGGTGTTGTGGAAGCCTCCGGGGATCCTCACCTGAATGTTGCGAGTTTCATTCAATTTAGATTTGTTTTCCATTTTGAGCTGGTATCAGAGTGCAAGGCTTGTCCTGGGTTTGTAATAGTGATTGATGAGGGTGAGTGTTTCTAGTTGAGTGTGGAGTTTTCATCAATTCTACAACATATTGTGTGAAGGATCGAAGTCTTTGTGGTGTTTGTTTTTTGGAAGTCATTTTAGTGTTGACTTTTGATCGTTCTTGCATATAAGAAAAGTGGTCTAACCTACCAAATACGAACCGGTGTGATGTCTAGGTGAGAAGTTATGATTGATGATCGTGTGGTTGTTGGGAGAGTCAATATGTCAATGGTGTTATTCGAAGTTGATATGGTCGTGTGAGTGTGGAGTACTTCTTTGAGTGTTGATTGGAGCAGTTGTGTGAAGAGACAAGGAGCTGAGATCCTTGCTCACATGTCCATTAATTATTTTGAATCTCGCATGAGATGGTAATCGCTACGACATGGAGTGTTCAAAGAAGCTTAGAATCACTTGAAGAGATCTGATTTGTTGGCATCGTTTGCAGGGTATGCCTATTGAGCTTATGCATAGGGCTTTGATCATAGATAAATGCTTGTGTATCGACGCTGAGCCATCGAGGGGAGGAGAAGAAATCTCTGTGGCATTGATCGAGAGAGGTATTGTACCTATGAGAGTGGAAGTGTGTGAGAAATGCCAACGTGATGTTACTTGACCACTTTGGAGCAAATTCTGACAGTGCGGAGGAAGAGTTTGTTTTCAGTTCAATCGTATCAGGGAATGATTGAGCAAAGTTCATGGAGTAGCATTGAAATGTTTGTGCTAGGATTGGCACCAGAGCATTATTCAAGCTAATAGCCCTACGTTACCTTCTTCATCGTGAGAGAGAATATTTGGAAAAGGAGAATTGATGTTGGCACAAATGAGTTCATTTTTTTTAAATTTACGTGAGAAACACATATGGCTCTTAGGAAAAGGTGCACCGGGCATCGTTAACTTCCAAAACTTCATTTTTTGAATTGCAACTCTCCTTAATAAAATCAAGAAGTGTGATGATAGTGGAGTGTTAACCCACCTTGATAAACGTGTGATTTTGAAAGTGGCCAGTGTGAGTGATGGCCCACCATGAGTGTTGAGAAAGTCCATATTTTGTGAAAGATACACATTTTTTTTAATTGTGTATAATTTAAATTGAGGTCGGATTTATTTGAAACCACTTGAAGAAGCATGCTATCAGTGAAGTTCATGAGGTATGGGGAAAATGGAAAAGTGTCATTGAAGATAGAGATTTTCTGGCAAAATGTCAAATCCACTTGTAGAGACATACTTGAATGAGGAAAATAAATTGGATGGCACCAACTATGTTAATGGAAATTGAAGATACAAACAGTTATCGAACGCTAGCGTTTAGACCATCACAAAGGGAGAAGAAGCAAAACTTGTGGCAGGCGCGACAACTGCATCGATTTAAGACTAGGAGAAGAGGGAGAACAAAGAAAAAGTACTATTAAGATTGTTTATTAAAGATAACATAATCCCTCACATTTGTGATTGCAAGACATCTAGTGAAACTTGGAATACACTAAAGGAATTGTATGAAACCAAAAATACAAATTGATTCCTCTTTCTGAAAAATAAGATAATGTATATTAAAATGGAAGAAAATGAATTAGTTAGTGCTTTTCTTTAAAGAATTAAACATTTGAAGGATAATATGGGAGACATAGGAGAATCAATACCTAGTACTGATCTTCTAACAATCACATTAAGTGGAATGTCAGAGGACTATCAAATGATTATTACAGGTATTGCAGCAAGGGAGAAATCTCCCACTTTTGAGGACTTGATAGGTATAGTGATGTAGGAAGAAGAGAGGTGTAGGAACTTGAAGCCTCAGAAACCTGATTTAGCACTTGTGGTGAAGAAGAAATTTTTCAAAGGGAAACAAGGAGGAGGAAGTAAAAGTGGAACTCTATCTCAAAAAAGCCATTTCTAAAACCAAATCGAGGTATGTCATCTGTTATAAATGACTTTGGAATGAAATTTGTTTATCGTGGTAAAAGTGGGCACCTTTCTAGAGGTTGTTATAAGAAGAAAAGTGATAAAGCTATCCATAATAAGCACAAATACATTCAAGACATTTTGCAGGAGAAGTCCTGAACTTTGATCTAAACAACCTTAAGTTGTTTGTGTCTAATGATGTGTTTTATGCTGAAGCAGATGATTATAATGCTTAGTTTGTGGACTCTTGAGCTTTAATTCACATGAAATGCAACAAATTCAAGGAAATAAGAAATGGCAGAAACATTTACCTTGGAGATGATCATGCAGATCATATTATGGGATATGGAGATATTCTAGTGACATTACCAAATGACAGTTTCAGGCGCATTCATAATGTTATGTATGTGCCCAGGATCAAGATAAATTTGATTTTCGTGTCCACAATTACAGATCAGAATCGAAAGGTTGAATTCTTCAAAACACACTACATAGTAAAAGACTTGCTGGATCACTGCAAACTTGTTGCTTTAGGAGTTAGAGTTGGAGGCCTGTACAAGCTTGATGTCACCAAAAAGAGTCATCAAGCACTGGCTTCTATAGTTGTGTCAACAAAAATTATTTGGCACCAAAGGTATGGTCATATCAATTATCGTGACATGTTGTTGTTTTAGAAACAAAGAATAGTTGAAGGAATTCCTATGTTATAGAATAGGTATGTTTCTTATGAAGGTTCTGCATTAGAAAAAATTCATAGAGATGAATTCCCATCTAATTCTGATAAGAGAATAAGATATGTATTAGAACTTGTGCGTTATGATGTTTGTGGACCCATGCAAACTAGATCCATAGGAGATGCTTGTTGTTTTCTTCATTTATTTATGATTGCACAAGGTACACTTGGGTGTACTTCCTTAGGAAAAAAAGTGATGTCTTTGAATATTTCAAAGAATTCGAAAATATGGGCGAGAAGCAAACATGGAAATTTCTAAAGATCCTCCATTCAGATCAAGGGGGAGAATAGAGTTTGGGGAACTTCATCAATTACTACAATGATCATGGAAAAGTGAAACAATTTACAGTACCCTACACTCCATAGCAGAACGGTGTTGCATAAAGGAAAAATAGAAATTTGGTGGAGTGTGCACAAAGTATGATCAAAGGTAAGAACCTATCAAATGATTTTTGGGCAGAGGCCATCAATACTATTGTTTATTTAAATAACGAAAGTCCAACAATGTATCTTCATCTTAAGACCCCATTCGAAGACTTGTATTATTTTAAGCTAGCAGTTCATCATTTGAGGGTATTTGGGTGTAAGGCCTTTCCACATATTCAGAAGGAGAACAGAAATAAAATTTATGCTAAACGTATAAAATGTATTTTTGTAGGAAATTGTTCATAATTTAAAGCATATAAAATGTTTGCAAGTAGAGATGTAATTTTCCATGAGAAGGGAGATGAAGGCAACAAGGAAAATAGCTATGAAAGGTGGCACGTACTTCCTAAAGTTGAAGACAATAAAGAAGAAGCATAAGATAGTCACAACAAAAGCTTGAGGAGAATCTAGTGATATGGACATCACCACCAGCCAAAGTCCACCTCGAGGTGGAGAAGTACCTTCAGAGAACAAGGGTGGAGACAATGAAGTGCGAAGGATATCTACTCAACACATTTTCGTACTTGAAAGGTATAAGGACTTTGCCCTGATGAGAAGTTTTTTGAATGTCATGGAACCCATTAGTTTCAATGAAGCTAATGAATATGCAGAGTGGAGAAAGCAATGAAGGAAGAATACAAATCTATAATTAAAAATAATATCTAGGAATTGACTGAATTGCCTAAAGTTAAAGAGCCCATAGGATGTAAATGGTTATAAAAACCCAATTCTAAATAAGATGTCAGTATAGATAAATATAAAGCTAGATTGGTGGCAAAATGGTACTCACAAAAAGAGGGTATTGACTATGCAGAAACATTTTCACCTGTAACTAAATTAAAAACAATTATATTGTTAATTGCAGTAGCTACAAATTACCATTGAAATTTTCATCAATTAGATGTAAAATATTCTTTTCTGAATGGTAACTTAAAGGAGGAGGTGTATTTGACACTACCTGAAGGGTTTTTGAAAAAGGGGCAAGAAAATTTAGTTTTCAGATTAACCAAAGCTTTGTATGGGCTGACGTAGGTCCCCAGGTCATGGTATGAGAAGATAGATTCCTTATTTCTTCAGCAGAGTTTTATGATAAGTAAAAATGATCCAAATATTTATACCAAATTTGATACAAAGGGGTAAATAGTATTGATTTCCTTGTATGTTGATGATTTAATTATTACAAGAAATTCTGAAAAACTAATTAATGGAGTTAAAGTGTAGATGTCACAAGTATTTAAGATGAAAGATCTTGGTGTGTTACATTGTTGTCTAGGTCTTGAAGTTTGGAGAGACGCTAGTCATAATTTTGTCTCTCAAGGAAAATATGTCAAAGAATTGGTTAAGAAGTTTAAAATGGATCAATGTAAAGTTGCTTTTGTTTCAATGTAACAGAATGTAAAACTTCAGTTTGATGATGGATCAAAGGAGGTTGATGGTACAATGTATACACAACTAGTGGGAATTATATTACTGCAACCGGACCTGACATAGCATACTTTGTTAGTGTCTTAAGCCAGTTGATGATGAAACCTCTGGAAAGCCCTTGGAGAGTAGAAAAATATGTACTCAGGTATCTTAAAGGAACAATTAATTTTGGTCTTAAGTATACTTAGTCATTTAATGTTGAGCTGACACGTTACTCAGATTCAGATTGGGATGGTAATATAGATGATAGGAGATCTACTACAAGATATGGTTCTAGCATTGTATCCAAGATTTTTTCATAGAGTAGCAAGATTAAGAATCCAACTATATCATTATCATCTGCTAAGGCAGAATATAAAAATTTGTGTGTAGGAACTTGCGAAGTTGTTTGGTCGAGGAGAGTTCTTCAAGATGTCCGAGAAGAAAAAAAATAAGGCTACAGTGATCAAATTTGACAACCATAGATCGATTAAGTTATAAAACAACCCAATGTATCATGCAAGAAAAAAGCATGTTGATGATCAATTTCATTTTATTAGAGAGAAGATACGGTCGAAAGAAATTTTTCTTGAATATTGCAATACTTGTGAAATTGTTGTTGATATTTTCGCTAAGCCCCTAGAGAAGATGAATTTTGATTGTTTAGGGAGATGCTAGGTGTGGAAATAAATCATTTCTCCATTAAGGGGGAGACTTAACAATAATGGAGAAATATTCTTTTACTGTTTAGATTGTGTCCTAGATTAGATTTAGATCTCATTTTTCTGGGATTTGTTTTGATCTCCCTATTTGAAGGTATCTTTATATGATTTTATTGATTGTTTTATTATTCAATTAAAGCCAACGTTGTGGTAGCTTCAAGGGCTCCTCACCTGAGTTTTGCGATTATCATTCAATTTGGTTTTGTCTTCTATTTTGAGTGTTTTACACATCCAATGAGTTATGAATATCCAAATCATGCATGCAAATTATTCCACGCTGCCATTTTCAAATTCCAAGAAACTTGGTAACTTGATAGTGTCATCAATTAGCTATTCAAATCAGCGTTATTATTTCTGGCCTTGTAGTGGACACGATGGGGAGAGAATTTCAAGTTGCAATAGGACTCATTTTCCAGTGATAACAGGGGACAGATAATTCACTTCACATTTATTAAATTATATTTTATTACATAATTTTAAACATTGGTGATATGGATCGAGTGATTCAGTGATATATTATTGCCCAGTTATTGCATAATTTAAAAATTACATGGAGATATATGGAAGTGATTCAATGTGATATTATTACACAATTTTTTTTTAATATTATGATCATACACGTTAACATAATATCTTTTTCATCTTTATCATAAGGACATTCCCATTTGAAGAAAAGAAAATGCCAATATGTGAAGTTTGGAAAATTGTATAAACATATCAATTAAATAGATATATATTTGGTGAATCAGTTGTTAAATACAAGATAAAATGACGAGAAATATTTGTATTACATATGTCGGAATTGAAACAAATCGGATTTGTTAAGAATCCATGGAAATTTGAATTGAGCTGATAGGATCCCACTTGTTATAACATCATTGTCTGCATTGATTTGGTTCAAAGAATTAATATACATTCCCAACAATTAGAAACACATAAATCTAAACAATTAGAAACATAAAAATATAATTTCATTTAGTATATATATTTTGTCCTGCCTCAAATTTTATGTACGTTTTTATTTATAAAAATATATTTCCAAATTTAATAATTTAAATTATTATTTTTAAATTTAATAATTTTGATCTATTTAAATTAAACTAAATATAGAATAATTATAGTTTAAATGCATAATAACCATATTATATATTTTATAAAATGAAAAAAAATTAAATTATTTTACATTTATCTAATGATTAATCAATGTTCATGAATTCATCATTTACCTATCAAATTGCAACCTTAATATATTTAAACTAGGTTGCAAGTACTAGATACTATGTAGCATTTGGTTTTTTCATGATAAGTTTAATTATCAAATGTTTACTCTCTGTAGATTTCCTATGGTTACAGTTTTCAAATATTCCAACACTTTTATGAAAATATATCTTCTTTATTTACTTCGTTAGTCTTCTATGTGAATATCAAGGAAAATAGCTCTCAACATTGCATGCATGCATTGGAAATACAACATTTATTTCGGAAACTATCTCACTCCTTTATAGTGTTTTTTGCATTTAATCTATTTTCCATCTTTCTATACTTGTCTCTTTTTCTACCCCTTCTTTTCTATCTTTGAAGATAGATTATATATAATAAACAATGGATGGAATGCACAAAACTCTATGTTGTAGAACTCCGTGAGAAGTAAAAGGAGAGTCTATAATGTTGGGAGAAGTAGATAACGTAGTCTATTGTAGTCAATGTCACAAGTTCGAGTTTTAGTTTGGAAATGATTAAGTTAGGTTTGTGTTTGAATTTTTTGATGAGGTTTAGATGAGGTTCACCATTAGGTTCATATATTCATGCCTACATTTTTTTTTTTTTATCTTGCTTACGAATAAATTAATTAAGTCATGTGCCCATCAAACATAACTTAGTACCAAAATCCATTGTTGGACATGTTATAAAGTGTAGCTAGGTTTGGTCTTCATAAATTATATTTGAGTCATAATGAAATGTATTTATCAAAAGAAAAAGAAAATTATTATTATTAATATGAATTATTAAAGCATGGGTTTCATGCTTGGGTCATCATTTTTTAGGTCAAAGTCCCCATTGAGGACTTCTAAGAACTATATTGAGTCATTAGAGTCATTAGAGTTTGAAATGAAGGACTTGGGGCCCATGCACTACATTCTGGGCATGGAAGTATGGCAAGGTGATGGGGAAATTTTTGCCTCTCGGGAAAAGTATGCCAATAAGATATTGAAAAGGTTCCAAATGGATAACAGTAAACCCATGGAGACTCCTCTAGCAGGTAACTGGAGGAAGGAGGATGCTACATCCAATGAAGTAGTGGAAGCTACCATTTACAAGAAGCTTGTGGGTTCACTCATGTATTTGGTGAACACACGACTGGACATGTTCTACGCAGTTAACCATACTAGTCAAGCTATGGTTATGCTGACCAAGATGTATTAGAAGGTGACGAAGAATGTGTTGAGATACCTCAGAGGCATTACTCAGTATGGTTTATGGTACTGATAGATAGAGGGAGTGAAGCTTGAAGGCTTCACTGATGCTAATTAGGCAAGGAGTCCATCCGATGGGAAGAGCACATTAGGAGGGATCTTCAGTATTGGGTCAATAGGTGTTTCTTGGTATAGCAGGAAACAAAGATCAATTGCACTTAGTTTAGCAGAGGAAGAGGACATGGCTACTAGTCAAGAAACTTGTGAGGCCATCTGGATGAGGAAGATTTCAGTTGGATTATTTGGTCGGATGATGAATCCAATTATGATTTATTGTGACAACAAGAGTTGTATCACTCTTTGAAAATCCAGTTTTTCATGATTGGTCCAAGCACATTGATATTCGGTATCATCATCTTCGAGATTGTGTGCAGAGGCGGATTATGTTGTTGGAGTACATTCCCATTGAGGAGAAGGATGAATATATCTTGACAAAGGCATTGTCAAGATGTAAATTTGAGTTTCACAGAGACAGGATCGGGGTAGATGATAATCTCTTTCTTGTTGAGAGGGATTGTTAAAAATAAAAACAAGAAATTCTAATTTAATTTGTCCTTGAATTAAATTGTGAATTAAAATTGTAATTCCATTCTCATAGAAAGTTGTAATAGTTAGTTAAGTTAAATTGACTTAATTGACTTAGCAAATTTGAGTTGGAAGTCTATCTAGAGCCATGTAGAGTGATCCATAGATTTTAGGGGCCCAGGTCGAGTTCTTTGGAGTTGTAATTAGATAAGTCAGTCTAACTGAGTTATAGCCAGTTAAACTAGTTCTAACTATTAGAGGAACTAGTAGAGGTCTAGTAGTGGATTAGTGCACCATTGCATCAACCAGTACCACACCAATTAACTGAATATTCACGCACAAATAATTCATGTATGTTAGTTCAGAGGAAGACCCAATTGAGACTAGAGTGCAGGGGCAATGTACTATTAGTTGTATAATTTTCTGAGTTGTACAGATGGTGCATGCAATGAGTTGAGGACTTATGTTTGGATTGTGTAGTTATGGAGGAAGGATTTCCAAATTAAATATGGGTTTATTCTCTAAGGAATTGTGCAAGGTAGTAGGGGCTTGGGATGCACCATAATTGGCTATGTGTTGGTTTGAGTTGGCTTATGAGGCAGAGAGTTAGATCATACTTGTGCAGGGATTGTTCTAGTGTGAACAAGCATTGTATTTTCTTCTCAGATCTTCCAGTTTTTTCAATATAGATAGTTGGGGTTTTTAGTAGTTTCCTTCCCCGGAGAAATGTTGTGTTATGTGCGATTGATTATCGATCATTTTTTGTTTCCGTTGAGAAGAGTAGAGTATATTCTTGTCTTATGTTTTAGTATATCACATGATTTGTTGAATCTACAAAAAAATTTACAAGGGTTATCATCTACAAAAGGAACAAAGGGTTGACTTGGTGTGGAGGAAGTTTGTGTCTAGAGTCTTGGATTATCTCATGAAACCATTGAAGGAAGACTTCTTGGCTAGGTTTTCTCCTAGATTGAGGTTTTTCCCTTGCTGTCTGCCTACATATGGAGTCTGTGATCTTTGTGTTATTATTTTGGTAATTGCTTGATGAACTAAAGATAATAGAAGAACATAAGAAGATATAAGATCATCACAAGTAATTATCAACATAAATAAAATATTTCTACCTTTTTTATTTTCTAACATGGTTTTAGAGCTAAGGTGAAGAAGGAGGAAAAAGAAATCTCAAATATCTATTGAAAGGAGAATAAGGAGTTTTAAGAAGTTTGAATAAGGGTCATCAAAAGGATCATATAAGAAGTTAAGTCTACCATCTTTAGGGACAATGTCTAACTCAATGAAGGGAGAGAAAAAATTAGAAGTAGCATCCAACTACAGGGCATGGAAGAAGAGGATATACCTCATCCTCGAGAAGGATAAAGTTTTAGATCTAGTTAAAGGAAAGGTAAAGAAGCCTACGAATGAGTCAAGTGATGCAAAAAAGGAAAAGTTAGGGAAACATAAATATTTGCCATGATACTAATGGTGGATGGAATAAAGGATAACCTCATCCCTTACATATCCAACAAATATTCTGCTCAAGAGATGTGTGAGGTATTATCCAAATTATTCACAATCAAGCATATTGGTGAAATTGCAATTCTTAAGAATGAAATGAGATCTATAAAGATGGAAAAGGAAGATATTGTGGTATCCTTCTTTTTGAGAATAGCTAGAATTAGAGATGAACTCCAGGCAATCAATGAGATAGTACCTGAAAAATAGATTGTAATCACCGCACTTCTAATATTACCAACATCATTGAGTGCCCTCTCATCAGGTCTCAAAATTTGGAAGGAAAGTCCTACATTCGAGAAATTATTTAATGCATATAGCCAAGAAGAAGTCACAATTTCTCTAGTAAGAAACAAAGATAATGAAGAGAAGAAAATATCAAATGGCTATTGTGCTCATCACAAGAATAAAGGACCCTTTAAAAAGTATAAGGGGCCTAGAATGAAGATAGACCTATCCAATTTTGAATGCTACAATTGTCACAAGATGGGTCATAGGAGCAATTGTCTTGAGAATTTGAGGAATAGAAAAAGAAACAGGGATCATGCAAATGTTTTCGAAGAAGGATATCCAAAGAAGAACAAGACTGAAGAATCATAAATAAAGTACTTATACTACTAAGTTCATCTACTCTAAGTTTTTTAATTGTTCTGTGTTTTCATTTTTAGTACTTATAGGCTTAGCGTACTTTGGAAAAAACATTATTGAATTGTTTTGTTAAATTTATAGGTATTCCTCAAGATTGGATTCTGAGGGAACCTTCACCATTTTTCCAAAGATAAGTATCCTAGTCATTATATTTTATATTTGGTTTTCCTTTTCATATCTATATGTTTTTACATTAGATTCTAATAACAATTCTTTTAGTATTTTCCTTGTTTAGGAAAAGCTTGTTTATATGCTCAAGGGCTATGAAGAAGATCTTACACGACAAAGAATAGAAGTTATATTGAAATTGATATCATATAAGGTTTTCCTAACTCAAAGGTATGGCTTAAAATATAATTTTTGTTTCTCTTCGTGATAAAGGCATATTAATTCATTCTAAGAAATCTTCTTTACATTACTAACAAGTGTTATGTATAGGATGTTTGAATCATAGAGATTCTTGTTTTGGTGATTAATAATTATATTAAATCTACCTTCATTAAATCGTCATGTGTTTGGAACCCAAAAGGGTTCTCTGTAAAACCATAACCTAAGGGTATGCCAATGCTAATGTGAAATCCCTATTCTACTTTGGGTTACTAATGAAATCTAGTAAATACTATTCTTTTGAAGTTTGGAGTTTTGATGGTGAATGTCATGTTTGGAGTTTTAATATTGTTATGGAAACCCTAGTTCTTTAGGGTTGAATGATAAAGTTTTCCTAGACCTTGAGGTTTTGGTAAATTAGGGTTTATGATTAAAACCCTTATGTATCGAGAGTAAGCTCCTAAACCCTAACTGTATGTTTGTATGTCTGATTAAAACCCTAGCCTAATCAAGATTGCTATATGTTTGACTTTAAATGTATTGATATTTGTGTCTTGATTTTACCTAATGGATATTGTTTTGATATGCTTGTGCATGATTATGAAATCCTAGATATATGTGCTAACCAAAATTGTTGACGCTCATAAAGTTCTAGGGTTAACAATAAGCCCTAGTAGAAGTTTGATATTCTAAGATATGGTGATATTGTTTCCATTATGATAAAATCTAGGGTTTACAATAAACCTTAGTGGAAGTTTGTCATATCGTTGAAACCTTATATTATGTTGTACTTGATTTTATTTGTTTGTTGACAACTAAGGCTTAGTGTCTCATGTATGGAATCTAGGGTTCATAGTAAATCCTAGTAGAAGTCTAACATATGAATTATGCATTGTAAGTGTACTTGTTTGAATTACTTCTAGGGTTTGCGATTTATTGCAGTAGAGTATGTCATATCTCTTGAATAAATATTGAGACCCTAGATATTGTTATCCATATTAAGTTCCTCAAAAGTCTTGATGATGAAGTCTAGGGTGTATGACAAAACCCTTGCAAGAAGTTGAAGTATAAAAGTATGTATCTCTTGTTGTTTGTGAACCTAACTAAGTTTAGGCATTTGATGTCTAAAAGTATAATGTTTCCATTATTGTAGTTCATGCTTCTATATATGTATTTGATTGCACTTGTTTTCTAACTTGTGCAGTACATAATCTTGAAGATGCTGAAAATATTCATAAGTAAATTTGATTTAATTGATAAACACGATGAAGAAAGATATATCAATGATGATAATCAAGAAGGATGGAAGCCATGAAATATTATTCAATGTTATAGAAAGAAGTTGATCTCCTTAAGTTAAGAGGGAGCCAAGATAAAAGGAAGGATATCTATCAAGTTGAGAGGGAGGGCATATTATATTCATGATGGATACCTTGAAGAAATTGGAGAATGCATATTGAGGTGCTACTAAAAGAAGGAAAGAAATATTTGGTTGTTCCATGTGAAGTAGAAAAGGAAGTTGAATGATTGAGGAATCCTTTGTCAAGATTTGATTGGGAAGCCTCAAAGTCCTACTATGATAAATTGTGAACCAACATCAAGATGTCTAAAGACCCTAAAGGTTTGTGTTTACTCATGAGTATTTGAAAAGTTGTTATTGATTGGGCTTGTGCCTGTTCAGGTAAATCTCTCGAAGTTTTTGAAAAGTGTGCTTGAGGTTAGAGAGATTTGATGTGTTGAGGCATTGTGTGTGTAAAATTCATGGGAGGACATTTGGTCAAAATATGTATTGATGTCTAGTTCCCGAAGTAGTAGAGAGGGTGTTGTTGGTCATAGAAATTTGAACTTGCATTATGCACCTAGTTTCTTGGGTTGATGGTTAATAAGTAAGGCTAATGGTACCTAGGGAGGTTGAAAGCTTTAGTCCATCTTAGTCCCACCCTGATAGATTTCCTTGGTCAAGAATCTAGCTTGTGTTACTGTAAGTGCCTTAACTCTTCATCGTTCATGTTTTTTGAGATCTTCCATGTACTTGTATATGTATGTATGAATGCCTCCCTAGTTAAGAGCGAGTGATGAAAAATGTAACTAGGTTTGGTGTTCATAAAAATAGACAAGTCATAATGAAATGTGTTTATCAAAAGAAATAAAAATAATGTATTATTATTATTAATATGAATTATTGAAGCATGGATTTCATGCTTGGGTCACCATGTTTTAGGTCAAAGTCCTCGTTGAGGACTTCTAAGATTTATACTGAGTCACTAGAGTCATTTTAAGAAGATTTATTATTGAGTCCAATAAGTTATTTGTCACCTCCACACCAAGTCGGCCTAAAGGAGATCAAGTCAGCCTCAAATAGGGTAATTTGACCTCATTGTAAGCCTATATATTGGAGTAGTTCAATTCATTTGGAGAAAACTCAATCACAAGTTCGATATCCAAGAGGAGCAAAAAAAGTGTGAAATTGTAGAAGAAGGAGAAGAACTACTTGGTCAAATATTTTTCTCAGCTAACCACTGGGTTGAATATTTTTTTGGGCTAACTACTGGGTCAAATATTTTTCTGGGATAATTGTTGAGTCAAATATTTTTCTAGGCTAACTATTGGGTAGAAGTTTTGCTAGATCGAAGTTCTGTTGTTGTTGCAAGTTTTTGCTTCTAGGTCGAAGTTGTTGTTGAAAGTGTTATCATCTACAAAAGGAAGAAAGGGTTGACGTGGTGTGGAGGAAGTGTGTGTCTAGAGTCTTACATTATCTCTTGAAACTATTGAATGAACATTTGTTGACTGGATTTTCCCCTAGACTGGCGGTTTTCCATACGTTTTTGCCTACCTCTGGTGTGTGTGATATTTGTGTTATTATTTTGGTAGTTTATTGATGAGGTAAAGATAAAAGAGGAACACAAGAAAACATAATATTATTACAAGTAATTATCAACGTAAAGAATTTTTTTCTACCATTTTGATTTTCTAACAAGACAGAGGAGACAAATAGTAGTAGTTATATGACATTAAAAAACATAATAATGAGCGATGACTCAACCAATAAGATGATCAATCTAAGATATGGTCTTCATTCATTCACAAAATAGATTATATACACATAATTTCTTCTAAATAAACATAGGATAAGTCTCAAGAAAAATCTAGAGAAGAATTATCTATAACTAGGTTTATGTAGAAATTATGGTGTATATTTTCAACTGCTCATGAAGTTTGAATCAAAATAACAAGAGACAAACCTACTCTACTTCTCTGCGAAAATTAAATCACATTTTAGAACAAAAATATCATACATGCAATAAGCAATCAAACACATGCAAATAGTATTTTTCCTGGGGAAAGAAAACTGCTAAAAACCCCAATGCCTACTTGCATTAATATGATGAATAGAGATGTAGTATAATTGCTTTACTCAATTGAGAACAACCTACAAGTGTATAACCTATCTCTCTGCTCACTGAGAAGCTCTAACCCAGGCTTAGTCAATTCCTACCTTTTCTTGGGGCCCTATTTCATTGCACAATTCCTAAGGAAGTTAGACCCCTATTAATTAGGAATTTCCTCCAAAATTCTTACACAATTCCTCAAGGTTGATCACCCGAACTCATGCAACACCTTTTCACTCAACTAATTTACAATTGTTGGTTAATTGCCTTGAAAAATCCACTATAATTGGGCAACTCATATTATTTTCATGCATGATATACTTATTAGCTGATTGATTAGTTAACTAGATGATCTATGAATTAGACTGATGTCCCACTGATTAACTGACCACCAACTAGTTCTATTAACATGTAGAACTAGTTTAGTTTATTACAAATGAAATTAACTCAACCTAGGCTCCTAAAATTTAGGAATCATTATATACTAGTGAAATTCATGCCCTTAACTTGAATTAACTGATATAACTTAGTGGCAAGAGCCATATCACCTAAGTTAACTCCAAGTTTTGTGTTGATATGGAATTTCAAATTTTTCAATTTAATCAAGGCCAAATCAAATTGAGAATTTATTGCTACATTTTTCAACACTCCCTCTAAAAAAGAAAGGGATTATCAATCAACCTTATATTTCACTTGTGTAATGTATCGAATTCAACACCTCTAACTATTGTTGCTGCTACTGCATCATCTTCAACTGAGGAGCATCCAAAAAAACTGAATCAAATGTGTCTACAACTATCTACTAGGAAAATTGCGATGTTGTTGACTTTGCTACTGAGCCTCCTACTCTGCTATCAACACTGCTCTTCACTCCTAAGTATATAAATGACACTGATCCTCTTGCTACTTAATATCGTGCACCCTCGTATCAAGGTTATGATCCATGGGGAGAACACCTCAATGGACCCTTCCCCAAATTTAGGCAATGCTGGGGCTAGGGATTTACATCGCCCCACCTCACTCCTGGAGGCATTAGGGGAATTTTGAGGTCTTAAATGGGCCTCCTAAGAAAAATGTACAACCAAAATAAACTTTATAAGAACAAATGGGATTCAAGATGATAATATCAACCATGGGGGATGATTCATCATTTTTGGAGTAAAAAAGTAAAATGATTAAAAAAATAAAATAATAAAACTACTTTTTGAACTCATATTTTTAGCTTATCTCCCTAAGATTTTACTCAAATTTCAAGTAGGAGTACTTGCTATATGCAAAATTTAACTCCTCATCCAAGGAGTACCCATGTTGCATACTTTTGATGGACCCTGCTACATGAAAAATGAGAAATACATGGAAAAATATGATTGCAATCATGTGTGCAGCTATACATTACTCAATTTTTGAGTGGAAATTCCCCTAATTTATAGATGCATGCATGAATAAATATGATCTACTCCTGCTACTACTACTGCTATGTTGTTGCTTCCACATTGTTGTTTTAAATACTGCAATAATGAGCCTAATCTCCTTAGATCCCGAGGTACTAGATTCCATAGGGATGCTCTCATTGCAACTAGACTCCCTCTGAGTCTCGGTCTCCCTGTGGGAAATCTCTCTACTCCTCAATATGCCAATATTAATTATCACAACTCCTTTTTGTGTCACTAAACATTGACTCATTGATCTATCCACTAGCAGCCTTTTAGCTCCATTAAGAAGTCTGCTCATTGGGTATTCTGGATTTTCCCTATACTAGGGCTCCATAACTCTGCCTCCTAACAACTCATTAGTTCTTCAATGACCAATGTACATGAGGAATTCAAGTAATGGTTCTAATGTGAATCCTGCTCTGATACTATGTAGAAATTGTGGTGTAGATTTTCAATTTCTCATGAAGTTTTAATCAAAATCACAAGACACAAACCTACTCTACTACTCTGCGGAAGTTAATTCATAATTTAGAACAAAAACCTCAGACATGCAATAAGAAATCACACACATGAAAATAGTGTTTTTCCTGAGGAAATAAAACTACTAAAAATCCCAATATATTCTTGCATTAATATGATGAATAAAGATGTATTACAATTACTTTTCTCAACTGACTAGAACTTGCAAGTGTATAACCTATCTCTCTGATCATTTAGAAGCTCTGACCCAGACTTAGTCAATTTCTTCCTTTTCTTGAGACCCTACTTCCTTGAAAAATTCCTAAGGAAATTAGGCCCCTATTAATTGAGAATTTCCTCTAAAATGCTTGTGCAATTCCTCAAGGTTGATCACCTGACCTCATGCAAAAAACGTACACTCAACTAGTTTACATCTATTGGTTATCTACCTTAGAAACTCCACCACAACTGGGTGACTCGTGTCCTTTGCACAAATGAGCTAATTTTTTCCTGATTGATCAGTTAACTAGATGATCTCTGAGTTAGACTGACGTCCCACTACTTAATTGACCACTAACTAGTTCTATTAATAGTTAGAAATATTTTAATTGATTACAACTGAAATTAACTCAACCTAGGCTCCTAAAAGTTAGGAATCACTAAATACAACTAAACATCATTCCATTAAATTGAATTACTAATCTAACCGAGTGACAAGAGCCATGTCACCTCAGTTAAATTCTCTAAGATGTCTGCTGATGTGGAATTTCGAATTTTTCAATTTAATCAAGGCAAAATCAAATTGAGAATTTCTTGTTGCATTTTCAACTAGGTTTATTAATAATAGGAAATCAATTTTGACAAATCATCTCTTTATCAATTTCTATAAATAGAACATTAATTAGTGGGAGTAATAATATTCTAACACTCCCTCCTAGTTATGATTGCTAACAATTCTAACACTAACAATTAAAGTTTTACCTATGGGCTTACGATCCTTAAAATGTTCATAACATGGACATTTATTGGTCTAAGTCTCAACTAGCCTTATAATACTTGATATCAACTCAAAAAATATGTGTTTTTCCTACTTTACATATGCATGTTGGTGCAACTTGTCCTTATCTCTACACTTTACAATATTTTTCTAGGCTTTTACTCTAATGTTTATATTCCACATACTTTTTCTTGTTCTTTACCTTCTCCTTTATTATGGTCTTCTTCTTCAATATTTTGTCTTCTTCATCTGGTTCTTATTTTACACGTAATTTTACTTTATCTACTTTTGATTGAATGTTTATGTCAACCTCTATAATATCAAAAGTAGTATGTCCAATTTTGCCAACACCTCTTCCATTGTTGCAACAACTTCAACAACTCCAATGGTTTCCTTCATTTTTAAAATCCTGCTTCCCTTGCATTTATGGAAGCTTTTCCATATCCACTTCCATCTCCATCATAGTTGGGATTTGGAAGCCACTCCTAAAGATATTCTTATTCAACATCAAAATCAAATTCGACATTCATTACAGGCTCATTCATGTCTTCAGAACCCCACACCTTTTGCCACTAGTACAACAAAAATTTCATTGTCATATTCAATTTCAATTTCAGCATCCACATGTGTGTCTACACATTAGACTTCATTTTATTCACCGTGCTCATGATTTATATCTCATATAGTGGCATCATTTTCTTCTATAATTTCTTCAATAAATTTCTTTTCTTTGTTCAAGCCAAATATAGTTTCCATATATTTTTTATCTTCTTTCTCACACCTCACCCCACATTTACCTATTTTAACATACTTACTAGGGTAAACATGAGCTGAGAGTTACTATGCATGACCCAACTTCCAAGATGCAGTTATGGAAATGGGGTCTAACTTTCTTGCACATGTTATTCATTTTTACAAACATTTTGTGACCATGGTACCTGTAAATCATGGATGCATAGTTTGTTCATTGTTTTCATTAGTTTCATCAGATGTTCATCAAGAAGGCTTACTTCCCTCTATTATTAGCTGCAAAATACACCTATTAGCTCATGCATTCATATAAATAACAAAAATCCTGCCAAACCATGGATTACAACCATAACAAGAGCACATCATATAATGAGAAATATACCATGCATGTAACCAACATTTAACCAAAATGAAACCATGACAAACCATTCATAAAACCAGTCATTAAACCAAAATTTGTGCTCATAGATCATCATTAAAAAATAATAAATAATAACATATGCATACTATCACCCAAGTCAAGGACTTACACGTACTACCCAACCAGAGATTGTGTTAATTCTTTCTTTCAGTCAATCATTCTTGTGCAATATTCCAAGCATGAAAGTAGGATCACATGGGATAAACCAAAACAAAACCAACCACGAAATATAAAGGATAAACCCCCTTTATCCTCAACCACAGTGAGTTCACCTCAACCAGTCGAGAAATCACTAAAACCAAAACAAGTTTGGATGCGGCCAACTATGTTGACCATACGTAGAGGAATTTTCCTATCTCCAACCATCTATCAAGATCCAAAATCTACTATCCATCTAAAGCTTAACCAAAACATTGAAGCCATTACATCAGGGATATCTAAGAAATGGAAAGGCAAAACTGAAACCAATGTCAATCTAGGAAAATATCATGACTACAATAAAAAAAGTAACAAAATAACCACATTCATGTACCATGCATTCAAACCTTAGTAAGGAAATCACACATGCAACCTGTTACTTGAAATGTTCTCCTATTATAACTTATTTTCCAACCTTCTTCTTCACTGAAATGAATTCCTTTGCTTGCTTCTGTCTAGGCACTTCTCTTGAAAATCCAAGTGAAAATGCCTCAATGTCCAAGTGAATTCTAGAATGTTCAACATGGAACCAATAAGTGATCATGATTGACCAATAATAGATAAGATAGGCATAGAATGTTCTCCCTCTCCTTTTGTTTCCTTTTCCTTTTTATTTTCCTTCATTTCTCTTCCATGTATATTATTGTCTCTTCATCTTCATTTTATCCTATTTTCTGTTGGGTCCCTATAATACTAGTGATTACCCCATTACCATTGTAATTATACCCCTTATTTATATTGTTGTGCCCCTATTACCCCCATATTGTTATTTCTGTGCCCCATAGAATCCCTCTATTGTTATTTTTGTGGCTTTATATTATTATTGTTAGGTCGGCTGGATTATATTGTGACTCCTTAGACTCCTATATATAGAAAGGAGGTTTTGTCATTTGAATCATTCAAGAATTGTTCATTTATGTAATGTAAAGGAGGTTTCCCCCTCGAAGAGGCTGAATTGTAATGCGTTGATCTATCCTTTCTATCTTTCCTTGAGTTGGTTTCATAACATTTGGTATCAGAGCTTTGGATTTCAGGGTTTCGCTGCTCCAAACAGGTCATCGTGGCATTTTCGCTATAACTTTTTTCTGTGACGTTTAGAAGTCGCAAAAAAAACCCATTTGAGAAGAAATCGCGTTGAACCTTGAGTCCGAATTTCAGAGATTTTCGCTCGATATTTGCAGAGATATGATCTGAGGAAGTTGGTCTTTTTGCAGACTCCTGAATTACATTCAAAACAGGTGACCTGGGGAAAAGCGTCATAACTTTCTCTTTGGGAATTATATTGAAATTTCGTAAGAAGGTACAAAAAGAGGACGGACTGTAGTTTCTCATATATCTTTTTTAGAACCAAAGATCGAAAATTGTACACGTGGCACTTCATACAAGTTCGCTCTTCTGGAAAGGTCTATAATCAGGTCATCTTGAGAGATTGTGGATAACTCTTTCTTGGAGAATCCAATTTGGATTAGACTGGTGGCATTGGAAAGAGGACACAAAGAGCTACTACAGGTCACAAATTTAGAACTAGATGATTGGAAAGTACAGAGATACATCAGAGGCAATATCGAGCTCCTACAAAGTGAAAAAAGGTGTGTAGTTTTTTTAAAAGTTTTGCTTAAGCTTGGTTTGAAAATTTATTTTGAAGGAATTCAAAGGGCATAGTCGAGCATTATTATCGGTAACTGATGCCCTGAGGAAAGAAAATGCAAACACCTAGTAAGGAACCTGAAAGCTCTAGCATGACTCATGAAGAAGATGAAGAAATGCTACATGATATATCAAAATTACAAGAACAAGTGCAACAAATGTCACGCTCACAAAAGTTAACAGAAGCTAAGATAAATGGCGTGAAAGCTAAGATGAATGGCATGGAAGTTAAGATGGACAATTTTAAGATAGATTTGAACACAAATTTGAAGACAGGCATGGCAGATTTGAAGAGAGATTTGACAAATTTTCTATAAGAAATACTTACTAATGGTGAAAAGGTAGTAAAGGAAACTCATGATGAGAACAAAAGAAATGTTAATCATGATTCCATAGACGCTAATGTTGGATTGAAGAATCACCATATTCCAAAAATCGATATGAGGAAGTTTGATGGCAAGGATCCCGCCACATGGATATTACAGATGGAGCAATTCTTCGATCTCAATAATGTGCAAAACACACAAAAGGTACGTATGGCAACTGTATATTTGGAACCAAATCAGTTTGTATGGTATCAATGGCTTTGTTCTCGTAAACAATTTATCACTTGGGCAATTTTTACGGAAGAATTGATAGCACATTATGAGGATACAAAAAGCAACACTTTTTTTAGCCAATTGATAAGTCTCAAACAAAAGGGTTCAATAATGGAGCACATTGAGGAGTTCCAAAAATTGAACATAAGGGTAAAAGATATTCCAGAGGAGCATAGGATTGATGTGTTCATAGGGTCTTTAAAGGATAATATCCAACATGATGTTCGCCTTTGGGAACCTGATTCATTAGAGAAGGCATTCAGGTTAGCAAGAAAAATGGAAAGCAAAATTATGGCAACTAGGAAGCATACCACTCACAACTATAAAGATGGAAGTGTTGTTGCCCCTAGTCTTCCACAACCTACAAGGTTGACACCACAACAATTGGAAGAAAAAAGAGCAAAAGGGCTTTGTTACAATTGTGATAGCAAATACACAAAAGGTCATAAGTGTGCTGAGAAGAAATTATTCTACATAGATTGTGAAGAGGAAGAAGAAAAGGAGCAAGAAAGGTCAAAAGAAGAGGATATACTCCAGGAACAAAGCCTAGATGAAGAACAAATAAATCCGACCATATCTTGTAATGCATTGGCGGGAATTACCACTCCTCAAACCATCAAGATAGAAGGACAAATCAAGAAGAAAAAGGTAATAGTGTTGATTGATTCAGGAAGCACCCACAATTTTATTCATTGTAGGGTAGCAAAAGAATTGAATTGCTTCCTATATCCAGCACCAGAGTGTCAAGTGATGATTGCAAATGGAGGAACAATAAATTTCTCTGGAAAGTGCCATAATATCAAGCTATCCATGGGAGAATATGTATTGACTAGCCCAATGCTTTCCATTCCAATGGGAGGTGCTGATGTTGTACTAGGAGTCCAATGGCTACAATCCTTGGGTACAATAGCTTTTAATTTTCAAGAACTTTTCATCAAATTTTCTACAGAAGGAAAGGAAGTTGAATTAAGGGGTATTGCAGGGAAACCAGGAAAGATAATCAGCTCTAATGGCATGACAAAGCTTCTAAAAAAGGAGCAAAGAGGTGTAATTGCACAATTATGTTCGCTAGATGTTTCCACATTGGAATCATCTATTTCTCCAGATCTCCAAAAAGTCCTGGACAATCATTCCAAGGTATTTGAGACTCCCAAAGGTCTCCCACCTATGCGTGATCATGATCATGCTATTCATCTGATTCCAGGAAGTGTTCCTCCAAACATCAGGCCGTACAGATATCCCTATGTCCAAAAAAGTGAAATTGAACGTATGGTTGCAGAAATGCTAGAGGCTGGTATAATTCAACCGAGTCAAAGTTCTTTCTCAGCTCCAGTAGTATTGGTGCACAAGAAGGATGGATCATGGCGCATGTGTCCGGATTATAGGGAGCTCAACAAGCTCACTATTAAAGATAAGTTCCCCATTCCTGTCATTGATGAATTACTGGATGAATTGCATGGATCAATTTACTTCACCAAGTTGGATCTTCGTTCGGGATATCATCAAATCAGAATGAAGATTGAAGACATTCCGAAAACGGCATTTAGAACTCATGAGGGTCATTATGAATTTTTGGTCATGCCTTTTGGCCTTACCAATGCACCTTCAACATTTCAAGGTTTGATGAATTCAATTTTCAAACCATTCCTTAGAAAATTTGTGTTAGTATTTTTTGATGATATACTAATCTACAACAAGTCTTGGAAGGATCATGTTGAACATGTTGACAGGGTGCTACAACTATTGGAGGAGAAACAATTATATGCAAAAAGATCCAAATGTTTCTTTGGAGTCCAGGAGGTGGAATATTTGGGTCATATTGTATCTCATGAAGGAGTTAAGGTAGACCCTAGCAAAATTAAAGCCATTAAGGAATGGAAAATCCCCACATCCATAAAGCATCTGCGAGGATTTCTTGGGTTGACAGGGTATTATCGCAAGTTTGTTAAGAATTATGGGAGAATAGCAGCACCTCTAACAACATTATTGAAGAAAGATTCATTTTCATGGACTCCGGAAGCAACAAAGGCCTTTGAACATCTTAAAGAGGCAATGTGCCAAGCACCGGTCTTAGCTACACCGGACTTCACAAAAACCTTTATTGTGGAATGTGATGCTTCAGGAAATGGAATTGGTGCTGTTCTAATGCAAGATGAAAGACCCATTGCTTTTGAAAGTCGTCCAATCAAGGGAAAGTTTTTAAGCAAAGCTATTTATGAGAAGGAAATGTTGGCAATACTCCATGCACTTAAGAAATGGCGACCCTACCTAATGGGAAGACACTTCAAGGTAAAAACGGATCATGATAGCCTTAAATACTTTTTAGAACAAAGATTATCCTCTGAAGAGCAACAAAAGTGGGTCACAAAGATGTTGGGTTATGACTTTGAAATCATCTACAAAAAAGGGAAGCAAAATGTGGTGGCAGATGCACTCTCAAGAAAGGATGAGGATGTGGAAGCATTGTTGTGTGCCATTTCTATTATCCAACCAGATTGGATAAACGAAGCAAGGGAGGAATGGAAGAATGACGAAGAAGTGTGGGCACTTATTCGAAAGCTACAACAAGATTCCAGTACTTCTGATACATTTAGCTGGCAAAATGATTCGTTATGGTACAAAGATCGCTTATACCTCTGTAAGAATTCCCAGCTAAAACAAAAGATTCTTATGGAATTGCACACTTCTCCCTTAGGAGGGCACTCAGGATTTTTAAAAACTTACCACAGGGTTAAGAAGGAATTTTTTTGGGATGGCCTTAAATCAGATATTCAAAAGTTTGTGGCGGAATGTTTGGTTTGCCAACAAAATAAAGTTGAAACAATTAAGACACCGGGTCTATTACAACCTTTATCCATTCCAAGCCAACGTTGGGAGGAGGTTTCAATGGATTTTATCACAGGTTTACCCAAGTCTGAGGGAAAGAGTGTCATCATGGTGGTAGTTGACAGACTTACCAAGTATGCACACTTTTGTGCATTATCACATCCATTTAAAGCCAGTACAGTTTCTACTGCATTTATGGAAACAGTTCAAAAGCTACATGGAAACCCAAAGATTATTGTAAGTGACAGAGATCCCATTTTCACTGGAAATTTTTGGACAAAATTATTTTCTTGTCTTGGTACTCAGTTAGCTCATAGCTCATCTTATCATCCTCAATCTGATGGGAAAACTGAGATAGTAAACAAATGTTTGGAAGGATATCTTCGTTGCTTTGTATCTGATAAACAGACACAATGGGTCAAATGGTTGCCTCTGGCTGAATGGTGGTATAACACTTCCTTCCATACAGCAACAAAAATGACCCCATTTATGGCACTTTATGGGTATCAACCACCATCCATCACATCATATTTAAGAGAAAATTCTAAGGTTCAGGCAGTGGAACATCACATCGAACATCAACAACAAGTCCTCCAACTCTTAAAGGATAACCTCGTGTTGGCACAAAATAGAATGAAACAACAGGCAGATCAACATCGCAGTGAAAGAAGTTTTGATGTAGGTGATTGGGTATTCCTACGGCTACAACCATATAAGCAAATGTCCCTAAAGCAAGCTAAGAAGGATAATAAATTATCACCAAAGTATTATGGTCCGTACAAGGTGTTGCAAAAGATTGGTACTATGGCATACAAATTGGAGCTTCCTGCAGCTTCTCGATTGCACCCAGTTTTCCATGTTTCATGTTTAAAGAAGGTTATAGGCGACAAGCTCCCAATTCAAACAATATTGCCAAAACTTGACGAGGAAGGAAAAATTATATTGGAATCGGAAGCAGTCACAGAAACAAGAACTCGACAGCTACGAAATCGATCAATTTCAGAGTATCTTATCAAGTGGAAGAACTTATCCACTGAAGATTCCACATGGGAGGATGAGAATTTTATGCAGAAGTATCCAGAACTACTCAAGCGTTGAGGACAACACTTTTTTGAAGGAGAGGGGCATGTTGGGTCCCTATAATACTAGTGATTACCCCATTACTATTGTAGTTATACCCCTTATTTATATTGTTGTGCCCCTATTACCCCCATATTGTTATTTCTGTGCCCCATAGAATCCCTCTATTGTTATTTTTGTGGCTTTATATTATTATTGTTAGGTCGGCTGGATTATATTGTGACTCCTTAGACTCCTATATATAGAAAGGAGGTTTTGTCATTTGAATCATCCAAGAATTGTTCATTTATGTAATGTAAGGGAGGTTGCCCCCTCGAAGAGGCTGAATTCTAAGGCGTTGATCTATCGTTATATCTTTTCTTGAGATGGTTTCATAACATTTTCCTTTATTTATATAATTAATTGCCATTTATTTCCTTTTTTTCCTTTTCCAATGTGAATTCCAATTTCCATATCCATTAATTAACCAAAAATGATGGCCACTACAATGTTTCCCGCATTTAGCTTGGAATATGTTTCCCATGACCTTGGTTTGATTTTTTCCTTTTATCATGCCCATTTATTTACATGGAAACTTAACTTGGGGTTATTGCAAATCCAACCCCCCTTTGGGGGAACACCTTCCTTGTAGGTTTTAACCCCGTACTAAAATTACCTGCATTTGAATTCTAAAACACAGAAATTAAACAATGCGAGAGAATAACAGATAAAACACATATACACAAAGATTTTCCCCTGGATAAAAAAATCCAAGACTACTAGCTTGATTTTTCATTATGTTCCTTTCAATGTTATAATACATATTTATACATGTCGAAGCATCCAATACCATGGACTGAAAACCATCGCATCCAATACCATGGACCGAAAACCATCGCGTCCAAAAACATGTGCGAAAATCATGCACAAAACCATAGGTGGGTTCGCCCATCCTAACATAGGGTCCAACACCAAAGTGGGGTTACGAGTACGTCTCAAACCCCCTGTGACCCCCCCACTCGCTACATAATCAGTGCAACGAAGGGGGGCTTTGCCCCCACTCTAACCCCCCAGTTAACTACGAGGGCTAGTCATGGAAAGAATATAACACAACCCAACATTCTCCCACTTGTTGTTTTCTTTCCATAGGGGGCCACAAGAGAGCTTAGTCATTTTTCCAGCCCTGAAATGCCCATTGTTTCTCTACACCAAGAGAACTTCTTAGAGCTCATAGATTTTGTCAATGCATATGCAGTATTCTTCAAAGTGTCCACCATTACTAGCAACACCTTTTTGTCTTCTATCATATCCCTCACAAAGTGATAGTAAACATCAATGTGCTTTGTATTTGAATGATAAGCAGTGTTCTTTGCCAAGAAAATTGCACTTTGGCTGTCACAGTGTATCCTTATAGCTCCCTGTACTAACCCCATACTTGAACATAATATCTGCAACCAAATTGCTTCCTTGCTTGCATGAGTGGCTACCATGTATTCTGCCTCTGTAGTTGATAGTGCCACTACAGATTGTTTCTTACTCATCCATCTGACTGCACCTCCAAATAGGTTAAACACATACCCACTTGTAGATCTTCTTTGATCCAGATCTCCATCTCAGTCTACATCAACAAAGCCATGAATATCCAACACTCGGTCCAATCCTGGTCTTCCTTGGTAGCACAAACCATAATCACTAGTGCCACACAAATACCTAAAAACCTACTTCACTGCTATCCAATGCTCCTTTCCTAGTTTTGACATAAACCTGCTCAGCACTCCCACTGCATGTTTAATGTCCGGTCTAGTACAAACCATTGCATACATCAAGCTACTGACTGCACTTGCATATGGAACATGGGACATATCCTCTTCCTCTTCTTGTGTCTTGGGACACTGTTCAACAGATAACTTTACACCTACAAGAATAGGAACCTTCACCGGTTTACTATCCTGCATATTAAATCTCTGCAATATTGTCTCGACATACTTCCTTTGGTTTAACCAGAGCTTCCTCTTTGCCCAATCTCTTTTAATTTCCATGCCCAAAATATAGTTTGCAGCACCAAGATCTTTTATGTTGAATTTGGAGGATAATTGGGTCTTCAAATCCTGGATAATTTCTTTGTCATTTCCAACCAGCAACATATCATCCACATACAAGACCAAATAAATAACACGGTCACCAATTAATTTAAAATACACATAGTGATCTGCTTTACTTCTGGTGAAGCCAAGTCCCCGTATAAATGTATCAAATTTCTGATACCATATCCTTGGTGACTATTTTAACCCATACAGAGACTTATTTAACTTGCATACTAGTTCTTTCTTACCCTTCACTACGAAGCCTTCAGGTTGCTTCATGTATATTTCCTCTTCCAGATCCCCGTGAAGAAATGTTGTCTTCACATCCATCTGTTCTACCTCAAAATCAAAAGCAGCAACAATAGATAAAAGTAATCTAATAGAAGTTATCTTGGCAACAGGAGAAAAAATATCACCAAAATCAGTTCCTGACACCTAGGAATAACCTTTTGCTACCAACCGAGCTTTGTGTTTCTCCACCTTTCCTTCTGCATTTGTCTTCTTCTTGAACACCCATTTTCTGCCAATGGGTTTCCTTCCAACTCGCAACTCCACCAGATCCAAAGCCTCATTTTTGTGCAAAGATTCCATTTCATCAACCATGGCCTCTTTCCAGAGTTTTCCATCACCTGAATCTACTGCTTCCTTCACAGTTATGGGATCATCGTTAGTAATATATAAAGAAAAATTTGAACATAAGGCATATGGACTATACCTTTCTGGCTGGCTTCTTTCTCGAACTGATCTTCTCACACCAGGAGTTTGTGGCTCTTCATCTTCTGATTCCTCTGCTATTGTAGAGTTTGATTCTTCCTCCTTAAGCTCAAACTCTATCTTCCCAGGTTCCTTTGGTTGGACTTTATGTTTAATAACATCTTTTGCCTCTCTAAACACCACATCTTGGCTATACACAACCTTCCGTGTGACTGGGTTCCAAAGCTTATAACCCTTTAAACCATCCTTATACCCAATAAAGATGCACTTTTAAGATTTACTATCCAACTTGTTTCACTTCTCCTCTGGAACATGTACATATGCATCACATCCAAATACCCTCAAATGTGAAAGAAAGGGTTTCTTACCAGTCCATAGCTCTCGTGGAGTCTTATCCTCCAACGCTGATGAAGGTGATCTATTGACCAGGTAACACGCAGTCTCCCCCGCCTTTGCCCAAAATTTTTGTCCTAACCCAACACCACTGAGCATGCTTCTTTCCCTTTCATTCAACGTCTTGTTCATTCTTTTTGCGACTCCATTTTGCTGAGCTGTATATGGAGTAGTCTCCTGTCGTGCTATACCACACTTCTTATAGAATTCTAGAAATTCCTTGTTGCAAAACTCTCCACCATTATCTGACCTCAACACCTTTATCTTCTTCTATATCTGGTTTTCCACCAGAGCCTTAAATTATTTAAACCTGTCAAAGACTTTAGATTTCTTCTTAAGGAAATATATCCATGTCTCCCTTGAGAAGTCATCTATAAATGATACATAGTGTTAGTGTCGGTCTTGAGCCCTCCATCGGTGATCAATAGCTCTTTGCATATGCATAGGTAGGTGTCTCATTAGTGTCAGTTTTGCATCCCGCTAGGCATGCCATAAAACTGAATGGAGGGCTAGTCTTTGTTCCCTTCTTGGCTTTGCTGGAATCAGGTCATACCATTTGAAAAAACCTTGTGTCACACTTGTTTCATTTTTGTCTTGAAATTCCAAGTCTAGGTATAGGGTTTCGGTCAAAATCATTGCCAGGTCATGAGTCAAAAGTCTGATGGTCTTCAGCAAGCCAGAAGGAGCTTTGTAATTACGTTTTATTGATAGTTTTCATCTGCTACAGCTTATTTTTACCTTGGTTTTAAAAACTCTGTTTTTAAACCCAAGGTCATGTGAAAATGGCAACAATAAAGGAAATTTTCAAAAATCTTCAGAATGTCGGCAACAACCCTGGTTTCTTCCCCAGAATCCATCAGAGAATCAACCTGCAAAAAGAACCAAGTGAAAACACTCAAAAATCAATTTCAGGCAAAGTGCAACTTAAAAAAACAGTGTTAAATTAAATGCCAAAACATGCAACATTTGAAAGTGGGTTTGATGTTTTAATTTTTTTTTTAAATGTGGACCTAATAATAAAGACCAAAAAGCCCTCTTCATGGCCTCATTATGCATTGACAAACTTGCAAGACACAAAGAGAAGCAAAGAAAGGCGATTTGGCTGCGATTTTAGTCATTTCTGGAGGAGCGACTAGTTGAGTTGGAGGTGCGACTAGTTGGGCAGGTGCGACGAGTCAGAGCTGCTCTCATAGTGTAATTTTTGAACTGGAGCAACGAGTCAGAGGGGTGCTACTAGTCGAGCTGGGTTTGCCAAGAAACGTGCCAAATCACCCAAATCGCCCTCCCAAATTGCTAAATCGACCAGGTAAGCTCCAAATTCATCTGTGATAACAAGGAATAAGTGAATGATGACATGTCTCATGGTTTTCTTCTTCAAAAATTTGCAAGATAAATGGTGAATTTAAATGTTGTCAATGTAGGCAAATCTGCTAGGGTTTTGTTTGTTTTTTAAGGTAAAAATCCCTCTTATCCCATCCTTGTTCCCTTGGCAATTAAATTCACAAATGTTGCTGCATGTTTATCTTATTATTTCATTTATATCGTTTGCCAGAAATACAAGGTTTCCATCCCATATTCCTTCAAAATCTTTCCCTTCCCAAATTTCTTCGCTAAACCCTAATATCCTTCATGTTCCCACAAACCCTAAATTGCCCTTCTCCTTCCCCACAACAAGCAAATTACATGGACCTGCAGCAAGAAAATAAAACAAAAAGAATAAATATATATATATATATATATATATATATATATATATATATATATATATATATATAAAGATTGATATGAAAAGAAAAATAAAAATAAAATGCCAAAATGACCCAAATATGAAAAACAAAGATATTATTGGGTATAAAAAAGAGGCAAGCTGCTGTTATGAAATTTATAAAAAGAAAAATCAAAGATTGCAGCTGTGTATATATTCATAATGGACATATTGCTGTGTTTTTGGTCTATAAAATCGTGTTGTTGTGCTGCCCAAAATAAACTCTGTTTTCCCTTTTTTATCATTCCCTTGAAGTTGTCAAATCTCCTTTTGATAAAAATACAAGTGAAGCTCTCTTTCCCTTATCACTAAATGCATATGAATCCCGTCCAGATAGCAGAGTTTGCTTCATTAAAGGATAAAAATCAAATGGATAATGCTGCCCCATACCCCCTGTCATATATGTTCTTTCCCTTGGTCCCTATCATACATGTTTTCGTTGCAAATGATTTCTTAAAAATGATAAGTTGGTATGTGTTACATTTTGTGAATTTTCCCTAAAAATCCCTGTTATTATTTCCCATTCCTTATTAAAAATCCCTCCCCTAACAGTTCCCTTATGATTTTTCCCCTTGAAAACAGCATACTTCTCAGCATTTTGCAGGCAAAGGCAGCAGTTCTATTTACTTTTCAGCTTGCTCATCTGGTTCCAAAACCATGTTAGACACCGAGAGTTATGAGCCTAGTGATGACCATTCATCAGCTACAGAAGTGGTGGTACAGCAGAGGGTTCCTAAGAGGGGTGGTCATCATAGGAGACAGGAACCTACTTCTTTGGCAGCATTGCAGGCTTGTCCTTTGGCAATGAACGGTTTTCGGTACATGTCATGTTTTCAGTTCTGTGAGAGGCTTGCTCACATTCAACATCATAGTGAGTTGGCACGTTTATTTGTTTTGCACCTTCATGATGGGCAGGTCACTCTTGCAGGGGTGAATTTTGTGTTATCTCCAGAGATGATTTCAGAGGCTACCGGGATAGCGAATGTAGGGGAAGTGTGGCCCAAGCGCAAACTGCTGGACTTTATCTTTTTTGAGCCATATGTCAGGCCCTCATTTGTGAGCCACTTGTCAGGAATCTTTCCTTCCAGATTCCTCCGGGCGGAGTATGTTTCGATCATGAAGCTTATCATGCAATACTTTACATGTGACGAAAGATTTTCACTGGTCTCCACTTGTCATATTCGCATGTTGATGCACTTTACCAGGGTGAGGATGATGAACATCCCGGTTTTATTCTGCCAGGACTTTCAGAGGATGTCACCCGTATTTCAGAGGCGGACCCCAGCCCAGCAGCATAGGAGTCTGTTCCATCATGGTCTCATTCATCTCATTGTTTCCCATCAGTTGAGGCAGCAGGGCATTTCATGGGCAGACTTCATTTCTCATGAGGTTTTTACAGCGACATCACGGCTAGAGCCAGAGCCACAGAGAGGTCAGCCAGAGCCACAGATCATTCATGAGGAGGGAGGTCCATCACGCCAGGTAGAGATTATTGTGCCTACACATGTTGTTTCCCCACTACAGTGTACATATCAGAGGGGTCATAGGACCTTGTTTGCAGCAGCTCGACGAGTATTTTCTCCACATCAGGTGGAAGGGGTCTCGTCGTCATCATCAGATCAGCGAGTGTTATCTCCACACTAGGTGGAAGGGGCCTCGTTGCCGACAGCAGCACAGGTAGCAGAGAGGGGCAAGCAGCCCATGATTGAGGATGAGAGAGTTGGCGATACACATCATGATTCCATTGATTTTGATGCTCATTCTCCTCCTTCAGATTTTTATGAGCTTATCAGACAGAGAGAGGAGGAGAACCTCGTGTTGCAGCGGAAGCTTGAAATGGCTCAATGGACCATCACTTATCTAGAACAGCGCACCAAACAATTAGAAGAAGAAAAAGAACTTGATGAGCTATGGAGGATCCGCAATGATCGAACTTTGAACCGTAGGAGGCCCGGTGACCCATTGCCTGCTAACCGGGAGTCCATGCTTATCAGTGTGAATGCACACTTGGAGAGATTGTTGGAGAAGGCAAATCGTGACAAAGAGCTGCTACGCAACATGAAAACACACTATTGGGCAAGGTTGCACGTTTGCAAGGCAAAAATGAAGATACTCCAAAGGAAGTTGTCCGAGGCCCGCAAGAGGAGGAAAAAGACCAACCCACTCCGTATCTTGGCTGAGGCCTCTCTTACTCACCATGATACTGACTAGCCTTCTAGCAGCAAAACCAAGAAATTTTGAGGCATTTTTGGCATTTTACAGGTTTTGGCCACTCGACTCGTCTCACCCCGTACGAGACGAGTCGTCGATACAGCTCAGAACGGGGAAAACTCTACATGGTTGGATTTTTCTTGTAAAAGTACACTTTCCTATGGAAGCGTTTCAAATTTTGTGAAGATTTGGGCAGCCAAAAGCTCAAAATACAGCCAAATTTTGACTTTCTGCCCCTTTTTTGAGTTGCAGAAAGCAGTCTTGGGAGATTTGATTTTTTAGGGATCAAATCAACTCCAAATTCCGAAATTCGGGTTGGGTTGGAAAGCAGACTTCCAGACCTTTCCAACGAGCTATCCTGCACTTGCTTTGGACTCCGGGAAGTCCCTCAAACAGCGCTGCCAAAAGGTGCGACTAGTCAAGCCAGAGGTGCGACCAGTCAAGCAAAATTTGCCAGTTTTTGACCAGTTCGGCCAGCTAAGCACAGTTTTCACTTGGGTTGATTATTTAGGCATGTAATTGATGGATTCTTGTGTAAATTTCATGGCATTAGATACTTTTACTCTTCTTTTACCTCTTCTAGAAGCTTCTTTGATGTAAAAAGTTAATATTTAATGCATGGATAGGCCTCCTAACTTTTAGAGGCAGGTTGTTGTGTTGGCCTATTATCTAGTGACTGATTTAGAATTAGTTGTAACAGCTCCTAGGAAGCTGAGCTCGACCCCTAGAGGTGGGGGAAGAGGTTTGACCTTCTATATTATGCCTTCTCTTTCTTATTTTCAGGGTTGGACTCTAGAGGGAGAAGTGCTATTGTATTTTTGACTTGTATTTTCTGCAATTTGAGAAAAAGGAAGGCCAGGATTTTGCAGACTTCATTGTGGATTCTTGTGGATTATTATGTTGATGGTGTGTCTCCTACTGTTATTGTAAGTGTGTTTATGTGTTCCATTTCTTAATCTCTTTCTTCTATTTAAACAAAAGAAGTGATAAAGTTTGAATTCATGCATGCCATGCTAAGCTTTCAATTTTGTTTAAAATTTATGTTTTCCACTGTCTAGAGAGGATTCGAATTCATTGTTCGCCCTCTTTAGCTTCTCTTCTTTCTTCCTTGATCATCTCTTTCAGCTAAAAGCATCAGCATAAACTCCTACCTTGCCCCAAAGACCCACCTGCAAAAACTGAGCTCAATCCCCGCACCCTGAATTGCACTCCCTCCAAATTGCCACCAAAAAACCCAAAAACTTTAAATCAAATCCCCTTATCAGTTTACTAGCCTAAAATCCTTATTCCTAATTGGTCAAACTCATCTCATTGAGAAATCCACCAAGTTTGACCCGAGAGAGCCTTCTCATACCTCGTAGGGCTAGCTACGAGGAGAAATGGTTTGATGTAGCCTTGAGAGTTTGTCTATCTCAGCCTAGGTGAATTCCAAGCGCTAACACATAGTACACAGACTTAGCCAATGATGGAACCTTCACAGGTCCAAACACATCACTGTGCACAAGCTCTAATATCTGTTTCGCTTTCTTACTACTAGAGGGGAAACTCACCCGATTCTGCTTCCCATATACACAATTTTCATAGAAATCAAAATCCAAAGGGCTATTACTCATACCTTCTACCATACCTTTACCATGAAGTATTCAAAGGCCCTTCTCTCCAATATGTCCAAGCCTTTGATGCCATAGCATGGTCTTCTCTCCAGAGACCACTAGATTTTCCGCTCCACTCTCAGGAACCACAGAACTGTTGCACCCATCAATAATAGTGCTACCTTGCAACTTGTATAGAGTTCCAATTCGAACTCCATGCATCAATACCAGTACTCCCTGAACCATTTTGCAGGTATCCTTCTCGAACACTGTTTTTACACTTGCATCATCCAACTTGCTTACAGAAATTAGATTTCTGGCCAATGCAGGAATATGGAGAACACCCAGAAGTGTTCTAACCCTTCCACCTTGCAACTTCAACTTTACTTTTCTGTGACCAATAATTCTATCCTTCCTATCATCCCCTCAGAAGACATCACCACCATCGTATTTCTCATACTCGCAGAACCACTCTCTATGGGGAGTGAAGTGAAAGGATGCACCTGAGTCAATCAACCATGCCACATGATCTACATGTGTGATTAAAGAAGCTAAGTACACATCCCCACCTTCATCTGAGGTGGTTTTCGCCTCTGCAGAAGGAGAATCATCAGATCCCTTTTCTTTATCAGGAGCTTTAGATTTACAGTCCCTTTTGTAGTGCCCTTCCTTTCAACATTTCTATCACACCACCTTTATAGGTTTTCCTGGAGATTTAGATCTCCCACTCAATGACTTATTATTGTTTCTGTTCTGGGACCGTCCTCGTACAGACAAGGGATCACCATTCGGGTTCTCCATATTTTTCTGTCTCATCTCCTCCATCAGAAAGGATGAGACTATTTAATCAAACTACAAGGCAGTTACATTGCTACCTATTGCAGGAACCAAACTATCCCACGAATCTAGTAGAGAACACAACAAATTGATGCACTTATCTTCATCTGAAATTTTAATATCAACAGATTCTAACTGAATTACCACAATATTAAATGCATTCAGACGTTCTGTCACCGAGTCTCCATCTTTCATCCTCAAGTTATACAACTCTTTCCTGAGGAACAGTTTATTGATTAGAGACTTAGATTGGTACAAAGTCCCTAACTTGTCCCACAAAGCCTTCATCGTATCTTCCCCTAATACATTCAGCAATACTGAATCTAAGACACACAATTGCATTATGCTTTTTGCCTTTCGATCCAACTTCTTCCATTCTTAATCAGACACTCCTGTTGGTTTAGTACCCAGATCTACCGCTATCCACAAATCTTTATCCACCAATAGATCCTCCATCTTGAGTTTCCACAACTCAAAGCTCTGACCATTAAATTTCGCGATCTATATCTTTCCACTGCTCGCCATCTTCTTTCACCACCAGAATCGATCTCGCAGATCTCCCACTCAATAGGGTCTACCACAGGCTCGAGCGAAACTCCTCAGCAACAAAGGCGCCCCCTTGAAGCCAAAATAGCTCTGATACCAAATGTAGGTTTTAACCCCATACAGAAATTACCTGCATACGAATTCTAAAACTCAAAAAATAAACAATGCGAGAGAATAACACATAAAGCACATATACACAAAGATTTTCCCCTGGATCCCAAAATTGGGACTACCAGCTTGATTTTTCATTATGTTCATTTCAATGTTATAATACATATTTATACATGCCAAAGCATCCAATACCATGGACCAAAAACCATTGTGTCCAAAAACATGTGCGAAAATCATGCACAAAACCATAGGTGGGTCTGCCCATCCTAACATAGTGTCCAAAACCAAAATTTTCCAGGGCGCTACCCCAGACCCCATAAAGTGGGGTTACAGGTATGCCTCAAACTCCCTGTGACCCCCCCCGCTACACAATTAACGCAACGAAGGGGGCCTCTGCCCCCCCTCTAACCCCCCGGTTAACTACAAGGGCTAGTCGTGGAAAGAATATAACACAACACAACATTGCTCAGTTTTCTATGACAGTTATGACCAAATAAAACAAATTTATGATGGAGGTTTATAAAAAAAACTCGGTGTAACAATCAAAATGACAATTGTTTAAACATGAGAAACATACTACTTATGGAGCTTTCTAAACTAATCTCAATGTAGTATTTATAATGAAAAATACATATATACTTATGGACATTTTCCTCAACCAAAAAATAAACATACTGTTTATGGATCTTTATAAACAAAACTCGATACAATATTTACAATAATATGCACATATATACATATGCGCATTTTCATTAACCAACAAATAAAAGGATATGATGCCTACATCAACAACAAGGAAGTCCAGAGGTTCACACCTCCACCCTCAAAAGCAGTACCAAGGATTCACCTTCTTCCCAAAAAGTTTAAAATCCACTACTAAGATCAAGGCCTGCCTCCAACGCCCAATGCTAGAATCCTTGCACTACTTTTTCTCTTAGTGAACAATTACTGGATCATTGTTTCTAAGTATGCTCCCAATGTGCTTTTGATTCCAGCCAAAAATGTTATTGACCTAAAAAAAATTATTGCCCGAAATTCCCTTTTCTACTTCCCAATCCCTCGGGTAATTTGGTCACCCCTTTCTATTTAGTCACTCACCTTCCAAGTTCCCTGGCATCCCCTTCTCTACTTTCCAGTCCCTTGGGTGATCCATCCCTTCGCAATATTTCCTTGCATCGAAACTTCGAAAAACCAAGGCATGCCCCTCCCTCAAAACCATCATATCAGTCATAACAAGCTTATGGAAATCAATGAGAACTATTGGGTTCCAATGCCTCACAATGGTCCTGCTCATTAAGTGATTTGCCAACATATTTTTGCATGCTCCAATTCCTTTTTCTTTTGCTGCTAACTTTGTTGCAGTCAGTTCCAACCACCCAAACTAGGCATTTTCCATGCTTTCTTGTACCAAGCACATAATTTCCATTAGACTCGAAAGGAATTGTAATAAATTTAAATCATACCTCATTGGTCACTCATCAATAAGATGACACTTGCAATTTTGTTTTATTTCCGTCACAACAAGTCAAATTAAATCCTTGATAAAATCAAAATATCACATTTGGTCAATTCAAAACTCAACCATCATAAATTAGAATCTTAGAATATGTTCATAATTTTTAAAATAAAAAACTAAAATAAAATACTAATTCTTATCTTTCAATTATTTCTTTACTTCTGCCTTTGTTCTTTGTTCTTTCAATACACGCACTAGATCAATTTCCAAACTCGACAACCACCCATTTCATTCTCTTCTCTTTGATCATGTACACACACTAGATCAATTTCCAAACCCTATTAGCACCCAATGCCTTCTCTTCTCTTCTCTTCCATATGAAGGATCAGTTTCCTAAAGCAACAAGGGAATACCAAAGACTATACCATCTCAACCCTCTCAACCCTCAATGTTAGCAACAAAAGTATCCTGAGACTATACTGTCTCCACCCACAATATCTACAACTCGATATTTGTGTCTTCCCAAGTTGTCCAGGTTTTTCCAAGGACGACTATCTCAACCCACAACCTCCATGGAACTAAGCTATTATAGGGCTTAAGAGATCCTATCCTAACCCATAGCATCTCAGTAACCCAAGCTGTTAAAGGGCTTCAACCCATAACTTCTAGGGAAACCAAGTTATTACAGGGCTCTAGATATCCTATCCCAACCCACAACCTCTAGGGAACCTGAGAACTAATCCCCTTCACATTGTACAATGTGTACACATACATATGGTGTACAACACAAAACTTTCCCATATACACATGATGCAACATGACGAAACACATGTCATGACACAACACATACATAATACACATGGCACAATACAACTCGTACACAACACAACATGTACAACTATAATATTTGACATCCAAAGACCACACCATCTTTACCAGGAAACGCTGCCTCTAATGTCTTTCATACGCAGTATAAAGGGTTTGTGGTTCCTTCCACTATCCATGCTTGTCCCAACATGCTGCAGATCGCACTGCTTTAATTTCGTTGATGTATCCTTCAACATTGCTTGTCCATAACATAAACATAGGTATAGTCATAAGCACATAATATTAAAATCATATCCACATGATACTAACCTCATAGATCTTCCAAGGCTACTTTTCCCACTTGATTCCTCATAAAACCAAGAATCTTTTCATGTCATTCACCTCCATAAAACAATCATTCTTCCACAAGAATGACCCCTGATGATCACAATACAATTACAAGTATTCATAAGGTCACTATTAAGAGAACTTCCTTTATCTATGCCAAGCATGCAGAACATTGAGAAAAATAGTTCCCAAGTTAGCCAAGGCATATGTTACCTCAAACCCATTTACTTTGCCTTTATTTTTACCTTTCTCATGACCATACTGTTATTGTCCATTCATCCCCATGGACTCAACCTACCCAACTCATTGTCATATTCTTTCCTTTACCTACCCATTATTCATGTGTTCGAGCATCATCCAGGTCTTACATTGCATGTTGGTTCCACTCAGCGCTTCCTGAGCTCGAATAGTTTCCCTATTTTCCCCAACCAATTCCGAGGAACCTTAAAACATAAAAGGAAAGAAAAGATGAAAAAATGAATAAAATCAAAAGTCCAAACCAAAATATAACACCATAGACAAAGTGGCATGGCCATGCACAATCACAATCAAAATTGTAAATCAAGCACAAATAAATCACGAAACACTGAAAGCACAAAACTTTTAACAGACACCAAAATTCAATCCCCATGATTTCTCAGTGCTTCCAAGGGTTCATAAATAAATGCTTATCTCGATCCTTCTTCATTATTTTATGGTAGTCTTTTTCACTATGATTCCCTACATCACACATCATTAGCTCATGCTTTTATTCATGCCTCTACAAGATTAGAACTCAGCCTCTTGTCTCAAATATCAAGCTTAAGGTAACAATTTTTCAAATACATATTCATGAATATAACACATATCCACATAATGTCAGACAAAATTAAGGTTAAGAAAAATTCTTGTATTCATGCATAAATTCATTCATTTGGAATTGCGGTTTCCAAACATACCCAAATTAATTCTCACCCAATTCCTTTCTTTTACCTTTGTACTTGTTGCAATTAAGTCTTACTATGTGATTTCATATTCACCGAGTTGTTATCTATGTAAACAAATCAACTATTACCTCGGCATGCTAATATCAAGCATGTTGCCCTACAACTGTTCACACATGTTAGTCATAGGTTCCAAAGATCAAGACATCGTGACCGTTAATTTGAAATCAATCTTTACAAAGACTAACAACCATGTCATAGTATAGAATTAACTCATTGTTATTAGTCATAGTGCTACAACTATCACCCACTTGAACTCAAGTGCATATTAGTTGTCTTAGCACATATTGTGTTAGGACATCCGTCTTAAAACAAGATCACTCCTCCATGCAATCTTATAAGAACATACTCATATAATTCACTTAATAAAACAATAAAAAAACATGTAAACAACCCCCCTTACTATCTATGGTCCACACTAAGGTAGAAGGAGGCAACTAATATAATGACCTGATCTCCATTGTCCAATTATGGAAATGGGATCTCCAAAGCTCTACAAGATTTAACCCTACTTGTTAAAAACTGATTTTCATTTCTCATACATTTTTTATGAGATAAAATCAGAAACATTGCACTTATTCCACTTGAAAACATGCCATATAATAATGCCACTTTTCCATCTCTTTGCATGCATCTTTCAAATTTCTTGCTTGTAACTTTTCAAATTCCTTGCATGGAATTCTTCAAATTCTTTGCATGCAAATAGGCATAGATTAGCTAAAACCATATTTCACACAACAATACTATCCCATCCACAAAACAACATTTTTATTCAAACAATTACCATACTATTATATTTTCTTCAAACAACCATTATATTATTACATTTGCATGTAAACATTATTCAAACACTTTACATGCAAAATAATATAAAAAACTTTTTGCATATAAATAATAATCTATCAGCTACAAAAATAATATTACACAACAATACCATCCCCAACCACAAACACCATACTCATTGAGGCATTTTGTCAAATAGTTTGTATGCAATGAATCATTGAACCATTTAAGCATTTCATTAATTCATGCAAACTAATATATCAAATTATTAAATGGATATCTCCAAAACTGTAGCAATACAAGTTATGGAACCAAAACCATATAATCACTAGTAGTTTCCCTTACTATAGTTCAAGTTTCAACTTCTGGAACCTCATATATTAAAAGTTATAAAAAAATCCCCAACACAATCCTATTTGGTGCACAATTCTAGGAGCATCTAAGAAGCTCAACTTCCACCGGTCATATCTCATAAAATATAGTGACCCAATGAATGAATTTTTTTACCAAAATATTAATGGGATTTTCCCTCACTATAGACACATTTTCAGCTCCTGGGACAACCCATAAGAGACATTATAATAAAAATTCGAACATGACCTGTTTGAGGCCTAACGTTTGGAGCATTCAAGAGGCTAGACTTCCTCTGATCATATATCCTAAAACATTGTAACCCAATATATGTATTTTTTACCACATTATCAGTGGGATTTACCCTCAATATTTATAAATTTTTCAGCTTCTGGAACCTAACAAAATATAAGTTATGGAAGAAATTCCAACATGACCTATTTAAAGATGCATTCTAGAAGGTCATCTTCCTGACATCATAACTTCTAAAATATTGTGAACCAACATATGAAATTTTAACCACATTATTAGCAGGGTATACCCTTAATGTGGTCAATTTTTTAGCTTCTAAAAAACCATAAAATAATATCTATAACAAAAATTAAATTGATTGTACTCATTGATCCTTGCATGTCCACGTGCACATATTAACTTGGACAATCTTGTACTTAAAATAATTACTAGTAAATTCAACAAAAAGTAACCACTTTCACCCAATAAGAAATAATTCTCAAAATAACACAAAGATCCAAATTGTAATCTCCAAAGGTCTAGTGCAAAACCTTTACTCTTTGTTTCATCTATGATAGATCCCATCCAGTCCAAGTGTTTAAACTCAGAAACTTTGATACCACTCTGTAACACCCCATCCCACATTTACCCCTTTAACATAGTTACTAGGTTAAACATGAATGAGAGTTACTATTCATGGCCCAACTTCCAAGATCCAATTACGGAAATGTGGTCTAACTTTCCTGCAAATGTTATTCATTTTTGCAAACATTTTGTGACCATGGTACCTGTAAGTCATGGATGCATAGTTTGTTCACTATTTTCATCAATTTCATCAGATTTTGATCAAGAAGGCTTACTACCCTCTCTTACTAGCTGAAAAAGAGACATATTAGCTCACGAATTCATATAAATAACCAAGAGCCTGCCAAACCATGGAATTGAACGATAACAAGAGCACAACATATAATGACAAATATACCATGCGTGTAATCATCATTTAACCAAAATGAAACCATGACAAACCAATAATAAAATCACACGTTAAACTAGAACTTGTGCTCATAAACCATCATTAAAGAATAACAAATAATAACATATGCATACTGTCAGCCATGGTAGGGAGTTCCACATACCACTTGACCATATATTGGAACAAACCAATTATTTCTTTCAGCCAATTACCCTAGTTCCATATTCCAATCATGAATGTGGGATCACATGGATAAACCAAAACAAAATCGATGAGGGAATCCAAAGGCTAAACCACCTCTACCCTCAACCATAGTGATTTTGCCTCAACTGGTCAAGAAATCACTAACACCAAAACAAGCTTAGTGATGGGCCTCTAAATTAGACATAAATTAAGGCCCATGCCTCTAATTTAAAACAAAAATTAAAGCCTATCACCATCCTTTAGCACATTAAACCTATTTTTTGCATTAGATCATTTAATTTTAACTTTAATAAATAGATTAAGAAGGTTTATGAATAATTGAATATTTGTGACTAATATTATTTATTTTTTGTGGAATATTATGATAATATTGGGAAAATTATCAAGAGTTGGAGGAGGAGATAATTTAGGGACTTGATCCCTACTAATGGAGGACCAATAATAAATAATAAGTCAACAAGATATTATGGAATTATGGCATAAATTGTGTGTTGGGTCCCTATAATACTAGTGATTACCCCATTACTATTGTAGTTATCCCCCTTATTTATATTGTTGTGCCCCTATTACCCCCATGTTGTTATTTCTGTGCCCCATAGAATCCCTCTATTGTTATTTTTGTGGCTTTATATTATTATTGTTAGGTCGGCTGGATTATATTGTGACTCCCTAGACTCCTATATATAGAAAGGAGGTTTTGTCATTTGTATCATCCAAGAATTGTTCATTTATGTAATGTAAAGGAGGTTGCCCCCTTGAAGAGGCTGAATTCTAAGGCGTTGATCTATCTTTTCTTGAGCTGGTTTCATAACATTTGGTATTTGATACTCCCAAAGGTCTCCCACCTATGCATGATCATGATCATGCTATTCATATGATTCCAGGAAGTGTTCCTCCAAACATCAGGCCGTACAGATATCCCTATGTCCAAAAAAGTGAAATTGAACGTATGGTTGCAGAAATGATAGAGGCTGGTATAATTCAACCAAGTCAAAGTTCTTTCTTTGTTCCAGTAGTATTGGTGCACAAGAAGGATGGATCATGGCGCATGTGTCCGGATTATAGGGAGCTCAAAAAGCTCACTATTAAAGATAAGTTCCCCATTCTTGTCATTGATGAATTACTAGATGAATTGCATGGATCAATTTACTTCACCAAGTTGGATCTTCATTCAGGATATCATCAAATCAGAATGAAGATTGAAGACATTTCGAAAACGGCATTTAGAACTCATGAGGGTCATTATGAATTTTTGGTCATGCCTTTTGGCCTACTAATGCACCTTCAACATTTCAAGGTTTGATGAATTCAATTTTCAAACCATTCCTTAGAAAATTTGTGTTAGTATTTTTAATGATATACTAATCTACAACAAGACTTGGAAGGATCATGTTGAACATGTTGACAGGGTGCTACAACTATTGGAGGAGAAACAATTATATGCAAAAAGATCCAAATGTTTCTTTGGAGTCCAGGAGGTGGAATATTTGTGTCATATTGTATCTCATGAAGGAGTTAAGGTAGACCCTAGCAAAAATAAAGCCATTAAGGAATGGAAAATCCCCACATCCATAAAGCATCTGCAAGGATTTCTTGGGTTGACAGGGTATTATTGTAAGTTTGTTAAGAATTATGGGAGAATAGCAGCACCTCTAACAACATTATTGAAGAAATATGCATTTTCATGGACTCCAGAAGCAACAAAAGCCTTTGAACATCTTAAAGAGGCAATGTGCCAAGCACCGGTCTTAGCTACACCGGACTTTACAAAAACATTTATTGTGGAATGTGATGCTTTAGGAAATGGAATTGGTGTTGCTCTAATGCAGGATGAAAGACCCATTGCTTTTGAAAGTCGTCCAATCAAGGGAAAGTTTTTAAGCAAAGCTATTTATGAGAAGGAAATGTTGGAAATACTCCATGCACTTAAGAAATGGCGACCCTACCTAATGGGAAAACACTTCAAGGTAAAAACGGATCATGATAGCCTTAAATACTTTTTAGAACAAAGATTATCCTCTGAAGAGCAACAAAAGTGGGTCACAAAGATGTTGGGTTATGACTTTGAAATCATCTACAAAAAATGGAAGCAAAATGTGGTGGCAGATGCACTCTTAAGAAAGGATGAGGATGTGGAAGCATTTTTGTGCGCCATTTCTATTTTCCAACCAGATTGGATAAACGAAGCAAGGGAGGAATGGAAGAATGATGAAGAAGTGTGGGCACTTATTCGAAAGCTACAACAAGATTCCTGTACGTCCGATACATTTAGCTGGAAAAATGATTCATTATGGTACAGAGATCGCTTATACCTCTGTAAGAATTCCCAGCTAAAACAAAAGATTCTTATGGAATTGCACACTTCTCCCTTAGGAGGGCACTCGGGATTTTTAAAAACTTGCCACAGGGTTAAGAAGGAATTTTTTTGGGATGGCCTTAAATCATATATTCAAAAGTTTGTGGCGGAATGTTTGGTTTGCCAACAAAATAAAGTTGAAACAATTAAGACACCGGGTCTATTACAACCTTTATCCATTCCAAGCCAACGTTGGGAGGAGGTTTCAATGGATTTTATCACAGGTTTACCCAAGTCTGAGGGAAAGAGTTTCATCATGGTGGTAGTTGACAGACTTATCAAGTATGCACATTTTTGTGCATTATCACGTCCATTTAAATCATTTACAGTTTCTACTGCATTTATGGAAAAAATTTAGAAGCTACATGGAAACCCAAAGATTATTGTAAGTGACAGAGATCCCATTTTCACTGGAAACTTTTAGACAGCATTATTTTCTTGTCTTGGTACTCAGTTAGCTCATAGCTCATCTTATCATCCTCAATTTGATGGGCAAACTGAGATAGTAAACAAATGTTTGGAAGGATATCTTCGTTGCTTTGTATATGATAAACAGACACAATGGGTTAAATGGTTGCCTCTGGTTGAATGGTGGTATAACACTTCCTTCCATATAGCAACAAAAATGACCCCATTTATGGCACTTTATGGGTATCAACCACCATCCATCACATCATATTTAAGAGAAAATTCTAAGGTTCAGGCAGTGGAACATCACATTGAACATCAACAACAAGTCCTCCAACTCTTAAAGGATAACCTCGTGTTGGCACAAAATAGAATGAAACAACAGGCAGATCAACATCGCAGTGAAAGAAGTTTTGATGTAGGTGATTGGGTATTCCTACGGCTACAACCATATAAGCAAATGTCCCTAAAGCAAGCTAAGAAGGATAATAAATTATCACCAAAGTATTATGGTCCGTACAAGGTGTTGCAAAAGATTGGTACTATGGCATACAAATTGGAGCTTCATGCAGCTTCTCGATTGCACCCAGTTTTCCATGTTTCATGTTTAAAGAAGGTTATAGGTGACAAGCTCCCAGTGCAAATAATATTGCCAGAACTTGATGAGGAAGGAAAAATTATATTGGAACCGGAAGCAGTCACAGAAACAAGAACTCGACAGCTACGAAATCGGTCAATTTCAGAGTATCTTATCAAGTGGAAGAACTTATCCGTTGAAGATTCCACATGGGAGGATGAGAATTTTATGCAGAAGTATCCAGAACTACTCAAGCGTTGAGGACAACACTTTTTTGAAGGAGAGGGGCATGTTGGGTCCCTATAATACTAGTGATTACCCCATTACTATTGTAGTTATCCCCCTTATTTGTATTGGTGTGCCCCTATTACCCCCATGTTGTTATTTCTGTGCCCCATAGAATCCCTCTATTGTTATTTTTGTGGCTTTATATTATTATTGTTAGGTCGGCTGGGTTATATTGTGACTCCTTAGACTCCTATATATAGAAAGGAGGTTTTGTCATTTGTATCATCCAAGAATTGTTCATTTATGTAATGTAAAGAACGTTGCCCCCTCGAAGAGGCTGAATTCTAAGGCGTTGATCTATCTTTTCTATCTTTTCTTGAGTTGGTTTCATAACATTGTGGAACTCCAATGATTGAGAAAATCTAGGAATGTGTTCCTCTAATCAAGGGCGTAGATCCATTAATCAAGGGAGGAGATCCAATAATCAAGGGATTTCGGTGGGGAAAGCTTCCTCCATTCATGGGAAATGATTCTTTATCATTTTGTATAAGTACCAAGTTGAATTTGCCTCTAGGGAATGATTGAGAAAATCTAGGAATGTGTTCCCTGCCATTTAATGCCGATTCCTAGTATTGGGGACTAGATCCACTAATCAAGGGATTTTGGTGGGGAAAGCTTCCTCCATTCGTGGGGAATGATTCCTAATCATTTTGTATAAATATGATCAGATATTAATCAAGTACCTTAAGGGCGGTTAAGAATAATGTTACAAACAATGTACATGCGGTTGCAGTTCACATGACTGCCAAAAGGTTAATATTGGCTTTTAATGTGAATTAGCGTTAAAAGGTTAATATTCTCTTTAAGTGCTAAAGCCTTTATTCAGCGCATTTTTCTTAAAAAAATGAATTAAGCACGTGAATGGTCTTGGAAAGAAAGTAAATGGTTTTTCACGTGGGTGAAATGTTGGAAGTGGTATTTTACCAAAAGCACGCAATTAGCCTGAGCAGGCGACATGTAGCAGGGAAAAACTACTTTTCTTGAGCGCCTTCAATTTGATATCGGTTGTGCAGAAATATGTGTGATATTGCACGATGTCCGTTGGGTTGAGTAGAATCATGTCAACGACAGAGATCTTCTAGGCTAGTTCGCCAGCAGACGACGCGACAGCCGTTGGATTAACGGGATAGATCGACGGTTGAGAAATAACCCGATCGCAAGCTCTATGGAGGATTATCACTAAGCACTAGGATTATACCACACATATGTGTGTCAGGAAGTTAATGTAACGGTGACCTCCAATGGTCAGCTTGGTGGAGTGGATAAAGTTTAGTGGATTTGCTAAGTTTAGTTGGAGTCAGGCGCAGTTGCCAATATTTGTGGAGATATCGCATAAAAGCGCTCAAAGAGTAGTTTTAAAATAGAGAACAGAGGAAACAAAAGAGAAGTCAAGAAGCAACAAGAGTGGAGCAAGAGGCTTGCTAGGATAATTAGAGCCTTTTGAATCCGATGGGATAGTTAGAGAAGTTGAGGAAGTCATCTTCATGGAGAATTTCATCCAGGAAGATTGATTTGGAGTTCAGAAGGCACCAGAGGTTGGAGGCAATTGTGAGAGCTACCAGTACTTATTCTCAGTGATCCAATAGGAAATTCTGACTGTAAAGGACCTTCTGAATCCATTGCAGGGGTTTGCAGAAGCATTTGGGGACTCTCAAGGGCCAAGAAGCTACATGGAATTTTCAGACAGCAAATGATCAAATGATCAGTTTGTTGTAGGTGTCTGACATGTGCTAGAGACAGAAGAAGAAGTTCCAGAGATAGTTGAATAATTCTGAGGTAGTTAGTGCCATGAAGAAGCTCAAGACAACTCAAAGCACTGATTGAAGGAATCAAATCCAAGGAAGTTTAGATATGTTTATAGAGTGAGGATAGCCATGGATATAGATGGTATTCTAAGCCCATTGGTTCAGTTCAGTAACCTTTGGAGTTAAGTGTGGAACTTGTAAAAGAAGCTTTACCATAATCCCAAAGAGCCAAGTCAAGTTGACAAGAGCTCAAGGAGACGTAGCCCATGATATTAGGGTGAACTCCTAGATTAAATTTTTTATTATGTGTGTATTTCTTATTTGTTGCATTATATTATTGTTATATTTGTTTTATATAAGCAGAAAAACTTAAAGCACTAAAATACTTAAAAACAAACAAAGACATACACCTATTTCAAGTACTTAATTCCACAATTATCAACATAAGCTAGATCATATATTTGTTAAGCTTTGGAGTGGGAGGTTCTTATAAGTATAACAAGATGTTAAACCCTCATTTCAGATCAGGTGGTATCAGAGCTAGCTACTTGATTGACAAAGCATAGTTGCTTGAATGAGAGATCAATATGATGCTTCATTAATAGAGCATAGCTACTTGATATACAAAGTAATAGATTGCTTGTTCGACTTGATATGTGTTTAAACAGTAAAAATAATTTGACTATTTGATTGTTTATAAACTGACTATTGCTTGAGTTTGCGAGGTGAAGGAAAGTTGCAGATAACTAGATCCAGGAGAGGAAAAGAAGGAAGAAGGGCTGAAGGCATTCTCCTTACCCGAAAGACCTCAATTAAATCCTTGGAACACAAAAAGGTTTGTTTTCAAAAGGCATCTTGAATAAGCTCTTTGTGAATTTTGTTGAAGTTCTTTTGTTCATTTTCTTAATGACAACTTCTACAAGTGGGTTCTCAAAATCTCCCTCCTTCACAAGATTCTTCAATGAAGACATAAAGCAAGACTTGTTCATCATGACGGATATGGTGAGAGAAATGTATGAGGATGAAAGGAAGAACACCAAACTTTGAGAGCAGTTGAATTCCATGAAGGAAGAGAATCAATTGCTTTCTGAAAAATTGCAGGAAATGGAGAGCCAACTTCATATTGCAAATATGAGCCTGGAAAGGGTGCATGAGATGGAGACATAGCTCCTTGTTGCCAAAGAAGCCTTAGTCAAGTATCAGCTTGAAGAAGAGGTAAACAATCCTAGTTTGTCTTCAATTTCCTCTAAGAATATTTATGTTGGTTCTTTTGAAAAACATACAAGAGGCATGGGGTCCAAGTTGATTTCAAAAATGGGCTATGAAGGAAAAGGATTGGGCAAACATGCACAGAGAATTTTTGAGACAATAATGGTTGAGGAGAGGACTAAGTATCTGGGTCTTGGCTATGGACAATCTTATGGAGAAAGTTCCAAAGAAGCCATGAAGGCAAGTGAAACAGTTCCTAGAAGGAGTTTCATTTCAGGTTCGCTACCTCAAGTTTGTAAGGATTGTATTCTTGGGGAATGCAATAGTTTGAAACATACTTTGCAGGAAGAAGGTGTTCATAAACATGCATTTGAACAAGAGAGTTGTGAAAGCTCTAAAAGCATTGAAGAAATTGATGGTGTTCCAAAAGGAGCCACTTCTTCATTCGATTCACCTCTTCATGAAGGTAACAAAGGTGAAAGAGAAAGGTGTAAATCTGATTTCAATAATATTTCTTTTGATCATGTAAAGCATGATAAATTTCCACATAAGCATTGGAAAAAAATTTCATGTTCCTTTTGTGGTTTGGATAACCATAGTGTTTCTAGATGTTGGAAGAGAATGGCCAAATACAGGAAAGTTTTGAAGAAAAGGAGGCAAGAAGCCAAAGGTCCATTGGACAAGGAAAATCATGCTGTTAAGAAGATGCACATGTGTTGCACTTATTGCCATAAGAAATGACATATTGTTGTAAATTGTTGGACTCTGAATCCAACAATGCTTCCACAAAATTTGAAGAAGGTGGGAAGAGAAAAAAGCAATAATGGAAAGGAAGTTTCCGTAATTGATGTGTTGCAGGATGATTCACATGTTGATGACAATGTTTAGACAAAAGAAGCACCTCTGATATGGATTGGTAAGAAATGGTTAGAGTTCTTATCCAATTAAGGTTGCATTTCTTTTGATTTGATGCATTTCTTTGCTAATGGAATGCAAGTTGCATGGTTTTACCAAAAAAGGTGAATGGAAAAAGTTGAGTATGAGACTCGCCTTTTTGCAGTAAAATTATATTCATTTCAGCTTTGTAAGTACATGTCCATATGATTGAGGATCTTGTACTTAAGATAGTGCTTAAGTGAAATTTGAAGAATGAAATACATACACGAGAATAGTATGTATGAACACAAGGATGTTGATGATTTCCTTGTATTTGAACATGTATGTGTAATTGACTTGATGGTTGATTGCTTTGTTTAAAACATGCATGTAATGTCATATTGACTTGGAAAAGGTTGATTTTGTCTCCAAGATTGAAAAAGGAGAAAATGATGAAGTGTTTCAAAAGAGGTGGAATTATTTGTACTTGGGAAAAGAATCATTAAGTTCCTTTTGTACATGCTTGACTTGAAGATTCACTTGTTTGAAAATGCATGTTTTTTGTCAACTTGTTATTCAGTCGATTATTTGTATACAAGGTGTAAATACATGATGATGGTTCACATGATGTGAAATTTGTTTATTTTGATGAAGCAAGAGTTAAGTCATCAAGTTTTTTTCTTGTATTATGTTGTTTTTGACAAGATGTCAGAAGAACGTTTGTGTGAGCCACCTTGTATCAATGATCAAGGAAACAATGTTTGCTACCTTCTGTAAACTTCTTAACAGAAATTCTGAAGGAAAACCATTCTTAACAGGAGGGCAAACGCATTTATAAAGGAAAGTGTTGACTACCTTCAAGTTTTGGTTCAGAGGCACTAGTCATACAAGGAAAGTGTATGGAGATTGAAAGAAGAGGGTGTTGGTACTCTCATCCACTGTACATATCAATATATGAGTCTTTTGGGGTGCAAAAGATTCTCAATGGGGAGGAGTGATTAGATATTGATCAAGGACCTTAACCACAGTTAAGAATAATGTTGCAAACAATGTACATGAGGTTGTAGTTCACATGACCGCCAAAAGGTTAATATTGGCTTTTAATGTGAATTAGCGTTAAAATGTTAATATTCACTTTAATCGCTAAAACCTTTATTAAGCGCCTTTCTCTTAAAAAAATGAATTAAGCATGTGGGTGGTCTTGGAAAGACAGTAAATGGTTTCTCATGCGGGCGAAAGGTTGGAAGCGCTATTTTACCAAAAGCATGTGATTAACCTCAACAGGCGACACGTAGCAGGGAAAAACTACTTTTCTCACATGCCTTCGATTTGATATCGGTCATACAGAAATCCGTGCGAGATTACGCAATGTCTGCTGGATCGAGCGGGGTCACGTCAACGGGGGAGATCCTTTGGGCTAGTTAGCAAGCGGATGACGTCACAATTGTTGAATTGACGGGATAGATCGATGGTTGAGAGTTAACCCAATCACAAGCTCTATGGAGGATTATCCCTAACCACCGGGATTATACCGCACATACGTGCGCTAGGAAGTTAATGTAACAACAAACTTTGACGATCAGTGTGGCGAAGTGGCTAAAGTTTAGCGGATATGCTAAGTTTAGTTGGAGTTAGGTGTAGTCACCAATATTGGTGGAGATACCTCATAAAAGCACTCAAAGAGGAGTTTTAAAACAGAGAACAAAGAAAAACAGAGGAAACAGAAGAGAAGCCGAGAAGAAGTGAGAGTAGAACAAGAGGCTTGCTAGGCTAATTAGAGCCTTTTGAATCTGATGGGATAGTCTAGAGAAGATGAGGAAGTCATATTAATCGAGAATTTCACCCAGGAAGATTTATTTGGAGTTTAGAAGCCACCAGAGGTTGGAGGCAGTTGTGGGAGCTACCAATACTTATTCTCAGTGATCCAATAGTCAATTTTGACTGTAAAGGACCTTCTGAATTCATTGCGGGATTTGCAGAAGCATTTGGGGACTTCTAAGGGCCAAGAAGCTACAGGTAAGTTTCAAACAACAAATGATCAAATGCTTAGTTTCTTGTAGGTGTCTAATATGTGCTGGACATAGAAGAATAAGTTCCAAAGACTGTTGAAGAATTCTGAGGGAGTTAGTTCCATGAAGAAGCTTAAGACAACTCAAAGAATTGATTGAAGGAATCAAGTCCAAGGAAGTTAGATCTGTTTGCAGAGTGAGGACAACCAGGGATATAGATGGTCTTCTAAGCCCATTGGTTCAGTTCAGTAACCTTTGGAGTTAAGTGTGGAACTTGTAAAAGAAGCTTTACCATAATCCCAAAGAGCCAAGTTAAGTTGACAAGAGCTCAAGGAGATGTAGGACATGATATTAGGGTGAACTCATAGATTAAATTTGTTGTTATGTGTGTGTTACTTAATTGCTGCATTATATTATTGTTATATGTGTTTTATATCAGTAGAAATACCTAAAGCACCAAAACAGTTAAAAACAAACAAAGACATACACCTGTTTCAAGTACTTAATTCCACAATTGTCAACATAAGCTAGATCATATATTTGTTAAGCTTTGGAGTGGGAGGTTCTTGTAAGTATAACAAAATGTTAAACCCTCATTTCAGCTAAAAATACCAAGTTTAATTTTCCTCTAGATATATATTTGCATTAGTGTTATTGTGGAGAGAGCTTGTATTTTTGCAGCTCCATTGTATTTTCTTGCAGGGATGTAATTTTATTGATGAAAATAATGAAGATTGGTGTCATGTTCAGCTTCTAAATATTGTTCTCCTCCATAGGTCTCTGAGTTTCCTTGGGCTTGGCCATCCCAGGAACCTCAAATCCCCTTTGTATCATTTTCTTTCGTTCTTTTCATTGCTTATTCACATGCATCTCTAGTTTTTATTTATTTCTATTTTTGCATTTAGTATTATTGTTTTCTTGTTGTAGGATTGAGTTAAATGGTTGATGTAACTTATTTTGTAGGATCATAAGCATTATTTCATCCTTGGAAAAGCTTTGGAAGTTCATAATAATAATTGAGTTTCTTGGATTAGTCTTCTTATTCCCAAATCTAGATTGTTGACCTCCTTTTTAGCAAAGACCAATGAATTTCTGCTATTTTTTAGAGCATGCTAACGAGCTTCAATAAAATTGATTCCACTTGTATTATATCAAAAAAAGCTTCTAGTTCATAAAAAAAAATTACCCCATTGAATCTTCACTTGATTTGGTTAGCCATTTTTTAGATTTAATAGCTCACTAGTTCTCGAATTTCTAGATTTTCGACTAGTAATGTTTTTGATTTTTTAGCATGGGTTAACATAGGTACTTTTAAGTGCTTCCACCTGGAGTGGGGACCTAAGAAATCCTAGTTAATAAAAAAAAAATTCCCATCCAATTTGGGTTTGATTTGCTTGGTCATTTGATGAATTACAATGAATATGTACATCTTGTAGGAAACTTCTCCAAGATTTTTGAGCAAATCCATGCATCTCCCAACTTTGATTTCGAGTTCTGAGTGATCCTAGGCATTTTCTCACTCCATTACACCCATCTACCACCTTCCCTAACCCTTCCTTCTGTTGGCTATATCCTGTAGCTTTTACAGGGAATCTTGTAGGTTTCTAGTGCATCCTGTAGGTTTTCCTGAAATGGACTATTTTGAGGCCGAATTGAGGGAAAACCTCTAGGAAGTCACCAAAAGCCTACCAAGGGTCTCCCACACCATCCAACCATCTCCTAACACTTCCATGCATCCTCCAACATCCTTAATTCACTTGCCAAATCACCAAAAGAAATTAGTTTGCATATTTGATTTTGCATGAAAAGAGAAAAAGGCAAAAATAGATTTGTTTCAGTCCCTTTACTTGCACATTAATTATGTTTGATGCTTCTTACTTCCATGATTAGATAGTAGAATTTGGTTCATGATAATTTAGAATTATTGCAAAGCATATTTTCTTGGCAGTTAATTAGGAAATGGTGTGATTTAGCATTGAATTTCCATCTCTTTCCTTGTACTTCCGTTCTTGCAATAGGTTAAGGCTCCATTTTGAACATTTCATTCTCCGCAATTAGTTTAGGATTTGACTTCAGTACATGCACTCCATTACATCATGACAGAAAAGGAAGGACACATTGTATGCCGCACATATAACACTAATACCTCTTACGTTTGTACGAACCCTGGGTTGATAATTAAAGTCGGTAGCCTTGGGAGTTGCAGCATTCTTGTTGCAATACTGAGGCTCATCACTTGGATGCCTAAAACTTTCTTCACCATGTACCTAGAGGAATTTTCCTATCTCCACCCATCTGTTAAGAGTTCCAAAAGAAGCACAATCTCCACTCTCGACCCTCGGGAATTTTCATGAGACCACCTCAACCGAGATCCAAAATCTACTGGGAATTTGAAGCTTAATCAAAACAGGGAACCCACTACATCATGGCTATCTAGGAAATGGCAAGACAAGGTTGAAACCATTGTAAATCTAGGAAAATCACATGCCATTGACCACAAAGTAACCAAATAACCACTTTCATGTACCATACATTCAAACCTTAGCAATGAAATCACACATGCAACCTATTACCTACAATTTTCTCATGTTATAGCTTTTTTTCCAGCTTTCTTCATTGCCACGAATTCCTTTGCTTACTTTCTTCTTCTGTCTAAGTTCTCCTTCTCTCCAAAATCCAAGTGAGAATGCCTCAATGTCCAAGTGAATGCTAGACTTCTCCAAGAGTAACCAAGAAGTGATGAAGAGCAACCAAGAGTAGCCAAGAGAAGAAGAGAATTTTCTCCCTCTCCTTTTGTTTCCTTTTCTTTCTTCTCTTCCTTCATTTTCCCTTGCATGCATATTCTTGTCCCTTCATCTTCATTTTCTCCTATTTTCATTTATTTCTTTTAATTCACTGTCATTTATTACTGTTTTTCCTCTTCCAATGCCAATGTCAATTTCCATAACCATTAATTAGCCACAATTGGTTCCCACTATAATATTTTTCCGTTATTTAGCTTGGAATATGTGTCCCATGACATTGGTTTGATTTTTCCTTTTATAATTCCCATTTATTTACATGGAAACTTAACCCATGGTTGCTACATTCTTCTACTTCAACAGGTGCTTCCAAGAATTCCCCAATTATTTCTACAATATCAAAGTCCTCTACTTATATTGGTACAATAATGACTCTAACAACAACTACAAAGCTCTATGAATCAACTTGATGTTGATTAGTGTTTCTCCCCCTTATTATTTCCTACGAGTTGGTCCTTCTGATATTGAATCATGGCCTCATAGGTTTCTTGAATTGGGGGTTCTTCAAACCCATTTAAGATGACATCCCATAAAGTGATGTAGTATATTTCTTACCTTAATGACACACAAATCATACTTTTTACTAGAGAAACTAGGAGGCGATGGAAGAGAAAAATTTCTCCTCAAATCCTCGCTGATAACTCCAAAATTAATCAAATTCAATGCAAAAAGTAAAGCCCCTACTTTTAAATTTATTATTAATCCAATTTTTATCTCTTGAAATTTTTTCCTTTGACTGTGAAAAATTGAGATGGTGGTCCTGTGTGAGTCAACTACTCCACACCATCATTACTTCTCTTTCTTCTTTACCTTTTCCCCTTTTTATTTATTTGTTTCATTCCTTATCTCTCCCTTATTTCTTACCCTTTTCTTAACACCTTTTTGTGATGAAAAAGACTCTTACAAATAAAATTTATCTCACATATAAAATATAATAAAAAAACTAATGAACTTGTTCTAGGTACCTTAACATGGCTTACAATGTAAAAAACTTTTCAAAAATATCTCTTGAAATGACAAATTTTGTGGGCAAGCATATGTTTTCACTGTGCTAATTTTGCGCATGTCGAGCTCATCTCATGTCCTCAAATCATCTTAATTTGCTAAGAAATTCTTAACATTGGCTCATTTCATCATGCTCATATTGTTTTAGCACACTACAAATCTTCTTAGCTTATCTCATCTTCCTTTGGAAATGCTTCTTTGAAACCCTTAATCCATAGCTCTCCCTAATAGTTCATTGGTAGCACTTAGGTCGTGTTTCCTCTCTCTTTAGCAAATTTATGGCCTTAGAATGCAATGAGATTAGATTATATATAGTGATGGGATAAGAAATGGGAGTGACTAGGGATTACAACAATGAAAAATGAAAAGATTACTCCTTTGTAATATATATTGGAATAATTTGATTGCGATGGATCTTTGATTAGTATGCCCATTAGAAAATCATCCCTCTAGATGATTAGATCATTTTTTCACAACCTCCCATGCCCTCTAACCTTAACCTATAATACCAATTTAATTAATGGAGGAGATAAATACTAATAGCTCCCTTATTTTCCTACCTTTTTTCTTAACACCATTTTGTGATGAAAAGACACTTACAAATAGATTTTATTTCACATGTATAATATAATAATAAAAGTAATGAAATTATTTAAGGTGCCTTAATATGGCGTACAATGTAGCAAACCTTTCAAAAATATCTCTTGCAATGATCAAATTTTGTGGGCAAGAAAATGCTTTCACTAGGCTAATTTTGTGCATAGTATATGTTGAGCTCATCTCATGTCCTCGAATCATCTTAATGTGCTAAGAACTTATTAACATTGGCTCATTTCAACATCCTCATCTTGTCTTAGCACACTACAAATCTTCTTAGCTTGTCTCATCTTCCTTTGGCAATGCTTTTTTGAAACCACTAATCCATGACTCTTTCTAATAGTTCATTGGTAGCACTTAGGTCGTGTTTCTTTCTCTTTAGCAAATGGATGGACTTAGAATGCAATGAGATTAGATTCTACATTGTGATGGGATACGAAATGAGAGTGACTATGGATTGCAACAATGAAAAATGAAAAAGGTGACTCCTTTGTAATATATATTGCAATAATTAGATGGTGATGGATCTTTGATTAGTATGCCCATTAGAAAATCACCCCTCTAGATGATTATATCATTTCTTCACAACCTCCCATGCCCTCTAACCTCAAGCTATGATAACAATTTGATTGGAGATAAATACTGATAGCTCAACACACAAATGAAAAAAATAATGATATATGACTCAACCAACAAGATTATTAGCATAGAATATTATCTTCATTGATTCACAACACACACAAACACACATTTTCTTCTAGATAAATCTAGGATAACTCATAAGAAAGATACAACTAAGTATTAGTATCTAGAACTAAGTGTATTAATATTCTAACATCACTAGCTCTAGTCTACCCCAATACCAAGAACAAGTCTTGTAGATCTCAACTGGTAATATCCTCTCCATGGATGAGTCGAGCTACTAGTTCCATGTTATGGAAAACTTAGATGGAACTACAATTGTCCTTTCTTATACCAAAATTCTCTCATGTTTGATGGGTTCTTTCCCATTTTCTCCTTATTTATGTTATATATTAGAAATTTTTTAAAATATGCATATCCTTAGAATTATGTCTACTTAACACTTATAACCATCAAATAAGCGACTTGAAAATTTACCTATACCTATAAACAATTCTCATAAATTTCCACTATAAGTGCCAAATCAAAGTGAGCCATACCATGGATCAACAAGGGAATGATCATGTCCTCAACTAATAATTGTATCCAATCAATACATACTACATAATGTGAGACTCAAAGACATATCCCTCAACTAGAAATGGTGTCAAGAAAAAACATACTACATACCATGAGACTCTCAGACAAATAACCATGAAAATTATGTTAAATTTATGCATACACCCACTTCGATAAATTGTATATAACTTAATATTCTTATTTCCCTAATTAATTATTCCACAAACCAACATTAATTTCTTTAACTATTAATCATTACATTCCTTACTATTGATTCATCTTTAAAAATTTCCACACACACACATATATATATATATATATATATATATATATATATATATATCATAAAAATATATAAAAATATATATAATATGTATTTAAATAAATAATTTTAAATTGTTTTGAAAGCATTTTAAAAACATTTTAGAGTACTGAACACCCTCTTCACTGCTGGAAAGGAAGACGGGAGAGATGGCCATCTCTGTGATCTCGGTCTGCGCAGGAAATGGAACCCTTGGCATGGCGTTCGTCGGAGGCGGCGTGGAAGGGAAGGACGCAGACACGTTTCCCTACAGGTTCGACAGTAAGATCGCGGTGCTGGATTGTCTTGACCCTCCCCAAGTTTCTGAAGCGACCCTGAACATGTGCCCAAATACCTGGAATCTACCGGAAGCCGTGGTTACAGCAGTTATCCTTCGTCCATCTCACCCACTGCAAGCTGGGCCAAAGGAAACTAGGGCCGATCTGAAGAAGAGGTCAGCAAAGCCGCTCGAGACCAGAGATCTACAGACTTTTTTAGTCTTTGGGCTCGGATCTCTTTTTGGGGGCGAAAATTTGTCAGAAATCGGTCTGATATATACAGGATCTGTCAGCCTAGGGATTGTCTAGCTCACCCATCTACAGTCGCTTCATGCATGCAAAGACGAAGGGTTGCATGGGGCAGATCGGTCTATGTACACCTTCGCATGGCTCAAAACCTGTAGATCCAGGCCGGATCTCTCCAATACGAGCAAGTTTCAAGACCTTTAGGAGCCCAGGCAGTTGATCGGTGATTATATGCATCGATCCATCAGAGCGGTTGTAGATCGTGACAGGCAAATGGTAGAATGCCTCAATAGAAGCTCAGATCTGGAAGATCGCCGACAGTCAGATCACAAGGCAACCAACAATGTCACTGTTTCAGGCAGAGCAGGAACTCAACTAAATTGCAGACATCAGGTAACAAAAAATCGTTTTCAGATTTTCATAAAAATCCCAGAGACGAAATCTTTGTTAGTATGGGTACATGCAAAAAGTACTGTGCTGCAGCTGAAGCATCAAATATGTGCATTGTCTGGATACCCTAGACAGATCCAGCACTTAGTCAATGGTAGATGGTCTCTCAAAGACAACAGAACCATGGGAAGCTATGGGATTAGCCTAGGAGAAACCATTGTTTTGAACCTCAGACTGAGAGGAGGAGCCCCTCCTCAGGGTCAGACAAGCAGCTCAGGGGGAGACAAAAACTCCACAGGAGGGGATAAGGGGAAAAAGGCAGCATCTCAGCAGCAACCCAAAGGCGGTTCCTCATACAAAAACATCCTTCAGGGTAACAAAGATACAAGATCCTCTCCAGATCAAGGCAGGTATACTCCTAGGCCATACATAGTAGATCAGTTAGGGCAAACCCCAGCCCTAAGCTTTGAATCTACAGGGCTTGATGTTTTCGTTAAATCCTACGAAACGCAGGCCCTAATCTGTCGTTTTAACAGTTTTTGGCCTAAACCAATGGATCTATTCCATTGGATCTTCTCCACTTGGGCCATGGAATGTGATATACATTTATGCTCCAAGGGATTTTTCATAGTTAGATTCGCATCCTCGGAAGTCAGAGAAAAAATCATCAGAGATGGGCCTTGGTTCTGGGCAACATCGGGGCTGTTCATGACACCATGGTTCCCAGACTTCGATCCAAACAACATGACTGTATCCAAAGTGCCGGTTTGGGTTTGTTTATACAACCTTCCTCTTCACTTTTGGAGTGAACAAGTATTGGAAGGAATTGGGAACAGCATAGGGAAATATATCAAAACAGATCTGGAAAGGATTGATGAAAGGGTATACACTTTTGCACGCATTTGTGTGGAAGTAGATCTAAGCAAAGGGCTGCCAGACAACATAAGACTGATCTACAAACAACAAAACTGGCTGCAAGCACTAGACTATGAAAATATTGCTTTCAGATGCAGGCTCTGCAGGCAGACAGGACACCTGCAAAGCACATGCCCAGAAGCAAAAAAAGCAAACAGTAAAAAGAAGCAAAAAGGGAAGCAGAGGAAAGGATGGCAATTCCCCCCCCCTGACTCAGATGAAGAAGAATCAGAAGCAGAAGAGGACGACATCCCCGCAGAGAATGCAAAGGTATCTCAAGAAGTGGAGACTCAGAAGGAAGCTACATCAGAAAACAAGATCACAAAGATCCACCAAAATCAGGCAGAGAAGACAAGCGAGGATTAAAGCATGGGAGGGATCAAACGGCATCACTACTCAGATACTTCAGACTCAGACAAGGAAACAGCCCCACAGAAAGCAGAAACACAGTTAGTCATAGCTTCGATCAAGCCCACTCAAGGAGAGTGGCGCAAGGTCGAAAAGAAAAAGGGGAGAAAAACTTGAAGCGTGAGTTTTTACTCACTGCCGGAATTCAGTTTTTTCCTCTCCTTTTTCTCTCTCCTTCTTCTCTTTTCTTATTATTCTTTATGCACGTTAGTCTTCTAACGTTGCGAGGGGTGCGAATGCACTCGAGCCCATATGGGCAGCCTATGGAAATGCTTCAATGCATCTGCTAGTGTAATTTTTCATTTTTTAATAAAAAGTTACCGTTTTTTCCTTTGGAAAAAAAATGTATTTAAATAAATAATAAAAATAAATATAAATTAACCTATAAAAAAATTAAAAAAATACTTGAATCCTACTCTCTTATATATAGATATAGATATACATACACGTACTTCATGAGTTAAGTAATGAATGAATTTCCTACGTAGTGTATCGATGAGACCTTTCAATGACGTTTGATAACGTAGCTTATGAGTCTATTAAGGGGAAGGAAAGTTTTTGTTTTTCCATTTTATTATGTCTGCAGGGAGTTAATGTATTAGGTTTATCGTCAAACCTATATTATTTTATATTATTTTTGAATTTGATTTTAAAAATTATTATTTTTTTAAATAATTTATTATTAATTTAATTAATTATCCAATTAAATAAAATTTATTTATTTTTTTAAATAATTTAATTAATTTATTATTAAATTTATTTAATTTTTTAAAATAATTTATTATTAATTTGATTGGTTATCAAATTAAACCTGTTATTGTTGATTGCTTTAAATTTAAACTTAATGCTATGCTAGTTGTACAATAATTTAATTATATTTAACCAGTATTGAGATTCATGCGGTTGGTAAATTCCCAAAAGCATTTCGTAAAGTGCAAAACACAACGTAAAGTGCTTTTATATTTTTCTTCGGAATAACTTGAAACATGTAGTGCTTTTATATCTTTCTCGGGAGTAACGTGAAACATGTACTGTTCTTATATGTTTCTCGGGAGTAACGTGAAACATGTTCGCACACCAAAACTGCTATTGTCACTTATCCATTGAATGGAATACATATGTTGAAGTATTGTCCCTTTGATTCGCTTCAATGGAATACATATTTCTTCAACATACAGGTGATTTATTTACATCGAAGAAAAACATTATAATTGGTTTAAGACTTTGGGATGAGGAAATATTTTGCCAAAATTTATTGTCTTAGAATGAATATATATAGTAATATAATTGTTTTATTAAGATTATATTATATAAATTTATTAAGTAGGAAGAGAATTATGTCGATTTTCATTATTTTTCCCGCGCAAAAATTGGGTGTTTTTAAAACCCTCGCTACGCAGGTCTTTAGTATTTCTGATAATGAGAGCTTTGATAAGGAGAAATCCCATCTCCTTAATGTCTTTGTGGAGAATGGCTATGGTAAGCGCCTTGGGCAGAAGGCTTTCCTGAAAGCCTCTAAAAATTCGTTGATTAAAAAGGAACCTAAAGAATGCCTACTAGGTGTCCATCTTCCCTACGTGGAACCACGGACAAGATTGCTCGTATTCTTAAGAGGTATAATATTCCCTCAACCTTTAGGCCCCTCAAAACCATTCGTAAATCCCTTCGATCGGTGAATGATCCCGTTGACCATAAAGACATGAAGGGTGTCTACTTGATCCCTTGTTCTTGTGGGAGCCCCTATATCGGGGAAACATGGCACTCCATCCATCAAAGGATCAACGAACATGCAGCTGACCTAAGACATGGGAGAACCAAGTCTTCGGCGTTAGCAGAGCACGCGGAGAAGACCAAGCATCATGTTTGCATAGAGGGGGTCGAGGTTATTGCCAAGGTGGCGCAGTTCCATCAGCGTAAATTCAAGGAATTTATTGAAATTGAAAGAAGGCCGAACAATCTCAATAGAGATGATGGTTGGAAGATCAGTAGTTGCTGGATCCCAACCCTTTCTTCTTAGTCTTGCCTTCCTTTTCCCCCTTCCCCCCCCCCCTTCCCCCCTCTTTTTTATCCTTTTCTTGCTTTGGTGATTTCTCTGATCCTTCTCCTTTGAGCCTTATCTTTTCTGTCCTCCTAGGATTTTTCCTTTGGTTTAGTTGTTTTACTAATGGTCTTGTTCTTGACTTTAAATTTGGTCGCTCATTCTATTTTTTCATGGCTTGTTCTACTAGATGGCCTCCCCCCGCCGTCGCTTTTTTTGTTTTTTGTTTTTGTTTTTTATTTGAGCCTTGTCTTTTCCTCCTCCTAGGGTCTTTCCTTTGGTTTAATGGTCCTGTTCTTGACATTTTTGCTTTTAAATTATGTCGCTCTTTCTATTTATTTTTTCTTGGTTGATTCTATTAGATGTTTTTTTTTTTTTTTTTTTTTGTGCGGTACCGTTAGATTAACATAAATTAAATCTAATAAATATTATTGAATCAATATTAATATTATTATATCAATATTAATTCCACGTATGGAACCATAAGATCAATATAAATTAAATCTATATTATTTCCAATACATATTATTAAATCAATATTAATATTATTATATCAATATTAATTCCACTAAATCGATATTATTAAAAAAAAACAACCCTGTTCACTTATCCCTAGTGTTAATAAGTTGATTTAATAACCTAAGATTAATATATAAATTTAAGTGATTAATTAAAAAGGAATTAAATAAATTATTTTATTAACCAAGAAAAATTCTCTAAAACCCCCTTCACCATTAAATTCTAATATTATGAATTCAATATTATTAAATCAATATCTATATGACTAAATCAATATTATTAAATCCATATTAATATTATTATTAATAATTTTAATTCCACTAAAACAATATTATTAAAAATAACCCCCTTTCACTTATCTTATTAGTTAACTTAAATAATACTCCATAGTAATTTTAATTGTTTAAATAAATTATTAATGAATTAAATATATGAACCACACTAGTTAGTTCCAAACGATTGGACAAAGGTTTTCTACATGTGATTTACACTGAAAATCTTTTTATAATTGTTATGAATCACAGAAGCCTCAATTCTACAATAGGAAGAGAAAATATATATTATATATTATATATATATATATATATATATATATTTTCATAGTCATATGTATGGAAAATTTTATGAGATTTTTTTTAATGTAAAATTTGAATGGAGGGTAATATTATTATCTCTAAAAATAGATAATGAATTATATTTTTAGTCAAATTCATATTATTTTGAATTTGACTTAAAAAAATTCAGAATTTCTGAAGTTTAACATTACAAATTGAAATTTATTATTTTTTTAAAAATAATTTAATTTATTATTATCAACAGTTATTGTGGATTGCTTTGAACTTTACACTATGCATTTATAGTCAAACACATTTTATTTTGGGTTTGACTTAAAAAAATAAAAAAATTCTAAAGTTTAAGATTACAAATTGAAATTTATTATTTTTTAAAAACAATTTAATTTACTATTATCAATAGTTATTGTTGATTGTTTTGAACTCGACAATGTATTTATGGTCAAAACCATATTAATTTGAGTTTAACTAAAAAAAAATTCAAAAATTTCTAAAGTTTAACATTACAAATTGAAATTTATTATTTTTTTAAAAATAATTTAAATTATTATTATCAATAATTATTGTTGATTGCTTTGAACGGGACTATGTATTTATGGTAAAACCCATATTACTTTGCGTTTAACTTTAAAAAAATTAAAAATTATAAAATTTAACATTACAAATTGAAATTTATTATTTTTTAAAACTAATTTAATTTATTATTATCAATAGTTATCGTTGATTGCTTTGAAGGAGATTACATATTTATGGTCAAACTCATATTACTTTGGGTTTAACTTAAAAAATCAAAATTTCTAAAGTTTAACATTACAAATTGAAATCTATTATTTTTAAAAATAATTTAATTTATTATTATCAATAGTTATTGTTGATTTCTTTAAACGAGACTATGTATTTTTGGTCAAACCTATATTACTTTGGATTTAACTTAAAAAAAATTCAAAATTTCTAAATTTTAATATTACACATTGAAATTTATTATTTTTTAAAAATAATTTAATTTATTATTATCAATAGTTATTGTTATTGCTTTGAACTTAAAACTATACATTAATATATACTAGTTATATAATGAATGATTTGATTGTGTACCATCAATTTGTTGTTTCTTAAATATTTTTAATGCTTTGTTTGACCGTGGAGGATTTTATGTTTGTGCTATTTTAATGAAAAATAAATAAATAATATAAATACAAAATACAATTGTAAGCGTCATGTGGACTTATAATATAAACATGCCGTCGTATTTCAAATACTTAATTAATTTATCCATATATTTTTATTTTAAAGTTCATTTAAATTAAAATTTTTAATAATTTTTTTTAATTTACCAAACATGCTGAATTTTATAAAGAAAAATAAGTAATTTTTTCCATGTATCTATTTATACATTCATCTTTTTTAAAGCATTCATATAAATGTTTACATAAATGATTTGATCTAATTCACAGGTGGATCATAATCTAGATCACAAAGTAAACAGGGAAGCAAGATATCTACCAATCTAAGTTAACAATGTATATATAAAAAGAAATTATACTTCATGAATTTCTCATATAAATTTTATATCAAATATATTTATATATAATGTATATATGAAAAGAAATTATACTTCATGAATTTCTCATATAAATTTTATATAAAATATATTTATATATAAAATATATTGATAATATATTTAATTAATTTTAAATGTCATTAATTAATACATTTTTTTAATTTAATAAATAATACATTTAAAAAATATAAATTATAAAATAATTTATTATTATTTATATTATAAGTTTTAATTATTATTTTTATTATTCTTACTATTAAATTTCTTTTTTACTATATTTAAATTAAATGCTAGAACCATCTACTATGCAATATTGGTTTTATATAATATTTAGTTTACAATTTTTTTTTACCTTTTAAAATAAGGTTTACGAATTATATACAATTTTCAAATATAAGATTATAAATATTGCATTGATAATTTTCAAATTTTCAAATACAAGATTATTAACTCAAAGACCATTCAAAATATATGATCAAAATATATTTTTCCACGATTTTAACCATTATGGTAGCTAAGGCAATAGATATAGTGCCCCTATTAGTGTGTGAAGTGTTAATCTTAAAACTCATAAAAGTAAAATATGTATTTATTTTAAATCATATATAAATTTATTAAAAATTAAGTATTAATCTTAAAACTTATAAAAGTAAAATATGTATTTATTTTAAATCATATATAAATTTATTAAAAATTAAACATGGTTAGCTAAGGCAATAGAGATTGCCTCAGTACCCTATATAAATTATTAAAAATTAAACATTGTTAGCTAAGGCAATAAAGATTGCCTTAGTACCCTATTAATTTGTGAAGTGTTCATTAAAGTAAAATATATATTTATTTTAAATCATATATATATTTATTAAAAATTAAATATTGCTTAAAACAAATGGTCTCTAACATTGAACAAATTCCACTCATTTATTATTTTTTACTTTACTTTAATTATATTTAAACTAAATAATAAAAATCAATCACTCAACTAATTAGACAGGGAGACCTATTATCTCCGTTTCTTTTCATATTGGCAGCTGAAGGCCTGGGTCGATTTATTAAAAAAGAATGAGCAGCGAATAAAATCAAAGGTTTACAGCTTTGGGGAAATAATTTGCCCTTAACTCATCAAAAATTCGTTGATGATATCATGCTATTTGGGGAACCAACTGTTAAGGAAGTGAGACATCTTAAGAGAATTCTGGACCTATTTGTTGAAGCTTCTGGATTGGAAATTAATAGAGATAAGTCATGTATTTTCATATTTAATACTGTGGAACAGGTTAAAACTCACCTTATAAGACTGTTGGGCTTTAAGAGAGGAGAGTTGCCTACGAAATACTTGGGAAATTTATTGGAATTCACTTCCAAAAAGATGAAAAACTGGCAAGGAGTCTTGGACAAGCTGAGAAACAAAGTGGCGAATTGGGCCTTTAGAGTGTTAAACATAGCAGGAAGGGTGGTTCTGGCGAAATCAGTCCTCCAATCTATCCCCATATATCCTTTGTCGATAATGGCGGCCCCTTTAGGAGTTTGTGCAAAGATTAGAGAGATCATAAGAAAATTTATTTGGGGGGCGGGGGGGGGGGCAAATTAGCAGAAAAAATGGGCCTTAGTTTCTTGGAGTCACTTAACAGAGAGGAAGGAAAATGGGGGATTGGGTTTACGGGACCCGGAAAAACTCAACAAAGTGCTAGGAGCGAAGCTCTGGTGGCTCTGGTTAAGAGAGGGAAATGACCTGTGGAAAGCCATTTGGAAAACTAAATAGAACATGCCTCACACAATAGTTGAGATTTTAAGATAGAGAGAAAACCCCAGGGGTTCAACAATCTGGGATCTAGCTCGTCAAAACAGAGATTTGGTTGAGAAACATACATTCTGGGAGATTCGAGGTGGAGAGGAAGCTAATTTCTGGGATGACAAATGGCAGCAGAAAGAAAGGATGAATAAAATTCATAGGGTCCAACAGATTCAGGAAAGAATAGAAGGAGATCGAAAATGTGTCAGAGACTATTGGAAAGAAAATGATCTGGATGGAATCTGGAGAAAATGGACAGAACCGACTGAGTGGGATAGGGAGCTAAATCAAGAAAAACAAGAAGCTTATATGAAAGAGGTGGATTCCAGGAAAATTAGAGCTCGCAATGGAAGGGACCTTCTTAGGTGGGGGAACTCCATGAAAGGATCTTTCACCATCAAAGAGGCATACTGCTTAACAGATACGCAGACCATAGCTGAGGAGAACCTAGATTGGAAGATTATATGGGGAAGCAACTGGTGGCCGAAAGTATCCCTATTCATATGGCTTGCAACTAAGAATAAGATCTTAACTTGGGACAGAATTAAAAAAAAGGCTTTAGTGGCCCGTCGAGATGTTGTCTCTGTAATACTGAAGTGGAGAATCAGAAATCACCTTTTGATTAAACTGCTCGTTCGCAAAGAATCTTTGGATGGATACAAGAAGAATATTTGGCAAATCGAGATAGGCCAGAGAATCTCAACGAAATAATTTTCCAGTGGAA